>JAJJMB010003726.1:3610099-3738367 GCA_023531105.1 Papaver atlanticum | reverse complement strand
TACAAATGCTAGGATGATTTCAGGTAGGTTTCTTACAGATTTTTGATATTTTTTACTTGATTCTAATTTGGGTTGATTTTAGTAGTATTTGATAAGTAGAGACCTAAAATGCAGGTGTTATATTAGTAAAGAATCAATTTCGATATCTGTTTGCAGTTTTCTGTTGATTAAAGTTTTCATCTGTATTTGGTAATTGGAATTTGATTAATTATCAGAGTTTAAAGGGTTTGGCTACTTAAGCATTGTTAACAGAATCAAAATACTATTTATATGTTGAAAAACTGAAGTTATAGTAAATCTTGATTCAAAGCCATGTGTGGTGCTAACGAACACCAATACCAATATGTTAATTTAGATAGATTTGTTGGTACCGTTGCTGTAGAAACTATGTTTAGTTACAGTTGAGTAACTAAATCTATTGAGCTGTGTTAGGTATAATTTATACCCAAGTAATTGGAATTAAATCATGACGAATTTAAGAACTCCCAAATTCATGTCCAAGAAATTTTGATTTTGATTTCCCTTTCCAATAAAAATATGCATGTTGCTTCTTGAAGCTTCCCTGTCTTTTAATATTTGGTCTAATTATTCGGGTTGTAAATACTTTCTCCTATCTTTTTCAAAATTTTAACTTTAAGTTTGGGTTTTGTAGAAGGGAATTGTCTTGGAAAATGTACCAGAAGGAGACATGGGATGTTTTCCGACTTTTTCACTACCCTGGTGTTCCTGTGAAGAAACCAAACATCCTATCTCAGCAAAGAACACACAGTTGTGTGTACCAAAGTCACACAGCATGCACACACTCTTTATCTTGTTATTTCTTGGTTCAGTATTTTCCATCTACAATTATAGAATTGATATGTAATTGACTGTCACCGTGCTTACGATTTTCATCCTTCTATTTGCTACAGGTTCCCAAGATGCTCAGTTTTGAGGCTCTAATTCTTACTTGAATACTGAAAATAAAGACTTCGGTTCCCAGGTGTTCAGTTTGTGTGGTCTGATTCTTACGTGAATGCTGAGAATGAATACTACAGTGGAAAGCTTACATGAACTGAGAAGGCACAGGCAGGCAGTCCTTTTCCATATGTTGTTGTAGACTGGGCTTTTTATTTTACCATGTTACTATTTTTTTTTGGCTTTGCAAGTTCTGTAGAATCTGTACCTCTTTGGAAATTTAAAAGTGCTCAACATTTTGCAAGTCTGAATGAGATACAATTTTTAGATCACTTTCCTTTGAAGCAGGGATTTACAGAGAGAGGGAGAGCAGAGTTGTTTGATTATTAAGTTTTAAATCATCAGCTCTGATTTTTCTTTATTTCTGGAGACTGAAACTATGTTTGTCTGGTGACGGTGTTGTATCAAATCTGTGAGTGATTCCAGCAGCAGCTAGTAAAGACAAATCATGCAGATATCTGCGGAGAGGCAGCAACAAACAGACCCTCTCGAGAGGGGAAAAAAACAAAGACCCTCGAGAAAAACTCCTACTTCTCTCCTTTTTTATGGCAGTGGGAGCTTAAGTTAAGACGTAACTCATGAATGAAATGAATAGATCAGACATTTTTTGTTGGGCTTCCAGCTTAAGGTTAAATGGGCCTTAACATAGTGCCAGAAATGTACCAACAACACTCCGCCAGTAAGCTAAATTTTGATACTGCAATCAAAGTGCCTTCCTCTGTTGCAGTTAGGGCCGTCAGTGGACAAAAATCCGCCGGATTTTGAGAGATCCGATTCTGTTAATTTTTATCGGATATCGGTTCTGTTAATTTTTATCGGAAATCCGATATCCGACGGAACCCCAAAAAATCAAATCCAATTTCGTAACGATAAGCTATTGGATATAAGATTTTATTCCAATAAAATCCGTTATCTGACAAGAAACAGAAGTGTAGAATTCAGTTCTAAAATGTCTTCAAACACCTTCAAACATGTTCTAAAATCCACACTACATTACTGTCACTCTCACACATGAAAAGAAAGCACAAACAAATACAAAAGAAATACAATGGTAGACTGGATTAATTGCTCCTGCTTGGCTGCTTACATGTTGCATCAACTTCATTCTGTAATTTCCATATCTGCATAGTACAATAACATTCAAATGAGAGTCATAACTCAGTAGAAGAACAAATGAAACTATGAAGAATTGAAGATAAGGCAAACAAAAAGAAAAGTTACATGTAGAAAAGAAGTCTGGCAACCAATCACACACACAAAGCAATTCTTGGACACACGTTGGAGCTAATGAAGTTCTATGTGTTGTAAGAACCCTACCACTAGCACTGAACATGGATTCTGATGCCACACTTGTCACTAGAACAACCAACATATCTTTTGCAATCTTTGCAAAAGTTTGTTACTTAGGGCATTTAGCTTTCATCAACTCAGTATATCAAAGTTAAACTTATCTTTGGGTGAGCCTTTGTTAAGCAATGGTTCTTCTAAGTACTTCTCCAATTCAGATTTTTGAACCTCAAATTCAATGTTTTGCATCATAAACTCATCATACTCAAGGTTAGTTGTACTTGAGTTGCATATATCCATACTAGAGCTAAAGACAGAGTTATTGCCAAAATAATCAGGAGCTACAATGGTGTTTTCAGATTCGTATGTACTGAAAAGATTGTTCAAGTGTGTCTTGAATTTGTTATACTCCTCATCATAGCTATTGAATCCATACAATTTCTTACACACAAACTTTATCCATCTTGCGTAAAACCTAGGATCTAAAACCACTCCAATGATCATAACCAAATTACATTCATGCCAATATGCATCAAACTTTTCTCTAATCTTCAACTCGATTTCTTTGATATACAAATGAGGACTATGTTCCCATTTGTTTAATGCATTTATTAACTTCATACACCCCATTGTAATACATGTTTGCAGTTGGATACTTAATCCATGCAGACTTAGTCGAAATATCATTAAAAATCTTTAAACACTCATAAATTATTATTCCTTGTTGCCACTCCTCTTCATATGGTAGACAATGGAAATCAGAATAAGTCTCAGCTAGTCTTCCAAAACCTTTTTGTAATTCAATTACATTCTTAAGCATCAGGAAAGTGGAGTTCCATCTAGTGTCACATCTAAATTTACAGACTTTCCAGATAACCTACATTATGACAATGCTGTTACAAACCTCTCTTTCCTAGCTTGTGAAGACTTAACATATTTAACATACTCTCTAATTGCTTCTACAAACTCAACAACTACTTTCATGCCATCTGATACACCTAAATAAAGTATGTGGTTACTACAGCTCATGTGAAATATTTTTCCATTAAGAACCACACAACCCTTACCTTGTAGCCAACTAATCAGATCTCATCATTTGCATGAGCATTATCAGCAGTTAGAGCAAACAATTTCCCGTCTATATTCCATTCCAGAGTGCAAGTTTTGATAAATTTTGTGAGAACGTCTCCTATATATGGTGATGGAACTAAAATGTATGCCAGTCTTCCAGTGTTTTCTTATGCAACTTCCATCCATCATCTATATAGTGGCATGTTACACAACAAGAACCATCTTTAGTATGTTTAGCAATCCACAAATCAGTTGTAAGACTACATTTAGAGTTTAAATTATCCGATTCTACTTGCAATTCTTCTTTACTTTTAGCATAAAACTTCATCAAATCTTCTCTAGTTGTATTCCTAGACATTATCTTAGCAGCAGGATTCAGAAACTTACAAAACTCTCTAAAATAGAAATGCTCAACCATGTTACCAGGGTAATCATGCTTAGCAATCATTTTAACAACACATAACCTAGTAACTGCAGGATCATACTTCCAATTAGCTAATTTAGTTGCTTGGTACCTGTTGTTTTCAGTGCAATAGAAATCTTCATCTTTCCTGACTGATTCTCATCTTTCTTGAGGTAGATCTTTATATGAGCATCCAAGCGGATAGTTTCTTTTGCTTGCTGCTTCAGTTAGCTTTTTACAATGATAGCATGTGCCCTCTATGACAACCTCCTTCACGTCATTTTTTCCAATATTTGTAGTAACATGCCTAGTAAATTCATTACATACTTTTGACCTTGTTGTATGTAGTTTTTTCTTTGCAGCAGATACAAGTGAATCCTCATCTTGTTCTTCTTCGAAAGCTGACATGGATCATTGGAATGTTTTGGTTCTGGTAATCTCCTACTCACATGTGTTGAAACATTGTTGAACCTTGAACACTTTGTTGTTATGGTAGTTGTGATTGTAAGGAATTTGATTGACTGTTTGACTTTGAGGTTCCAACTTGATTGGATGCTTTTTGAGACATTTGCCTATTTTAAAAATTAAAACAGTATTGAAATTTATATATGCCAAAAAAAATTGATTTGCATCAAAACCGACTTGAATAATAATTTGAAGAGAAACCCCAGTTTTCCTATCACACACATATCTTAAGAACTCGAAACTAAACCCAAAATTTATCCCTAAAAAAATTTCCTTAATTTTCTAATCATGCATCTGAGTGATTGATATAAACTGAAAAAACGGGGGTCTAACAACCACACCCAATATTTCGCTTAGAAATCTATATGGACTAACTCCAATATACTTTCAAGAGAATCAACTAGATAGTCAGACTCAATCTTAAGAAAGGTATATCCGAGAGTTATATCTCTATTTCTCAATTCAATCTGCAATCAAACAAATAGGAATTTACGACCCTGATTGAATATAAGAAATAACTTCGACGGTATCAAAAACCAATATCCAAATGTCAATCAATTTAATCAACAACCCAAAGGTCGGATTCACAATTGATTGAACTTACGCACAACCTGTGATATTTCGATTATATAGAAAATATAATGCGGAAAAGAAATAACACAGACACCAGAAATTTTGTTAACGAGGAAACTGCAAATGCAGAAAAGCCCCGGGACCTAGTCCAGATTTGAACAGCACACTGTATTAAGCCGCTAAAGACACTAGCCTTCTACAAGTTAACTTCGGACTGGAATGTAGTCGATCCCTAACCAATCTCACACTGATCAAGGTATAATCGTGTTCCTTACGCCTCTGAATCCCAACAGGACTCTACGCACTTGATTCCCTTAGCTGATCTCACCCACAATTAAGAGTTGCTACGACCCAAATTCGTAGACTTGATAAACCAATCTGTCTCACACAGAAAAGTCTATTGAATAGATAAATCTTTCTCCCACAGAAATACCTAAAAGTTTTTGTTCCGTCTTTTGATAAATCAAGGTGAACAAGAACCAATTGATATACCGGACTTATATTCCCGAAGAACAGCCTAGAGATATCAATCACCTTACAATAATCATAATCGTATGGTAGCGAAACAAGATATTATGGAATCACTAACGATGAGACGAAGATGTTTGTGACTACTTTTTATCTTGCCTATCGGAGAATAAATCTCAAGCAAATCTTAAAGAAGATAGTACTCAATACGATAGAAAATAGCAAGATCATAACACGCAACTACAAATAAAATAGTTAGGTCTGGCTTCACAATCCCAATGAAGTCTTCAAGTCGTTAACCTACAGGGTTTCGTTAAAAACCTAAGGTTAAAGGAGAATCGACTCTAGTCGCAACTAGTATCACACGGGAGGTATGGGGATTAAGTTTCCAAGTTGCTAGAGTTCTCCCTTATATAGTCTTCAAATCAGGGTTTGCAATCAATGTTACCATGGTAATAAAGCATTCAATATTCACCGTTAGATGAACACCTGATTAGACTCAAGCTAAAATATTACAACCGTTAGATCGAACTTAGCTTGTTACACACAAATGAAAAGTGACTTCATTTAGATATGAGTAACCGTACCTAAACGTGTACACCTTGTTGGCTCAATAATAGTTAACCGAAGTTAGCCATATGAATACTTTCATATCAACCTTATTCATCTTAACCATAACTAGTTCAAATGACTCAAATGAAACTAGTTCTAGAGTTGTTCAATTGTTTATATTCTCATAGAAGTATACAAGACACAATTGAAGCAAAATCGATTTTGATTAACTAGAATTAATTCATGAACATTATAGCCATGGTTTGCAAAAGATTGCATTCCTTATTATATAAATGTATTAGTTCATGAACAAACCGATTTATAGAACATAACCTACTCAAGTATGTAAACGGGTGCTCATACCTAAGTGGCCGGACCAAGTTTGGGTTCGCCAATATGCGAACGGGTACGCATACCTTCTAAAACTCAGTTGAATTTCCGGAACTTGAAACTCACGCCAGTACGCATACAGGTATGCATACTAAATTCCCGGACTTCCATAACCAACCAGTACGCATACGGGTATGCATACCATGGTTCCCTGACTTGGACAAAACATATGCAAGTACGCATACTGTGCTATATCCAATCATGGTTATTTGTTCTAAACTTCAATTTCAATCATTGAAACATTCTCGGAAGACGACAATAGATGTCTCACACAAACTATTAGCTTCAAAGCAATTTTCAAGTGATCGAATGATCAATACGAAATATTCTGAGTCTACATCAAATGACTGTCTCACACAAATCATGTAAGATGTTACAAGGTGATTTTCACATGATCATCTTTTGATTTTCGTCAAGAATATAAGATGAACTTGGTTAAAGAGAAAGCTTACCAACACATATTTCGAGAAATATGTAAGCGAGTTAAACTCAACTCGATATCAAATGTGTATAATCGAAGTCTATATAGCTATACGACTTTTGTCTCAAATAGGAGATAGAGTAGATAGACTTTTGAGTGATAGATAAGTTCAAGTATCCACATACCTTTTGTTGATGAAGTTCCACAAGCTCCCCTTAGTAGTTCTTCGTCTTCAATCGATGAACGCCGTGAAGTCTAATGCTCAACTACACTTTCTATCCTAATCCGAGACTTAGCTATATGTAGACTAGAAATCAAGACTTATAGTTTTGGCAACTAAACTTGATAACAAGCTTGAGATAGCAACGCTTGCAAGTTCGACCGAGCAGTGCTCTTACAATCTCCCCATTTTTCAATTTTAGTGACAAAACTATCAATACATATGGATTACAAAATAGATAAACTTTGTAGCTTCTCATCCAAATGCTTGATTTCCTTGGTTCTTCAACATTACTTGAAATCTTCGTCACTTCCAAGTACTCCAGTGATTCTGAACGTGTTCAACTCAGCATCATAGCTGTTCAAGATCCGTAGCTATAACAATGAAAAAACAATAGCTCTCAGTTATTGTTATACAGTGTCATAATATCATTACACAATATCAAAGTCCAATTGTATCACAACTTTGACAACAAAACTATGGTGATATGTATCACTCCCCCTTAGTCAATACTTCATCTCACATGAAAACCACCCCCCTTACATAATGATCCGTAAACCATATGTATTTGTATTATGAACTACACATTAATTCTCCCCCTTTTTATCAATATAAATTGGCAAAGGTACGAAAACTAGTGGGATCATAATAAAATTCCCATAGAGATACTTCATGACTAAAAGAGAATATATCAACTTTGTTTCGATGATTTCACATAGTCGAAACTTAGTGTATTCATCAAGTAGTTTATAAAGATACCAGAAAACTCCTACAATATTCCATAGTCGCACTCCCCATAAAAATTTGGCAATTAAGCACAAGTTCAATTAAGAACTCTCCCCCATAAAATGTCATTCCCGAAAGAACAACAAGAGCGACCTTACTTTTACAAGAAAAGAAGGATTTCTTTGGACATTAACAAATTACATGAAACATGAATTTGTATCCATAAAACTCAATTAAATTAACCACAAGAGAACCCATGATTAATTTAATCGGAAATACTCAACATAAGAGAACTTACGGAGCCACACAGTACTTTCACATAGAAGTGGATCAGGGAAAGAACCAATACTGCGGAATATTCAAAGATTCATTCTATTTTTCTTCAATATTTGCATAAAGACATATAATAGACTTAATCTTTGCAATCAAAAGTTCATCATATCTTCATCAATATTTGCATAATGACATAATAGGCTTAACTTTTGACATATTTGGGATAATCATAGTTCACAGACGCAAACATACATATCCCATAACAATTTTTGCAATATATAAAACCAATAAAGATTAATACTGCAAAATCATCTTCCAAATAAACTTTAGAATTTAAATAAATAAATCTAAAAACATTGCAAGATGAAAATCGTTGGCAATAGCTATGTGTACTCACAATAATGGCTATTCCAAACCCTAGTTATCCTTCTTAAAACACAAGAACAAATTCGCATAAGAAGTTTCCTAGACATGACAAAAATCAAGATTCTTTAATAACATCATACCTTTGAAAGGGTCCATCGTAAAAGGTATCACTGATATCCTTGATTCTTTTGACCGTAGAGACTCCATGTTCATGAGTTAGAACATTAACTTTTCAATCAACAATGCGGGCAAGATGCCTAGCTTTGACACGGTCCATGATGAGTTTCTTCTGATTCCTGATCAAGATCTTTTGATTATCAAGGATTTTGGTATGACCATCAATAAGATGATTTATTTGCAGTTGAAGATTTGCAAATTTGACCTTAGAGTCATTCTGAAAAAGAATTAAATCCTTGACAGATTCTCCAATCCAGGAGTTGTACTCTTTCCTTTCAATCATCTTTTTCAAGACAAGTTCTTGAACTGAATCGCATCCTTCAATGTCTTTTTCCATCTCAAGATTCACCACCTCTTGAGGTCTTGAGGAGTTCTCCATTTTTCTTCCCTTTTTTTTAATTATTAAGGAAGGAAAAAACAAATATATATGTTTATGAACAAGAGAAGGACACCCTTGTTATGGAAACCCTAAAAGTCCCGAGAAAGACACGGACGTTTGTGGACTAGAAGTGAAAGAATAATGGATCAGGAAAGATCCAAGAAAAAGAAATACTCTCTGTTTTCAGATATCTCTTACACCCATGACTCAATAACTAAAAAAATAATCAGAGCATAAGGAAGAGATATACTAGTTACAAGAAGTAAAGAAATGACTCAACCTTCACAAAAGACGAAAACAGATAAATCAAACACAAGACAAATGGTAACCTACAGTAGACTTGAGCATCTCGCAAATGTCATCCTTGCAACTCTCAAGTTAGATACAAGGATGAAATTACCTAGAGTTAGGTAGTAAAGTGAGATGTAATCCCACAATGAGTATTGAGATATGAATTATAAATACCATTTGATAGTTTGAATCTAGTATTCCTTACCTTCCTTTGGTTATTTCTCATTCCAGAAGAATTCGACATAACCTTTTTAGACAATCCATCAGAGGAAATTTTCTGAGGATTAAGTCTAGGACCTCTAGAAATCGGTTCCATAGGATTAGAAGAGAGAGATCTCCACCTTCTAGACTTAGATTTACCATACTTGTTCTCAATAGCACTGGGAGCGCGTAAGTTTGTAGTGCATAAACTAGCACCATTAAGAGGGACACGATTCCTGTGGTGATTTCTAGAGGAGTGACTCTGGAAACCTTGTGCGTGAGAATTCTGGTATTCTGCAAGACTGAAATCCATTATGGATGTCGTCAGACAATTTACTCCGTCGACAGCAAAAAGAAGTAGATTTTGAAGCTCAGAAATCTGTTTCTTTCTAGCAAAACAATGAAAATCATAATGATTTCTTTTCCCACAGAAGGAACAGGTTCGTGGAAGAGAAACATCGGAAGAACCTTGTTTTAAAATAGTAGCCCTATTAAAAGACTGCAAGACATGTGAACATTTCTTACCAGATGCTTCTTTTGAAGTATTTTTCTTCATGTACAAAAATCCCTTATGAGAATTAGATATTGGAACGGAAGAAGATTTACTCAATAAAATAGATTTTTACCTTTCCAAGGATTTGCACTATTCCAGGGCTAAAAGCAGAGATGCAACCAGTTTCTTTTTTCAACACGAATGCTGTTCAGATCTGATGAATGAGTCTCGATCAAACGTTTTTCTCCAATTGAATTTTCTTTAACAATATCCTCAAGAGAACTAATCTTTTCACACTGCAGAGTAGTTTCTTGAAAAAGTTTTTCGATATTGTTAGAGAAGGATTCAATGATGCTATAGAGTTCCCGTTCTCGACCAAGAGACTTCTCAAGTTTATCAATGAGCTGATCATGTTTTTATTCAAGAGACATTATCTTAGCTCCTTGAAAATCAATGAACTCAGCAGTATTTTTTTGAGTTCTGGTGAGTTCCATTTCAGTTTATGACATAGTATTAAATGTCATATCAGAGGGAATGTTATCAGAAATTGATAGCAAAATTTTCTTACCTCGGGATTCGGAAGAATTTGCAAAGGAGTTATCCTTGGAGGTAAGCCAAAGACATTTAGCATAATCAAACCTTTTGGAACACATTTCTAAGTGCACAAGTGTGATAAACAACTATCCACACAAATCATATTGTCACAAACACAGACTTATGAGGTCTTAAACGTGTTTTCCTTCTCTGATACCAATTGAAAAAACGGGGGTCTAACAACCACACCAAATATTTCGCTTAGAAATCTATATAGACTAACTCCAATATACTTTAAAGAGAATCAACTACACAGCCAGACTCAATCTTAAGAAAAGTATATCCAAGAGTTATATCTCTATTTCTCAATTCAATCTACAATCAAACAAATAGGAATTTGCGAGCCCGATTGAATATAAGAAATAACTTGGACGGTATCAAAAACCAATATCCAAGTGTCAATAAATTTAATCAACAACCCAAAGGTCGGATTCACAATTGATTGAACTTACGCACAACCAGTGATATTTCGATTATATAGAAAATATAATGCGGAAAAGAAATAACACAGACACCATAAATTTTGTTAACGAGGAAACTGCAAATGCAGAAAAGCCCAGGACCTAGTCCAGATTTGAACACCACACTGTATTAATCCGCTACAGACACAAGCCTTCTACAAGTTAACTTCGGACTGAAATGTAGTTGAGCCCTAACCAATCTCACACTGATCAAGGTACAATCGCGTTCCTTACACCTCTGAATCCCAGCAGGACTCTACGCACTTGATTCTCTTAGCTGATCTCACCTACAACTAAGAGTTGATACGACCCAAAGTCGAAGACTTGATAAACCAATCTGTCTCACACAGAAAAGTCTATTGAATAGATAAATCTGTCTCCCACAGAAATACCTAGAAGTTTTTGTTCCATCTTTTGATAAATCAAGGTGAACAAGAACCAATTGATATACCGGACTTATATTCCCGAAGAACATCCTAGAAATATCAATCACCTTACAATAATCTTAATCGTATGGTAACAAAACAAGATATTGTGGAATCACAAACGATAAGACGAAGATGTTTGTGACTACTTTTTATCTTGCCTACCGGAGAATAAATCTCGAGCAAATCTTAGAGAATATAGTACTCAATATGATAGAAAACATGGAGATCAGAATACGCAACTACAGAGAAAATAGTTGGGTCTGGCTTCACAATCCAATTGAAGTCTTCAAGTCGTTAACCTACAGGGTTTAGTGAAAAATCTAAGGTTAAAGGAGAATCGACTCTAGTCGCAACTAGTATCACACAGGAGGTATGGGGATTAAGTTTCCTAATTGCTAGAGTTCTCCCTTATATAGTCTTCAAATCAGGTTTTGCAATCAATGTTACCTTGGTAACAAAGCATTCAATATTCACCGTTAAATTAAAACCTGATTAGACTTAAGCTAATATCTTTCAACCGTTAGATCGAAATTAGCTTGTTACACACAAATGAAAAGTGACTTCATTTAGATATGAGTAACCGTACCTAAACATGTACACCTTGTTGGCTCAACAATAGTTTACCGAAGTTAGCAATATGAACACTTTCATACCAACCTTATTCATCTTAACCATAACTAGTTCAAATGACTCAAATGAAACTAGTTCTAGAGTTGTTCAATTGTTTATATTCTCATAAAAGTATACAAGACATAATTGAAGCAAAATCGATTTTGATTCACTCGAATCAATTCATGAACATTATAGCCATGGTTTGCAAAAGATTGCATTCCTTATTATATAAATGTATTAGTTCATGAACAAACCGATTTTAGAATATAACCTACTCAAGTATGCAAACGGGCACACATACCTAAGTGGCCGGACCATGTTTGGGTTCGCCAGTATGCGAACGGGTACGCATACCTTCCAAAGCTCAGTTGAATTTCCGGAACTTGAAACTCACGCCAATACGCATACCGGTATGCATACTAAGTTCCCGGACTTCCATAACCAACCAGTACGCATACGGGTATGCAGACCGTGGTTCCCGGACTTGAACAACTCATATGAAAGTACGCATACTGTGCTATATCCAATCATGGTTATTGGTACTAAACTCCCATTTCAATTATTGAAACATTCTCGGAAGACGACAATAGCTGTCTCACACAAACTATTACCTTCAAAGCAATTTTCAAGTGATCGAATGATCAATACGAAACATTCCGAGTCTACATCAAATGACTGTCTCACACAAATCATGTAAGATGTTACAAGGCGATTTTCACATGATCATCTTTTGACTTTCTTAAAAAACGGGGGTCTAACAACCTCACCCAATATTTCGCTTAGCAATCTGTATGGACTAACTCCAATATACTTTTAAGAGAATCAACTAGACAATCAAACTTATTCTTAATAAAAAGTATATCAAAGAGTTATATCTCAATTTCTCGATTCAATCCGAACTCAAACAAATAGAAATCTGCGAGTCTGATTGAATACAAGAGAAATAAAGTTGAACGGTACCAAAGACCAATGTTCAAGGATCAATCAATTTCAATCAACAACCAAAAGTTGGATTTACCAATTGATCGATACAAACGCATAACCTGTGATATTTGTATTATATAACAAAATATAATGCGGAAAAGAAATAACACAGACACCATAAGTTTTGTTAACAAGGAAACCGCAAATGCATAAAAACCCCGGGACCCAGTCCAGATTGAACACCACAATGTATTAAGCCGCTACAGACACTAGCTTTCTACAAACTAACTTCGGTCTGGACTGTAGTTGAACCCTAATCAACCTCACAATGATTCAAGGTACAGTTGCGCTCCTTACGTCTCTGATCCCAGCAGGATACTACGCACTTGATTCCCTTAGCTGATCTCATCCACAACTAAGAGTTGCTACGACCCAAAGTCGAAGACTTTAATAAACAAATTTGTCTCACACAGAAAAGTCTACAAGAATAGATAAGTCTGTCTCCCATAGAAATACCTACGAGTTTTGTTCCGTCTTTTGATAAATCAAGGTGAACAGGAACCAATCGATAACCCGGACTTATATTCCCGAAGAACAACCTAGAATTATCAATCACCTCACAATAATCTTAATCGACTATCGAAACAAGATATTGCGGAATCACAAACGATGAGACGAAGATGTTTGTGACTACTTTTCTATCTTGTCTATCAGAGAAATTAATCTCAAGCCAATCTTACGATTGCACTCAATCACGATATAAACAGCAAGATCAGATCACGCAACTACATAGAAAATAGTTGGGTCTGGCTTCACAATCCCAATGAAGTCTTTAAGTCGTTAACCTACAGGGTCTCGGTAGAAACCTAAGGTTAAAGGAGAATTGAGTCTATCTTATACAACTAGTATCACACATGAGGTGTGGGGATTAGGTTTCCCAGTTGCTAGAGTTCTCCTTTATATAGTCTCCAAATCATGGTTTGCAATCTAAGTTACCTTGGTAACAAAGCATTCAATATTCATCGTTAGATGAAAACCTGATTAGATTCAAGATAATATCTTTCAACAATTAGATCGAACTTATCTTGTTATACACAAATGAAATATACGTCATTTAGGTTTGAGTAACCGTACCTAAACGTGTACACTTAGTTGGTTCAACAGTAGTTAACCAATGGTTAGCCATATGAGCACTTTAATATCAACCTTATTCATCTTCACCATAACTAGTCCAAATGACTCAAATGAACTAGTTCGAAAGTTGTTCAATTGCTTAGATCTTATAGAAGTATACAAGACACAATCGAAGCAAAATTGGTTTTGATTCACTCGAATCAGTTCATGAACATTATAGCCAAGGTTTGCAAATTGCATTCCTTAATATATAAATGTTTTAGTTCATGAACAAACCAATTTTAGAAAGTAACACACTTAAGTATGCGTACTTAAGTAACCAGTTTGAGTTTGTTTTGGTTTCCAAAATCAGCAGAAATTCACGGACGTGAACTTTCCGCCAGTATGCGTATGGGTACACATACTTAGGTAACCGGATTGAGTTGGTTTTGATTTCCAAACTCAGCATAAATTCATGGTCGTGAACTTCCGCCAGTATGCGTACGGGTACGCATACTTACCCAGTCTCCATCAACCATTTAGTACACACACAAGTATGCATACATTTGGTTCCCGGTTTTGGACTTATACACTAATGCGCGAACATATTATATGCTTATATCCAAAGATGGTTACATGTTCTAAACTCTTTATTTCAATCATTAAAACATTCATAGAGGATGTTAAATAGAGGTTATTCACACGTTATTCTTCATCAAAGCAATTTTCAAGATATAGAAATAATCAACATTACTTTCGTCACTTGTAAAGATGAACTTGGCCAAAACGAAAGATTACCAACACATATTTCGAGAAATAGATAAGCGAGATAAACTCGGCTCGAAATAGCAAATGTGTATAATCGAAGTCTATATAGCAATACGACTTTTGTCTCAAGATAGGAGATAGAGTAGATAGACTTTTGAGTGATAGATAAGTTCAAGTCTCCACATACCTTTTTGTCGATGAAGATCCACCAGTTCCTTGAGTAGTTCTTCGTCTTTGCATGATGAACGCCGTGGAGTCTAGAGCTCAACTACACTTTCTATCCTAGTCCGAGACTTAGCTATAAGTAGACTAGAAATCAAGAATTATAGTTTTGGCAACTAAACTTGACAACAAGCTTGAGATAGCAACGCTTGCGAGTTCGACCGAGCAATGCTCTAACAATCTCCCCATTTGTCAATTTTAGTGACAAAACTATTAATACATGCGGAATACAAAATAAATAAACTTTGCAGCTTCTCTTCCACATGCATGATATCCTTGGTTCTTCAACATTACTCGAAATCTTCGTCACTTCCAAGTACTCCAGTGATTCTGAACATGTTCCACTCAGCATCATAGTTGTTCAAGATCCGTAGCTATAACAATGAGAAAACAATAGCTCTCAATCATTTTTATACAGTGTCATAATATCATTACATAACATCAAAGTCCAATTGTATCACAACTTTGACAACAATACTATGGTGATATGTATCACTCCCCCTTAGTCAATACTTCATCTCACATGAAAACCACCCCCCTTACATAATTATCCGTAAACCATATGTATTTGTAGTGTGAACTACACATTAATTCTCCCCCTTTTTGTCAATAAAATTGGTAAAGGTACGAAAACTAGTGGGATCCTAATGAAATTTCCATAGAGACACTTCATGACCAAAAGAAAGCACATATCAACTTTTTAGATGCAATCATATAGCCGAAACTAAATGCATCATCAAAGAGTTTATAAAGATACAAGATAACCCCTATAATATTCCACAGCCGCACTCCCCACAAAGATTTGGAAATTAAGCACAAGTTCAATTAAGAACTCCCCCCCCCCATAAAATGTCATTCCATAAAGAACAACAAGAGCGACCTTACTTTCACGAGAAAATAAGGATTTCTTTGGACAACAACAAATCCCATAAGAATATGAATTTGTATCCAAAATACTCAATTAAATTAACCACAAGAGAACCCATGATTAATTCAATAGGAAATGCTGAACATAAGAGAACTTACAGAGCCGCACAGTATATACATAAAAAATATGGATCAGGGAAGATCAATACTACGGAATAAACAAAGATTCATTCTATCTTTCATCACCATTTGCACAATGACATACAATAGACTTAATCTTTGTAAACAAAAGCTCATCCTTTCTTTCATCAATATTTGCATAATGACATAAAAGGCTTATCTTTTGTTTTTGTCAAAAGTTCATTCATTCTTTTATCAATACATGCATATCGACATATGAAAGACTTAACTTTTGACCATGTATGGGACAATCATAGTTCACGGACGCAAACACACATATCCCATTACAAATTCCAATATATAAAACCATAAAGATTAATATTGCAAAATCATCTTCCAAACAAACTTCAGAATTTAAATAAATAAATCTAAAAACATTGAAGATGAAAACGTTGGACATAGCTATGTGTAATCACAATAATGGCTATTCCAAACCCTAGTTATCCTTCTTAAACACAAGAATAAATTCTCATAAGAAGCTTCCTAGACATTGAGACCTTTGAAAAAATTCTTTATAGTCCCCGAACTCCTTGTCGTCTTCAACCATTGGAACATACTGTTCGTGAAGATATGAGTCAATTCCAACAAACCTTCTAGGTTGATGATGTCGAACCAGGGCCTTCTAAATTTCAAGAGTTCTCATAACTAAAGCCTTTATTTGTTGAATCTCCTTTATTGACTCCTTTAACTCTTTAAAAACATAAGAAAACTTCTGAGAATTTGAAGGAACAGCTCTTGGCTTCCTCACATTCCTTCTTTTTCTTTTCAAAGTTGGAGGTAACGGAGATCTTTCTTTTTCCTTCATGATTGATTGCTTAACAATAATATTAAAATCTTTTCCATCAGAAGACATGATGCTTGGAGTATCCATATGCGTATGGGTTTGTGAGAGGAAATCACAACTTAAAGATCGACAAGCAGTCTTAAGATAAAAAGAGTTTCAGGGAAGGAAAAAGGAATGTACGGTTACGAAACCTTTATACACTTAAAGGATTCACGTACGCACAACTCATACCCTATAAAAGGAAGAATTGTTAGTTTTAACCCTCTTTTATTGATTAAACAGGAAAGTCCTCTCCAATATCAATTAGATATGAAAAGGGGCATGAATTCCAGGCATTCAAAACATAGCAAAACTTAGAAAAGAGAAAAAATAAAAACATTCTTTTCCTAAAGCTTGAGGTGTGCACAATCGTGTCTCTTTTGATCAGGCACATGAGACAAGACGCACATAAAAACACAATCGAGTTGTGCTGCGGTAAACAACAATCTGTCCACCATGACCATTCTGAACGGAATTCATTGAACCCTGTCTATCAAAATGTTTAGACCAAACTCTTTTCTCTAGTGGTCTTGACAAATCCTTGGAAACTAACTTCTTTGACGAAGATAAAATCTTACATACCTCTGTGGTTTTTTGAACAAGTTTGATCTTGTTTGCTAATCGATTTTCTCTTCGTTGAAGTTTGTTGGCATGCCTCAGTTTGTGTTTATACTTGAGAAACTTTGACAGTTCATAGCCCTTGAGCGAACAATATGAGCATATCAACTTGGAATGTGATTCAGGTACCTGAGATGTGCAAGCTGCTAGACACATAGTAGAGACTGAAAAATTAAACAGAGAGTTTCCAATGGAAAGGTCAGTTTTTTCTTCCAGATTGGTTGAGTTCTCTTCTGAAAGAATATCAAGATTGATGTATGTATTGCTACAATTATCAAAATCAATATTTTCACAAAGAAGTGCAACACTTGACTTTTCTTCTTCATTAAAATCATAGATGTTAGACATTTCATCAAGAGTTGCAGCAAGACCTTTGTTTCCAGTGTATTTCTTTCGATTTGGACACTCATTTGCAAAATGACCAAAACCTTTACACTTAAAGCACTGCAGCATATCCTCGTCATCATCCTCGTCAGCATCCCTGTTTTTAGGAGAAATGCGATTGTGAGGTTTAACTGACGATCTGGGTTTGTCTCTGGAGAACCGTTTACTTCTCTTCAATAGAAGATATCTAAATTGTATTGTGATCAACGAGACTGACTTGTCAAGATCTTCATCTGATGAATCAGCCTCAGAAAGATCATCCTCAGAGATGCAAGCACTTTTACTTTTATCAAGTAATTTAGTGTTCTTTAGTGCTTTAAAGGAAACATCCTTTCCGATTATGGATGTGTTCTCATGATCAAAGATCTTTAGCTTCCCAACCAACATATTTATGGAGAGACCATCAAGGTTATTTCCTTCAATGATGGCATGCTTCTTAGAATCGTATCTAGATGGCAGCAATCTGAGAATTTTCATCACAATGTCCTTTTCAGGAATAGTCTTACCCAATGCAAAGGATGCATTAACAATTTCAGACACTTTGTGATTAAACTCATCAAATGAATCTTCATCTGCCATACGAAGGTTTTCCCAATCGGAATTTAGGTTTTGAAGCCTGACTTCCTTTTCAGTGGTATATCCTTCAAATACGGTTTCTAAGATATCCAAAGCATCTTTAGAACGAGTGCACGTAGTCACATGGTGATGAAGATCTGGGGTAATAGCATGTATGATGGCATTCAAACCATCGGAATTTTTCTTTGCAGCAAGTATGTCAGCAGCGTCATATGCACCAATATCTGTAGGTACGGTTGCATCTCCTACTGCCACAACGGGAGCATCATAGCCATTAACTACAAAAACCCATGATTGAAAATCACGCGCTTGAAAGAAGGCACGCATAGCAATTTTCCACCACAAGTAATTTGAGCCATCAAAGACTGGTGGTACGTTTATAGAGATAGCACTTCTGTCCATAGAGTCAGATCGCTTACAAACACAAACTTATAAGGTCTTTAACGTGTTTGCCTGCTCTGATACCAATTGAAAAAGCGGGGGTCTAACAACCTCACCCAATATTTCGCTTAGCAATTGATGTGATTTTGAAGTTGTAGTAAAAATGATTCGAACTCTAAGACTTGTGAAGATTCGAGTTTTTAAATTTAATAAAAATTATATACAAAAATATTAACAAAGTGACCGAGAGGTACTAGGGCTTAGGATTCTACCAAATTCATTTCTTAAGGTTCAAATAATAATTCTTTTAACAATTATAGCTCAATAAAAATATAAAATAAAGTGACTCTTATTTTTGCCAAGATAGATTCTCAAAATATTAGATGTAAATGTTAAGCATGGGACATCAAATCACCTAAGCTAAGCATGACCCATCTAATCAAATGACAACTAATTAATTCAAATCATAATTTCAATAAAAATTTGTGCAAAAGTAATGAAAAGAATTAAATATAATTACCCAAGTGTGAAATAAGGCTTCCTCCATCGCCCCAATGTTGGGGTTTAGCTCATCATAGTAAACGTGCTCTCAAAATATTTATTTAGGCTCAAAATGGTTTACAAAGATGAAATAAAGAGAAAATGGTGTAAAACAGGATTTTGCGATGCACAAAAATCATCACAAAATGAACGATAAAAGATAAGTGCTGTAAACACTGTTCCACAGTCGCTGGAAAGGAGTTGGGAACTGTCGCAATTAAGCGACAGTTTGCAACGACTTTCTTTTACAGGCTTTTGTTCTTCGTGTTCTTGAGTTGCAGCAGCATAAAACTTTTCCTGCAACTCGTGATTTCTTCGCTCCGTAGCCTCCAAAACTTCCCCAAACTCTCGACACCCCTTGTATGGTACTAAGGAAACCTATTTATACCCGAAAGATGCATCGAATCTCCTCCATAACTTCAAAAATTCTTCTCTTTATTATTTTTATTCTCACGACAATAATTTCCTGTTTTAGCTTCTCCACGCGTTTGCAGCTGTATTTCTTTCCTTCTATACCTTCTTCACGGTCCAGAATATCGATTAAGTCTTCCAAGCACGTGCAGTACACGTTTAAATTCCTCACAACTCGTGCAAGCTCATGTTTTTCCTCCAACTCCCTGTTTGGATTAAACCAAGTTATCCAACCAAATTTGATCGAAACAAACACAAACACTAGCTTTGTTAGGACATATCACAACTACCCAACGAATTTCATCCTTTTAGTCTCACCCAAACACCTTCAACTTCCGATCGAAAAATCTGTTGTTAATGAAAATATTTTCCCGCCAAAATTCATTTTTTTGAATTCGTGAAGAAGCTGGTCGCCCCTTATGCCTGAGGGTGCGAATAGCACTTGCCCTGGGGTGCAAATAGTAATTTTTGGGCGTAAATAGTAATTTTTCTGGGGTTCCTCCGGCACATTTTTGGGGAGCTTCCGGTGTATTTCTGGGGTGCCTTTAGTACTTTATCCTGGGGTGTAAAACACCACTTTTCGAACCAATTTCGCCGCAAGAGCTTATTTTTTTATAAATACCTACAAAGACATAAAATAACAAAATAAATACAAAATCGAGCACTAACAATATATACAATTGAGACATATTAGACACATAAATGCGTCTATAAAATACCCCCAAACTTATTATTTGCTAGTCCCGAGCAAATTTAATCTCCAAAATAAAATCCTAACTCACTGTCGCAGGCATCGCGATTGCACTTAGCGTGTGCAACAAGCCTTTGAACCCCTAGGTGGCCCTAGTGGCCGAGTTATAGTCTCGGGAGGGTTTACCAGAGGTGTACCCACAAAACCTTTACTCCAAACCCTAACTATCTACGCAGAACCTTGGAACAGCACTAAAGAACCTCCTTGGTTGGCATACTAGTTGACTACAGGAAGAAGTACCTTGATGCGAAATTCCAATTGTTGTACACGAGTTTGCACTCAAGCATACTAAAATTCATATATAAGTGACAGATCTCTACTCAGATAGTCGCACTATGGACATCAATATCCGGAAAAAAACAAATCACATGAATAGATTAAGAAGATGGATATAGAAATAGATGGTTGCGAATGGACTTCAATGCCAAGATGAACCTATGACCTAGTGGATTGAGATACTGGTCTGGACTAATATCAACACAACTGGCATATACAAGGGAACCAGTGGTCGATAATCCTAAATCTACATCAACTCAGCTGGCATATACAAGGGAACCAGTGGTCGATTTTATAATAAACCTTTATTTTATTTTATTTTATTTTTTTATTTTTTTTAACGACATGATTAGATCTTTTGGATCCAAGCGCATGCTTCTTGTCAGCAGATTACATGGTAATTCTCGTGGATCCTGCGTTCCACGCTTGTTTAGGCGACGGAGACAGTGAGAACACACACATATTGCTATCCAAGTGTTAATATTTATTCCGATTGGTCTAATTGGTCTGGTCTTTTCTTTTTTTATTTTATTTTTTTTAGTAACTCAATCACTCTATTTCAACCCAGCATACATAAACATAAAAATTTGCAAAAACAAAAACAGAAGTAATAAGATGATTCCGAGATACGGTGAAACTATCATGTTATGTCTAACACCTGAGCTCTGTGCTTTTATGAATGGACTCTTTAGATGTTTCCATCTACTCAGATTGGTTCCTCAACTCCTACAATCAAGATGCTTCCATCCACTTAGATTGGTTAGTGCTATCCTTAATAGGCATAAATTTCTAGGCTCTGGAGTTTAATAATGCAACTAAAAAGTTTCTCCCATACCCCCAAACTTAAATCTAACATTGTCCTCAATGTTTTAAAGATAAAATTAAAAGCATGAACAAGGAGAAACTGTTACCATTTGAAGCAAAAGAGTTAAGGAATGATATTACCGTGTCGCATAAACCATGGGTTACCTCCCAAGAAGTGCTAAATTTAAAGTCTTCATCCAAACTAGGAAAGGATTAGTCACTCGAATTATAAAGTAACAGTCGAAATAACTGTGGGTCTTCAAAACCAAATATAGCTGACCATAGGAAACAACAATAAGCCAAGAAAATGAACAAGTATCGTATGACCTTACCTAGTTTCCTGATAACTATCGATAAATGTGGTTAAGGTTCAGGTTCTATGAAAGGGTCTAGATAAATTATTTTCATTGGCTGCATTTCCTTATAGGTGGGATCCGAATCATTAGGTCCTTGAGTCTGTAAAAACTCAAATAAGAACTTAGAATCACAAAATAATAACCTAAATAACTGAGGATCCTCTAAGTCAATCAGATTTGACTTACATAATTGACCACAATGAGAGTAGTGGTCATTCTTAAGTAAATGTGTCGATTCTATTAACCTAAAGTACTTAGGCTTAGTCTCAGAACTTAATATTCGACACATTTGAAATATAAACGTTCCCACATTTTGAAGAAAACTATTTGGTGGGAAAACAAAGTCAATCTGGGTATCATAGCCTGGGTAAACCACATCAACCAGAGGATGGGTTTCTAACGACTGAACTTCTTCCTAGACATCATTAGGTTAAGGAAAACGAGTATGAAGGTAATCTTGTAAAATGGTCGAGGCACAAATATGAAGTCCTAAGTGAGGGGACTTTCTGAGAGTTAAAGGTAAGGCACTAGGAAAGTGATAATCACCCCCAAACTTAGAGTTTTCAGTGTCTCTAGATAGACTAGTCACAATCTCCCTAATTTCTAGATCATCAGATTCTTGGAAATGGTCAATTGATTTTTCTAAGTTATTATCAGGTAGTGCATCTTTACTCATCTCTACGGGTCTATCTTCTTCGTCTAAGACTATTGTTTCTAAGTCGCTAGACTCTAAAATAGCATTTTCAGAATAAACCCGTTCCTCTAAACCACTATCGGCTTCGTAATCAAAAGAAAAACTACATCGTCTAAAATGGTGGTATCCCTAATCAAATCCTCGTCCTTTTGAATAGGTGAATAATCGTAAAAATTATTTGGATTTGAACTAGAAATAATATAATCATTACAAAGCTCAATTGGATTAATAGATTCCTGATCACTATGCCTACATAATTCAGATTCTTCGTCAGTACTATCCTCCTCTTATCATCATAATATAATTTATGACATTCAAGAATTCTTAATCTTTGTTCCAAACTAAGCGGTATGTATTTATAATACTTCTCGTAGATCATTAGAGGTGATTCCTTGCTTACCGTTGGAACATCCCAATGTCGTTTCCCATGCATATATTCACCAAGAGTTATTTTAGATGACGTCTCCTGATAATGAGATTTTCAATGCTTATAGTCTCGTAACGTCATCTCGGGTGGCGTCTCCTGATAATGAGAATTTATACGCTTATAGTCTCGTAACGTCATCTCAGGTGGCGTCTCCTGAAAAGGATTAATCACCCCGAAAATACAAACTATAGAGGAATTCTACACAATGACAAACAAGGTTGACTCGACCAAATCAAACCTATTGAATCTAGAAAACAAAAAGCATGATGGCTCCCAGCAGGATACTACGCACTTGATTCCCTTAGATGATCTCACCCATAACTAAGAGTTGCTACGACCCAAAGTCGAAGACTTTAATAAACAAATTTGTCTCACACAGAAAAGTCTACAAGAATAGATAAATCTGTCTCCCACAGAAATACCTACGAGTTTTGTTCCGTCTTTTGATAAATCAAGGTGAACAGGGACCAATCGATAACCCGGACTTATATTCCCGAAGAACAACCTAGAATTATCAATCACCTCACAATAATCTTAATCGACTAGCGAGACAAGATATTGCGGAATCACAAACGATGAGACGAAGATGTTTGTGACTACTTTTCTATCTTGCATATCAGAGAAATTAATCTCAAGCCAATCTTACGATTGCCCTCAATCACGATAGAAATAGCAAGATCAGATCACGCAACTACAAAGAAAATAGTTGGGTCTGGCTTCACAATCCCAATGAAGTCTTTAAGTCGTTAACCTACAGGGTCTCGGTACAAACCTAAGGTTAAAGGGGAATCGACTCTAGCTTATACAACTAGTATCACACATGAGGTGTGAGGATTAGATTTCCCAGTTGCTAGAGTTCTCCTTTATATAGTCTCCAAATCAGGGTTTGCAATCTAAGTTACCTTGGTAACAAAGCATTCAATATTCATCGTTAGATGAAAACCTGATTAGATTCAAGCTAATATCTTTCAACAGTTAGATCGAACTTAGCTTGTTATACACAAATGAAATATACGTCAATTAGGTTTGAGTAACCGTACCTAAACGTGTACACTTAGTTGGTTCAACAGTAGTTTACCAATGGTTAGACATATGAGCACTTTAATATCAACCTTATTCATCTTCACCATAACTAGTCCAAATAACTCAAATGAACTAGTTCGAGAGTTGTTCAATTGCTTAGATCTTATAGAAGTATACAAGACATTATCGAAGCAAAATTGGTTTTGATTCACTCGAATCGATTCATGAACATTATAGCCATGGTTTGCAAATTGCATTCCTTAATATATAAATGTTTTAGTTCATGAACAAACCAATTTTAGAAAGTAACACACTTAAGTATGCGTACTTAAGTAACCGTATTTGAGTTTGTTTTGGTTTCCAAAATCAGCAGAAATTCACGGACGTGAACTTTCCGCCAGTATGCGTATGGGTACGCATACTTAGGTAACCGGATTGAGTTGGTTTTGATTTCCAAACTCATCAGAAATTCATGGTCGTGAACTTCCGCTAGTATGCGTACGGGTACGCATACTTACCCAGTCTCCATCAACCATTTAGTACACACACAAGTATGCATACATTTGGTTCCCGGTTTTAGACTTATACACTAATGCGCGAACACATTATATGCTTATATCCAAAGATGGTTACATGTTCTAAACTCTTTATTTCAAACATTGAAACATTCATAGAGGATGTTAAATAGAGTTTATTCACACATTATTCTTCATTAAAGCAATTTTAAATATATAGAAATAATCAACATGACTTTCGTCACTTGTAAAGATGAACTTGGCCAAAACGAAAGCTTACCAACACATATTTCGAGAAATAGATAAGCGAGATAAACTCGGCTCGAAATAGAAAATGTGTATAATCGAAGTCTATATAGTAATACGACTTTTTTCTCAAGATAGGAGATAGAGTAGATAGACTTTTGAGTGATAGATAAGTTCAAGTCTCCACATACCTCTTTGTCGATGAAGATCCACCAGTTTTTTGAGTAGTTCTTCGTCTTTGCATGATGAACGCCGTGGAGTCTAGAGCTCAACTACACTTTCTATCCTAGTCCGAGACTTTGCTATAAGTAGACTAGAAATCAAGACTTATAGTTTTGGCAACTAGACTTGACAACAAGCTTGAGATAGCAACGCTTGCGAGTTCGACCGAGCAATGCTCTAACACTTTCGTCAAGAAAATAAGATGAACTTGGTTAAAGCGAAAGCTTACCAACACATATTTCGAGAAATAAGTAAGCAAGTTAAACTCAGCTCGAAATATCAAATGTGTATAATCAAAGTCTATATAGTTATACGACTTTTTTCTCAAATAAGAGATAAAGTAGATACACTTTTGAGTGATAGATGAGTTCAAGTTTCCACATACCTTTTGTTGATGAAGTTGCACAAGCTCCCCTTAGTAGTTCTTCGTATTCAATCAATGAACGCCGTGAAGTCTAATGCTAAACTACACTTTCTATCCTAATCCGAGACTTAGCTATAAGTAGACTATAAATCAAGACTTATAGTTTTGGCAACTAAACTTGACAACAAGCTTGAGATAGCAACGCTTTCAAGTTCGACCGAGCAATGCTAACATAAACAAATAGATATGATTGATTCATACCTAATTTGTGTTAATATCTGAGTAGATGAAGGATAGAAGAGGCCTAATTTGTTTCACTGATTTTTGTGTTAATCGGTCGAGAGTAGCAGAGAAGAAGTAAAAGTGTAGAACATATACATAAGATAAAAAAATGATGTTTGTGTTAATTTTCTCGACATTAAGTGATGGAAAATTACTAGTACATCCCCAATATTATCGGATGTCGGAACTTAACCAAACGGATGTTGCCTCATATGGTTCTATTACGATAGGGACCAAAAGTCCGTTAGAAGTCCGGTTCCGATATTCGTAATCCGATACATCGGATTAAATCCTATAGGATCTCAAATTCTCGAAACGGATCTCGAACTTCGGAATGGGATTGACATCCCTAGTTGCAGTTGTGGTTGCCAGAGATTCTAGTGGGAAGTGATTGACACAGTGCTACAATACCTTTTATATATCCTTCGGCTCTTTTTCTTTCTTACACTTCATTTACTTCTATAAATTTGTTAGGATATATACCTGTAACTGAAAAAGTACATGTGTCTTTTTTTATTGGTCCTACATCACTATCAAGTGATTGTGTGACAAGTGGTAATGGTATCTTTAGTTACCGTTTACTATTTTCGGTTCTGTCAGTCATATATAAGAACTATATTACATTCTCTCTCTCTAGGTGAATTTGTGTAATGAAATTGTTCTGATTATTCCATAAAAGCTATGGTATCAGACTGGAAACCATAAATCTTTGGGTTTCAGGTTCGATCTTTGTTCGCTGCTAATCTTCATCAAAAATTCAATCTTTTTCATCTTCAATTGATCATGTTTTCAATCAAAATGTCTTGTCTCATTGAATCTTCGAGTTCTTCAATTACTTATGTTGCTCTTGATACTCTAGCTAATATCATTCCTCTCAAACTTCAGGAAGATAATTTATTAATATGGAAGTCCTTAATTACTCAAATTCTTTGAAAATTTCATGTGCTTGGCTATGTTAATGGTTCTAACCCATATCCTTCTCAGTTTATTGCATCTAGTACTAGATATGCTCCAACTGTAAATCTGAATTATGTGGCAAGATGAAGATACATGTGTTCTTCTTCTTCTTTTTAATGCCTCAATTTCTACATCTGTTATTGTTCATGTGTATGATTGCTCTACATCAAAGGAATTGTGGGATAATTTTAAGAAATAATTTTGTGCTTCATCATCTGTTCATACGATTCAACTTTGTAAATTAAAAAATATGAAATTAGGTTCCTCCAAAGTTTCTACATTTATCTCTGAGATTGAGAAATCTCAAATCAACTAGCTGCTTTTGGATCTCGCATCTCTGATGAGCTTCGTGTTACCGTTCTTGGTGGTATTGGACCAAATTATCAAGCTTTTGCAACTTCAATCAACATTAGATCTTATCATGTTACTTTTGGTGAGTTGCATAGTCTTCTCCGAATTGAAGAACTCATACATGCTGAATGCAATACTTCCATCAGATCTGATGCAGAAAAAAAGGTTTTTCTTGCATCATCTTCACAAGGTAATTTTCGTGTCTTTCTCCCTAATTACACTCATAATTTTATTGGTCGTGGTTTTAATTTTAGAGAAGGTTTTCATGGATCTTCGGCTCAATTGTTTCGACCTTCTTATCCTACCGATGGTGTATCTCTAAGATCAGCAAATCCTCATAGCACTAGAGTTATATGTCAAATCTGTTCTAAAATTGGTCATAGAGCTCTTCAATGTTATCAATGTCAAGGTCGTGAACCACCACAAAATATTTATGCAATTCTTGCTAGTGCTAACATTCTTGGTGAAAATCTGTGGTATATGGATTCTTGTTCCACAAACCATCTCACTTACAACATGGATGAATGTACTGCTTCTGATTCTTATGATGATTATGCATAAGTTGCTACTGCTAATGGTGAAGGCATGATTATATCTCATATTAGTGATTTTATTTTTTTTCTTCAGGACCAGTCTTTTTCTTTGAAAAATGTACTTCATGTCCCAAAATGTGCTCAAAATTTGATTTTTGTCAATCAATTTACTAGAGACAACAATTGTTCTCTCACTTTTACACCTAATGATTATGTTGCAAAGGATCTTCTCTCTTAGAAGATATTATTCAAGGGGAACTATAAAGGTGGACTATATTAATTACAATGTCATATTCATTCTTCAGCTACTTCACTTACACCCCCAACTGCTTTGTCATGTATCAAGATTCCTGCTACAATTTCGCACAAAATATTGGGCCATCCCGCATGTCACAATATTAATAAAGTTTGTAGAAATTTATCAATACATGTGTCTCTACAAGAACTAATTTTTTGTAATGTCCGTAAGCTTGCTAAAAGTCATATGCAACCCTTCATGTTGTCCAATCTTGTCAGTAGTGCTCCTCTGCAGTTGCTACACATATGGATGTATGGGGTCCTGTACATCTTGTATCTGTGTCTAATTATAGATTTTATGTCTATATAGTTGATGATTTTAGTAATTTGCTGCAAAATCATATTTTAACACAATAGTTTATCACTTTAAGCGCTTTGTTGAAAACTTCTTAATTTTCTACTAAAATTAAGATGTTGGGGGGAAATAGTGGTGGAAAATTTTGTTAACAATGAACGAGGCACCTTTCGATCAGAAAATGAAATTAGACATGAACTTATATATGTGTCTCAATTGGTGTTGCAGAGTCTAAACATATACATGTTATAGAGATTACTAGAGCTTTTCTAATACAATCTGGTGAACCTGATAAATTTTGGGTTGAGGCCTTGACTGCAACTAACTGCTATGTCACTAATAGACTTCCCACGTGATCACTTTATATGGTTTATCCTTTTAAAGTTTTTTTAAACAGGGCTCCAGATTACAATTTTGTTAGAATTTTCAGCAGCCTATGCTTTTGATGGCTTAGGCCTTACACAAAGAATAAGCTTGAACTAATAAGCAAGGATTGTGTGTTTTTGGGTTACAACAATCATCACAAGGGATACAGGTGTTTAGACTCACTCAATGGAAAGATTTATGTTTTAAAGACATGTAGAATTCAACGAAGACAAATTCCATTTATAGTTAATGGTCAATCTTCTCCTTGCAATCTGGAAATATTGCATTATGTAATATTATCTATGTATTAATATAACACCTCTCAAGAAATCATCCTTCCATATCCTTCATTAATAACTGAAGTTCCTACATCCACTACGATCATAATTTATGACATCATTTATGCAGTTCCAGCTTCTTCAGTCACTACTTTTTCATCTGATGCATCCACTATATTTGTTTCTTTAGAATCTGTTACTTCTTATTTCATGACCACCAGATCCAGAAATAGTATCTCTAAACCTAAAATCTTTCTTGCAATAAGACACTTATTACCTAAAGCGTATATGAGTATAATTCCTTCTAAAATTCCTACCACATTTGCTCAAGATAAAAAGAATCCAAAATAGCAGACCGCTGTTCATAATGATAAAAATGCTCTAGATGCTGATGGTACTTGGATCTTAGTTCCTCTTCATCTATCTCAAAATGTGGTTGGTTGTAAAAGGGTTTTTAAAATTAAGAAAAATGATGATTGTACCACTGGCAGATACAAAGAAATAGTGGTTCTAAAGGTTTTAATTAGCTAGAGGGATTGGGATATACATACACCTCTAGTCATGTGGTCAAACCCACTACCATCAGATGTATTTTATCTCTATCAGTGAACTCTAATTGGTCTCTCATACAACTTGATGATAGCAATGTCTTTCTTCATGGCTCTCTCAAAGAAGATGTTTATATATCTTAACCTCCAAAATTTGTTAAATGAACTTCATGATTATGTCTGCAAGTTAAAAAAATCCAGGTATGGCTTGAAGCAAGCTCCAAGAGCTTTGTATGAAAGGTTAGTAGATGCTCTGGTAGCTCTTGATTTCACACATTCTTTAGGTGATTCTTCTTTATTAATTCATTACTTTAACTCTCAGCTCAAAATCATTTTAGTTTATATGGATGATATCATCATCACTGGAAGTTCAGACTCTTTCTGTAATCATGTCATTTATCAATTGTAAGCATAATTTCCTCTTGAAAATTTAGGTGACTTGCATTATTTTCTTGGTTTGGAGGTCAAAAGATCTGCTGACGGTATTTTTCTATCTCAAAATAAATATGCACTACAACTTCTTGAGATTTTTTATTTTTGATGGGTGTGAAACTTTGCTCAATACTTTATAATGCATTTTTGAAACTTGGTCTCAATGAAGGTGAATTGTGAAAAGCCGAGGATACCCAAATACACCACAATCTTTTATTTATCAACCTATAAGTCCTTTACCAAGTGTGATCATCTATGGATAAAGTCGAGACAATACAACAACTTTGGTACACACTTCATGTGATCGTCTATGGATACGAGATCGAGACAATATAACAACAAGATCACTTGTGTGATTGACTATGGATACAAGATCGAGACGATATGAAAACGAAGTGGTCACTTGATAATAGGTACGGTAACAACCGAAACTCTATATGATCAATATCAAGTGTTATGGAATTAACGTACAAGTGCAATTTACTTTAATTATAATAAAAATAATAATGTGGAATAATAAAGTAAATGGCACAGCAAGGTTTTGTAAACGAGGAAACCAAAAATGTAGAAAAACCACGGGACCTAGTCCAATTTTGAATACTTTCAGAATTAAGCCGCTATACAAAATCTAATCTAACTTCGTATAGTTGAGACCAAGTAGACTACCCCTAGCTACTTAGTTTCCTTAGTATCCCTGCGCCTTCAACTTCTAGAGCCACGCACGTGAATCACCAATCCTTTAGATCGTATTCCAAACAGTAAAGGATAAATCTGTTCGGTAACCACTATATTCATTCTTGGTTATAAGATATGTGAGTCGTTGACAAAGGATCTTCTGTTTAATCTAATAAACTCTTTTGTCTGGTTAGATCAATCTATCCTTTGATTACAAAAATAATCAAACTCTAGATTTGCAATCAATCAATATAGATCTCAAAGAGAAACTATAAGGTGATGCCAATCTCACGCAACTTATCAATCAAGTCTATCAAAGATAAATACGATTCTAGTTGGATCCTAGCCGATCAAGGTTTGTGCACACACAAGATACGAAGACTAATAAGAAATCTTCTTCATCGTCTTCAAGTCTTCGTTTGTCTTCAATAATAACCTGCACAACACCATTTGAATCCTCTTGTGATTAATCACGCATAGAACGGAGTCTGTTAACAATGGATTATCATAAGATTTCTTTAGATCAGGAAATATTTCTAAAGATCTCGTCAATACTTTGATCTAGTTTGAGTGAGCCTTATATAAGAAAAGAAGGTTCTCAAGAATAAACAAACTAGACAATCAAAGTTTCAACAACCGTTAGTCAATAAAATCAACAATCGAAAAATATAATAAAAATGCAATTATCTAGCTAGTTTCCCACCAACGGTACTTGTAGAGCTTCTTGATCCCACAGAAGTCTTTAAATGAGCGGTCGTAAGAGATTTCGCCTAATTAAGGTACTTTCCTCTCCAAATAGACGGCTCCACCAGAAACAAAAAGAATGAAGTTTTCCTGGCTCTTAGGATAGTTTGCAAGAAATGCAAACTCAAGTATTTATACACCAAGATTGTTTGGACAACAAGGAAATTCCAAAACCGAAAATATTCTCAAGATATTCACATTAAAGTATCTAATTTCGGTTTTCCTATTTCCACTTAAATGCCAAACCATATTTCCGAAAACTCTCATAGAAAACTTCTATTATTAGTCTAGCACATTAACTAATAATATTTTCCAGAGAATATGCTTTAATTGCTGGTAATCAAAACATATATAATGAAAATCATAATTAAATGCTTTTCACTTTTTCAGACCTTGGATCACCTTGAGTATCAAGGAATATCTTTGAACAATTAATGATAAGAATTATTTATATGTTCAAATAATGTCGACATTTAAAATCTTCTCATCTTAGAAAACCCGAAACCCTAATTCACACACATCATGAAGAAATATGTGAATCATGGAAACTTGGTTTTGCTTATTGAACCGATTATACCATCACTCCAAAATATGTTGTGACCGCATGTAACATGATTCCCAAGATATGTTGTAATCGGTTACACCTTGCTTCCCGAAGTAGCTTGTGACCGGTTACACCTTGCTTCCCAAAGGTAGCTTGTGAACAATTATAACTAACTTCCCAATTCATCTTGTGACCGGTTATACCTTGGTTTCCAAAGTAACTTGTTACCGGTTACAATTTGCATTCCAATATAGCTTGTGATCGGTTACATCTTGATTTCCAAAGTAACTTGTGAGCGATTGCAACTAGCTATATTATATAGGCTATGACCTGTTATGCCATAAATCTTAACAACTTAAGATAGGTTCTACCTTATCATATTATATTGGTCATTCAAAAGATATTTAATAAAGAACCTGACCAATCATGATTTCCTTTCGATTATGAAAGAAGTTCATATATGTACTTCCTTTAAACAGATGTTATAAAACATTGTTTCTTAGGGTGAGATCATACCTATATAATGCACACATAATAAAACAATATAATAGATTATGTCGATGTCGTATTTACGAAGTTCAAAAGATAAGAGTTATACTTCATTATTCAATAAATTCCTTTACACGTTGATCATAATGTTATGACTGAAAAAATGGGGATCTAACAACCACACCCAATATTTCGCTTAGCAATCTGTATAGACAAACTCAAATATAATTCCAAGAGAATCAACTAGACAGTCAGACTCAATCAATGGAAATATATCCAAGAGTTGTATCTCAATTCCAGAAGTATACAAGACACAATTGAAGCAAAATCGATTTTGATTCACTCAAATCAATTCATGAACATTATAGCCACGGTTTGTAAAAGATTGCATCCCTTATTATATAAATGTATTAGTTCATGAACAAACCGATTTTAGAACATAACCTTCTCAAGTATGCGAATGGGTACGCATACCTAAGTGGCCGGACCAAGTCTGGGTTCGCCAGTATGCGAACGGCTACGCATACCATCCAATCTCAAGTAAATTCCGGAACTTGAAACTCACTCCAGTACGCATACCGGTATGCATACTGAGTTCCCGAACTTCATAAACCAACCAGTACGCATACGGTATGCATACTATGGTTACCAGACTTGGAATATCTTGCAACAATTAGCATATATGCATACTGTGCTATATCCAATCATGGTTATTTGTTCTAAACTCCCATTTCAATTAATGAAACATTCTTAGAAGACGACAATAGATGTTTCACACAAACTATTAGCTTCGAAGCAATTTTCAAGTGATCGAATGATCAATGCGAAACATTCCGAGTCTACATCAAATGACTGTCTCACACAAATCATGTAAGATGTTACAAGGCGATTTTCACATGATCATCTTTTGACTTTCATCAAGAATATAAGACTTGATAACAAGCTTGACAACAACCTTGAGATAGCAACGCTTGCGAGTTCGACCGAGCAATGCTCTAAAACTTTCATCAAGAATATAAGATGAACTTGGTTAAAGCGAAAGCTTACAACATATATTTCGAGAAATATGTAAGCGAATTAAACTCAACTCGAAATATCAAATGTGTATAATCGAAGTCTATATAGCTATACGACTTTTTTCTCAAATAGGAGATAGAGTAGATAAACTTTTGAGTGATAGATGAGTTCAAGGCTCCACATACCTTTTGTTGATGAAGTTCCACAAGCTCCCCTTAGTAGTTCTTCGTCTTCAATCGATGAACGCTGTGAAGTCTAATGCTCAACTACACTTTCTATCCTAATCTGAAACTTAGCTATAAGTAGACTAGAAATCAAGACTTATAGTTTTGGCAATTAAACTTGACAACAAGCTTGAGATAGCAACGCTTGCGAGTTCAACCGAGCAGTGCTCAAACAATGACCAAGTCTAACCACTAAAGTATTATTTATATACATCTTTGTATGTTATGTTTTCAATATAATCCGACTTGAAAGATACGTTAGGAATGGAAACAAGATCAAGTGAATATTACTAACCTCAAGAGGAATGATGATGTTGTCGTTTTAGTCGTTACTTCTTAACTTTCTTCAGGTCTTCGGAGTAATACTTGTACGTCTAAACATTCATAGACTTTCTAGTCTAACCTAAACGAAGTTGACTTTAGTATTTAATCAAGCGACTCTAGATACTAGAATATGACAACCAAACTTGACATACCAACGCTTGGTGGGTTCAACCTAGCTATGCTCTAATAAATTTTTATCCAATATTGTGGGTTCTCTTCAATATTTAACCTGGGCCAGACCAGATATTTGCTTTGAAGTCAATACTTTTCATCTTCAAGCTGCTAAAAGGGATTCTGAGATAAATTAAGGGTATTTTTGCTCATGGTATTTATTTTTGGACAAGGTAACACAGCTCTCCAAGGATATAGTGATGCAGATTAGGTTGGAGATCCTACTAACAGAAGATCTACTAGTGGTTATTGTGTATTTTTTGGAGGAAAATCTTGTATCTTAATCATCTAAGAAGCAAGTAATTGTTGCTAGATCTAGTAATGAAGCTAAATACAGATCATTAGCTTTTGCAATTAATGAAATTATTTAGTTATGTCAGCTCTTAAGAGATCTACACATCTCTGTTTCTTATCCTCCTCTTTTTTAGTGTGATAACAAAAGCTCTATTGCCTTAGCATCTAATCATGCATTTCACAGCAGGATCAAACACTTGGCAATAAACTTTCATTTTGGAAATATCTCTACTGATGCTCAGATTGATGGTGTGCTTACAAAGGGGTTCGCCTCTCCAAGATTTGAATTCTGAAGAAGAAGCTCAAAGTGTTAAAGCATCTTGTGGTTGAGGGAGGGTGATTGAGATAGTGTGATATAGCCTTTATCCTTCAGCTCTTTTTATTTCTTACACTTCATTTACTTCTGTAAATCTGTGAGGATAGTTGTAACTGACAGAGTACACGTGACTCTGTTCAATTGGTCTTGTGTCACTGTCAAGTAAGTGTGTGACAACTATTTACTCTTTCCTTTTTTCGGTCACATACAAGAACTTTGTAACACTTTCTGTCTGAGAGAATTTGTGTAATGAAATCGTTCTGATTATACGGTCCATAACAACTAGGAAGGTCATAGGATGTGGTGCTTGTTAGAGCACTTCTCGGTCGAACTCGCAAGAGTTGCTATCTGAAGCATGTTTGTCAATGTTATTGATCAAAACTATAAGTCTTGATTTCTAGTCTACTTATAGATGTTTCGGAATAGGACATAGATTATGTAGTTGAGCCTTAGACTTCACGACGTTCATCATTTGAAGACGAAAAACTACTAAGCAGAGCTTGTTGAACTTCATCAACAAAAGGTATGTGGAGACTGAAACTCATCTATCACTTGGAAAGTCTATTTCTACTCTATCTCCTATATTGAGACATAAGTCGTATTACGATATAGTTTTCTATTATACACATTTGAGATTTCGAGCTGAGTTTAACTTGTTTACATATTTCTCGGAATATGTGTTGGCAAGCTTTCGCTTCGACCAAGTTCATCTTATATTCTTAACGCAAGTCAAAAGATGATCATGTGAAAATTACCGAGTAACATCTTACATGGTTTGTGTGATACAATCATTTGGTGTAGACTTGTAATGTTTCGTTATGATTATTTCAATAACTTGAAAATTGCTTTGATGCTAATAGTGTGTGAAAATGGCTATTGTCATCCTCTAAGAAAGTTTCAATGATTGAAATAAGAGTTTAGAACACTTAACCATTATTGGATATGACATGTTGTGTACTCTTGCACATATGTAATCCATGTCCGGGAACCATAGTATGCGTACCCATACGCGTACCTGTTGGCTTGAGAAGTCCGGGAACCTCAGTATGCGCACCCGTTCGCGTACTGGCGTAAGGTTCATGTCCGAATATTTTTGCTGGGATTGGAAGTACGCGTACCCGTTTGTGTACTGGAGAAACCCAATCTTGGTCCGGGTATTTCAAGTATGCATACCCGTTTGCATACTTGAAGGTTAAAGTTCTAAAATCGGTTGTGTACATGAACTTAAACATTTATTTAATAAGGAATGCAAACTTTGCAAACCGTGGCTATAATGTTCAAGAATTGATTCAAGTGAATCAAACCGATTTTTCTTCAATTGTGTTCTTGTATACTTCTATGAGAATATAGCAATTGAACAACTCTTTAACTAGTTTCATTTGAGTCATTTGAACTAGTTATTGTTAAGATGAACAAGGTTGATATGAGAGTGATCATATGGCTAACCTCGGTTAACTATTGTTGAGCCAACATGGTGTACACGTTTAGGTATGGTTACATAAACCAAAATGAGGGTACATTTCATTTGTGTGTAACAAGCTAAGTTCGATTTAACGGTTGAAAGATATTAGCTTGGTTGAATCAGGTTTTTCATCTAACGGTGAATATTGAATGCTTTGTTACCAAGGTAACTTAGGTTGCAAACCCTGATTTGAAAACTATATAAAGGAGAACTCTAGCAACTGGGAAACCTAATCCCCACCCTTCTGTGGGTTACTAGTTGTATAGCTAGAGTTGATTCTCCTTTAACCTTAGAATTCTCACGAGACCCTGTAGGTTAACGACTTAAAGACTTCATTGGGATTATGAAGCCAGACCCAACTATTTTCTTTGTAGTTGTGTGATCTGATCTTGTTGTTTCTATCATGATTGAGTGTAATCGTAAGATTGGCTTGAGATTAATATCTCCGATATGCAAGATAGAAAAGTAGTCATAAACACCTTCGTCTCATCGTTTGTGATTCCACAATATCTTGTTTCATTAATCGATTAAGATTATTGTGAGGTGATTGATAATACTAGGCTGTTCTTCGAGAATATAAGACCGATTTATCAATTGGTTCCTGGTCACCTTGATTTATCAAAAGACAGAACAAAAACTCTTAGGTAGTTCTGTGGGAGACAGATTTATCTATTCCAATAGACTTTTCTGTGTGAGACAGATTTTTTTTATCAAGTCTTCGACTTTGGGTCGTAGCAACTCTTGGTTTTGGGTGAGATCAGCTAAGGGAATCAAGTGCGTAGTATCCTGCTGGGATCAGAGATGTAAGGAATGCAACTGTACCTTGAATCAGTGTGAGATTGATTAGGGTTCAACTACACTCCAGTCCGAAGTTCATTGGTAGTAGGCTAGTGTCTGTAGTGGCTTAATACAGTGTGGTGTTCAAAGCTGGACTAGGTCCCGGGGTTTTCTGCATTTGCGGGTTTCCTCGTTAACAAAATTCTGGTGTCTGTGTTATTTCTTTTCCGCATTATATTTTTTTATATAATTGAAATATCACAGGTTGTGCGTTGTATCGATCAATTAGGAAATCCAACCTTTGGTTTTTGATTGAAATTGATTGATCCTTGAACATTGGTCTTTGGTACCGTTTAAGTTTCTTCTTTTATATTCAATTGTGCTCGCAAATTTCTTTTTGCTGATTGCAGATTGAATTGAGAGATAGAGATATAAACTCTTGTATATACCTTTCTCTAGATTGAGTCTGACTGTCTATTTGATTCTCTAGAAAGTATATTGGAGTAAGTCCTCTCAGATTGCCAAAAGAATTATTGGGTGTGGTTGTTGTACCCCGCATTTTCAATTGGTATCAGAGCAGGCGAACACTATAAACCTAATAAGTTTGTGTTTGACTTATCCTTAAAAGTTTGCCCTGATGGGAAATTTATTTGAAAAACTTGCTATTGGCATCTGTAACACACGCCAGAACTCCTTAATGATTGTTCAGAGATTATTATGGATCAAACCTATGGTTTCTCATGATAATCTCATTACATCTAAGACTTTGGAAAACTTAGATGATGTGAAACAATCTAAAGGAAAAATTAAAAAGGAAGGAAAGTTGAGAAAACGTTCTTTACGCTCAAAGATATGGAATCTCACTAGATTAACTCTTAATCTATTTGAGGAATACTATCGTGATGGGTCAATTGACAAAGATCTATTTAGAGCATTTGAAAACGTTTTTAGATTCTTAGAAAAGCTTAATTCAGTTAAGGAAAAGAATCGTTCTGATAAAATTTCGGTACATGTCAAATCATGTAATCATGATGTACGAACTAGACATATTATCAACATAAGTAGGCCAAATGAAATGGGTTCTTGTGTTGTTGATGCTGGTTTAAGATATCGGAAAAATCTCCTTTCTGGTCATATGAAAACGAAGATAGAAAGCTCTGTTAACCTTGATTATCATCATTACTATGATTATATCACTGTACTGCTCAAAAATATTAACTGGAAATGGTGCATAAGGATCTCTCTGCACATCTTGCTACTTGGTAACTTGCTTGGCACTACCCCATTTATATATATATCTTGAGATGGGGCAAGAAATGGTTTGATTTGTGTATATTTAGGTTAATATGTTATTCTGTCCTTCTTAGGATATTTGAATAAGCTTTCTACTGCACCGCTTTTCACACGAATGTGTGTTTTCACGAGTTGCACAACCTTGGTGTGTGAACATCAAAGAAAATCCTACATTTCCTTTGTGGGTCGAGGTTCAGAAACGGATCCAAGCCCATTGGTGAGTATATAAAGAAGCAGTACGCGTACCTTCTTCCTTCTCCCATCTTGTCCGCGTACGTGAACACTCTAGGGTTCATGAAATTTCTCCATTAAATCATCTTTGGAGAAAAATAAGAAAAAGGGTGTTCAAGTTTCATTCCAAGTAAGTGTTTTCCTCCTTTTTCCTTTCCAATTTCTAGATTTCATGGTGAATTTCAAGGTTTCAAAAGGAATTTCAAAAAAATAGGGTTCTTCATCTTCTAGCATGAATTTTCCTATAGATCAATTCTTGTACTAGAGTTTTTGAAAGGATTTCATCTAATGGATTTATTCTAGAAAAGAAATTGGATTTTTCTAGTGGACATAAAGTGGATTTAATTTGTTTTAAAAAAATTCAACCTTGGAAACATCTTTGATGGTCTTGGTGAAGGATTTGACACTCTTACAAGAATCTTCTATGCTAACATCTATGATGTTAATCATGATGACATGGAATTCAAGACCATGGTTAATAGACAAAGGATTCATGTAAATAGCGAGTTGATTTCAAGAATTACTAATATTCCCTTGGGGAGTTTTCGCCTTCCAAGACCTAGCCATGAAAGACCTTCTTATGAAACCATCTCTCTTGGTCTCTGTGGTAAGAGTGTTGTTTGGAATGAAGGAAAGTTTCCTACTAATAATCTCAATCTTACCTTGATGTCCTTTGGTAAACTTGGTATATCAAATATTTGTCCCTCCACGGTTGAGAATTCTCGTTGGAATCGTGAGTTTGCGGAGTTGATCTATTTTCTTGTTTTGGGAACTCAAGGTATCGACATTTGTGGGTTCATCATATATCAAATGATGTCGATGATGTCTACCAACAAGAAGCTAGGATATCATTGCTTGATTGATAGAATTTGTCGCACTTTCTCTATAGATCCGATAGGGAACTCTATTGGAACTCCCAAGCTAGTCCGCCCTTGTACTTTCAAATGTATGAAGGAAAACGCTTGCAAGATACAAAGAAGCGACACACTTGATGGCACATGTGATTCCACCTCATTGAATCTTCTTCATCAAATTCTCAAAGGTGTTGATAAGATTAGTGGCAAGGTAAAGCGTGTGCAAGAACAATTACTTGTGATTGCTACTAAGTTTCCAGAAATCAAGGATGACATGGAAAGGATTCAAACCACTCTTATGGTCTCCGATGATGAAGATGATAACTATCTTTTTGTGCTTTATAGGTTGTCTTTTATAGTTGTTTTTTGATGTTGTCTAGAAAACTTCTTATGAGAATTTTATTCTTGTATTTTTTTTAAGAAGGATAACTAGGGTTTGGAATAGCCATTATTGTGAGTATACATAGCTATGTCCAATGTTTTCATCTTCAATGTTTTTATATTTATTTATTTAAATTCTAAGTTTTTTGGAAGATGGTTTTTGCATTATTAATCTTTATGGTTTCATATTTAGCAAACTTTTATGGGATATGTTGTTTACGTCCGTGAACCTTGACTGTCCCATACGTGTTCAAAAGTTATCTATTATGTCGGTATGAAAGTATTGATAAAAGATAGAATGAACTTTTGAATACAAAAGTTAAGCCTTTTATTTCATTATGCAAATATTGATGGAAGAAAGGATGAACTTTTGTTTACAAAGATTAAGTCTATTATATGTCATTGTGCAAATAGTGATGAAAAATAGAATGAATCTTTGTTTATTTCGCAGTATTGATCTTTCCCTGATCCACATCTTTGTGCATATACTGTGTTGCTCCGTAAGTTCTCTTATGTTAAGCATGGCCAATTGAATTGATCATTTTTTATGGCTAATTCAATTGTGATTTTTGGATACAAATTCATGTTCTCATGTGATTTGATTATGTCCAAAGAAATTATTTTTTTCTCGTAAAAGTAAGGTCGCTCTTGTTGTTCTTTCGGGAATGACATTATATGGGGGAGAGTTCTTTTTGAACTAGTGCTTAATTGCCAAATCTTTTTGGGGAGTGCGGCTATGGAATATTGTAGGAGTTATCTTGTATCTTTATAAACTCCTTGATGAATGCATTTAGCTTCGTCTATATGATTGCATCTAAATAAGTTGGTATGTTATTCTCTTTTGGTCATGAAGTATCTCTATTAAAATTTCATGAGGATCCCACTAGTTTTCGTACCTTTGCCAATTAATATTGACAAAAAGGGGGAGAATTAATGTGTAGTTTCATACTACAAATACATATGGTTTATGGATCATTATGTAAGGGGGAGTGGTTTTCATGTTGAGACAAAGTATTGACTAAGGGGGAGTGATACAAATCACCATAGTATTGTTGTCAAAGTTGTGATACAATTGAACTTTGATGTTGTGTAATGATACTATGACACTGTATAACAATGATTAAGAGCAACTGTTTTCTCATTGTTATCGCTACGGATCTTCAACAACTATGATGCTGAGTTGAACACGTTTAGAATCATGGAGTACTTAGAAGTGACGAAGATTTCAAGTCGTGTTGAAGATGCCAAGGAGATCAATCATTTGGATGAGAAGCTACAAAGTTTTATTTATTTTGTAATCCATATGTGTTGATACTTTTGTCACTAAAATTGACAAAGGGGGAGATTGTTAAAGCACTGCTCGGTCGAACTCGCATGAGTTGTTATCTCAAGCATGTTTGTCAATGTTAGTGATCAAAACTATAAGTCTTGATTTCTAGTCTACTTATAGATATCTCGGACTAGGACATAGATTGTGTAGTTGAGCCTTAGACTTCACGGGGTTCATCATTTGAAGACGGAGAACTACTAAGGAGAGCTTGTTGAACTTCATCAACAAAAGGTATGTGGAGACTGAAACTCATCTATCACTTGGAAAATCTGTTTCTACTCTATCTCTTATATTGAGACATAAGTCATATTACGATACAGTTTTCTATTATACACATTTGAGATTTAGAGCTGAGTTTAACTCGCTTACATATTTCTTGGAATATGTGTTGGCAAGCTTTCGCTTCGACCAAGTTCATCTTATATTCTTGACGCAAGTCAAAAGATGATCATGTGAAAATTGCCGAGTAACATCTTACATGGTTTGTGTGATACGATCATTTGGTGTAGACTTGGAATGTTTCGTTATGATTATTTCAATAACTCGAAAACTGCTTTGATACTAATAGTGTGTGAAAATGGCTATCGTCATCCTCTAAGAAAGTTTCAATGATTGAAATAAGAATTTATGACACTTAACCATTATTGGATATGACATGTTGTGTACTCTTGCACATATGTAATCCATGTCCGGGAACCATAGTATGCGTACCCGTACGCGTACCTGTTGGCTTGAGAAATCCGGGAACCTAAGTATGCACACCAGTTCGCGTACTGGCGTAAGGTTCATGTCCGAATATTTCTGCTGGGATTGGAAGTACGCGTACCCGTTTGTGTACTGGCGAAACCCAATCTTTGTCCGGGTATTTCAAGTATGCGTACCCGTTTGAATACTTGAAGGTTAAAGTTCTAAAATCGGTTGTGTACATGAACTTAAACATTTATTTAATAAGGAATGCAATCTTTGCAAACCGTAGCTATAATGTTCAAGAATTTATTTAAGTGAATCAAACCGATTTTGCTTCAATTGTGTTCTTGTATACTTCTATGAGAATATAGCAATTGAACAACTCTTTAACTAGTTTCATTTGAGTCATTTGAACTAGTTATGGTTAAGATGAACAAGGTTGATATGAGAGTGATCATATGGCTAACCTCGGTTAACTATTGTTGAGCCAACATGGTGTACATGTTTAGGTATGGTTACATAAACCTAAATGAGGGTACATTTCATTTGTGTGTAACAAGCTAAGTTCGATATAACGGTTGAAAGATATTAGCTAGGTTGAATCAGGTTTTTCATCTAGCGGTGAATATTTAATGCTTTGTTACCAAGGTAACTTAGATTGTAAACCCTGATTTGAAAACTATATAAAGGAGAACTCTAGCAACTAGGAAACCTAATCTCCACACTTCTGTGTGTTACTAGTGGTATAGCTAGAGTCGATTCTCCTTTAACCTTAGGTTTCTCACGAGACCCTATAGGTTGACGACTTAAAGACTTCATTGGGATTGTGAAGCCAGACCAAACTATTTTCTCTGTAGTTGCGTGATCTGATCTTGCTGTTTCTATCGTGATTGAGTGCAATGATAAGATTGGCCTTAGATTAATATCTCCGATAGGCAAGATAGAAAAGTAGTCATAAACACCTTCGTCTCATCGTTTGTGATTCAACAATATCTTGTTTCGTTAATCGATTAAGATTATTGTGAGGTGATTGATAATACTAGGTTGTTCTTCGGGAATATAAGACCGGTTTATCAATTGGTTTCTATTCACCTTGATTTATCAAAACACAGAACAAAACTCATAGGTATTTCTGTGGGTGACATATTTATCTATTCTAATAGACTTTTCTGTGTGAGACAGATTTTTTTATCAAGTCTTCGACTTTGGGTCGTAGCAACTCTTGGTTGTGGGTGAGATCAGCTAAGGGAATCAAGTGCGTAGTATCCTGCTTGGATCAGAGACGTAAGGAACGCAACTGTACCTTGAATCAGTGTGAGAGTGATTAGGGTTCAACTACAGTGTAGTCCGAAGTTCATTGGTAGTAGGCTAGTGTCTGTAGCGGCTTAATACAGTGTGGTGTTCAAAGCTAGACTAGGTCCCGGGGTTTTTCAGCATTTGCGGTTTTCCTCGTTAACAAAATTCTGGTGTCTGTGTTATTTCTTTCCCGCATTATATTTTGTTATATAATTGAATATCACATGTTGTGCGTTGTATCGATCAATTAGGAAATCCAACCTTTGGTTGTTGATTAAAATTGATTGATTCTTGAACATTGGTCTTTGGTACCGTTCAAGTTACTTCCCTTATATTCAATCGGGCTCACAAATTCCTATTTGCTGATTGCAGATTGAATTGAGAGATAGAGATATAAAGTCTTGTATATACCTTTCTCTAGATTGAGTCGACTGTCTAGTTGATTCTCTAGAAAGTATATTGGAGTAAGTCCTCTCAGATTGCCAAACGAATTGTTGGGTGGTTGTTGTACTCCCGCATTTTCAGTGCTAGACCACTTACTTGACAAATCTGATCCTCTCGTTACCGGAGCTTGGGGTGTCCTTGATATTTAATCTGCCAAGGAAAGGGGTTTCTCAAAGTGTATTTTCGAAAGTGATAGCATGGTAGTAATCAAGATTCTCAATTGGCAGATCAAGTCAATTCCTTGGCGTATAAAATGAATTATTCAAGATACAAGGACTTTGGCTGGAGACCTCTTACATGTATCATTTTTGTATGTTTCGCAAAGTGCTAATGAAACAGTTCACTATCTCTTCAAGTTCTCTGTGATGAATAGAATCCACCATTGATGACCCTTTCCTCTTTGTATTACAGAAGCAGAGAAGCAAGGTCACGAATTGGGACTCTGCTTTTTCTTGGTTTGTTTGCATTGTTGTGTTCAAAATAAAAATAAAAAATAATAATAAAAAAAAAAGGAAAAAATATAATAAAAAAGGAAACTGGATGGAGGTACGGGACCTGAAAAGGTGGAATATATACTACCTCCGTTTCAAAATAATAGGCAGGTTTGTGTGTAAATTTACACACAAACCTGCCTATTTTTTGGAGACGGAGGGAATACTATAATTTATATTGTATTTTTTAAAATATTATCACTTACAAAATAATTTTTTATAAATCCAAAGTTGTAATGTTTCTATTTCGGACAAATAGGCAAAATACCCCAAAATGGGGTGTCACCTTGCCAAAATGCCCCAATATGTTAGTTTTGCCGTCAAAGAGCGTTAAGTGATCAATTTGGTGCACATGCGAACTGTCACGTGTAGGAGAAAGACATTTTTAGCCCCAGTATGGGATTAAACCACAAACGGCCACGTATAGCATAATCGACGGCTGCCTTTTAACCTCTGATGCATGTGAAAAACACGTGTTGTTCCAATATTACTGATTGTATCTATTTCTTTTCCGAAAATGACAACCATGTCCTTAAAGTTAAGATCGCGACACACGGACATATTGGAGCATCCGATGGCCATGCTGGCAGATAATCTGAGATCCGACACGTGTCAAAAGAAAATAATTGACGGTTAGAGATCTCGTCTGTTACCAAACCAAACTGTCAACTTCTTCCCATTTGATTCCTCCGCCTATGAATTGAGATCTTTACTCAATTTTATTTACATTTTCAACAAAAACGCTAAAATAAGAACGCGCGATTGGGGATACTTATATTAATTGAGGATATAGGAAAAAGACAAAAACGGGATTTAAATAGTAAATCAAGGTCACCCCATATCCATGTATTTTAACTAATTCTTAACCCCTCATTAATCAGGTTTAGTGGTTAATAATAATTAGTTATGTTAATTGATTAGTTTGAAAATTATTTATAGAAATCTGTATCATTTTGGAGAGATTAGAAGTATGAATGTTGGGTTCGAAATTTTTGGTTGAGATGAGTGACCATAGTGACCAGAGAGATGTCTCTGAGTCTTCACGTTAGCAACAAATATGTCTTTTATGTTGAATCTTATCCAGATGTAACTTTGGATTCACCATGGCTGCACCTGAAAAACATCCTGCCGGCATTGATATAACTATGAATACCATGCCGGTTTTCCGGCATGGTATTCATAGTTATATCAATGCCGGCAGGATGTTTTTCAGGTACCAGGGAATATTCAACCAACACAGTATGCCGGCGCTGTTGTCGGTCGTCCATCCATGCCGGCATTTGTTGGAAATTTTCATAAATGTTTGCCGCTGTACGGGATGGCGTAGCCCCTCCCGGGGATCTAGGGGCAGCACCCCCTAGCAGAGTGCGAGACAGCGTCTCGGAGAATTTTGAAATTTTTTCTGGTTTTGAAAAGTCCACTGCCGGCACAGTCAGTTAATTCTCGAGAATGACGGTACTACTAACGGCATAGTATGTTGCTTAAATTTCTTTGCCGACACATGATGTAAAGTATCCAGAAAATTGATTTTTTTTTCACTTGACTACCGGCATTGATAGATTTCTATCGAGCATGCCGGCATTTAGTTATGGCATGGTCTTCATCAATTCCGGCATGGTCTTCATCACTTCCGGCGATGTAAAAAATAATAATTTCCGAGATGGTCTTCATCACTACCGGCATGGTCTTCAACACTTCCAAATGTTAAAAAAAAATCGTTTTCAAAGTGAGGAGCCAGCAGAGAAGGAGAAGAGAATTTGAAAGGAGTGGGGAAAATTTAGAATTTGACAGGGAGTGGGAATATTTAGGTGAAGATTAATAAGAAGTGAAGATGAAAATGGGGGATATGATTTTGTTTTTTGATTTTAAGTTTTTTGATTTTTATTTTGAGGGAAGGGTATTTTAGTATTTTTACCCCCAAAAAACACCCCTTAGCAGACACTATTGGTTGGGGAAAGTAATTTATATCCCCCAATTAGTTCAAATATCCCCCAATCGCGCGTTCTAAAATAACAGTCCAAACTAACTTTTTATTAATTACCCAAAATATTATTCAAAAAAATAGAATCTAGCAACCCAAAGAAAATGAGATCATAATTACTAAGGGAACCGAAGACTCGGCAGCTACTGCCACTTCCAAAAATCCTTCCAATGCTAATTCAGGATTAGTTTCGACCAATCCTACAACAATATAAATAAAAACTTAGGAGGGGAGAGCTTCAAAACAATGAAAACTATAATATTGAAGTTCAAAGTAACAACTTCAGCTCATAGGAAAATAGTTACAGGAACATATCTTAAATGTTAAAGGAACTTGACAAATAAAATACAACTCAAAATGCAGTAACCAGAGCATCTGTAACACATGACTACTTATATTATTTTGTCTTTAAACTCCATACAACAAACCAAGACTGTCTATTTAAATTGACTCCAGGTAACATATTGTCATTTGGGGGTTCCCATTATCATCACTAAATAATAATAGATTCAGCTTGGGATCCAAACTCTGTTCATTTACCAGCATACTCTTTATCATATCCATGAATTTATCTCCACATGACTTTAACCGTTCAAACAATGATGCAGTTGCAAAAGTATTCATAGTTCTCCATTTTTCATGTTTTTCTTCATAGTTCTCCATTTTTCATGTTTTTCTCAAGCTAGAAATGGAAGAGTGAACTGAAAGCTAAGAAGGGAATTTGCACACTCAATGTGGGTGCAAAATACCGCACACTCATTAGTTACGCGAATTAATACATTTAGTGGTACGCGAATAAAGACGCACATTATATATCCAGGATGACGAACTTGATGATGTCACTAAGTCACAATAAAAGTGTGAAGATCTATGCGGCAGTATAAATGTCAAAGCGGCTTTGACGCACATCAGATCCGAAATTAGGGGCTTTATTAACTGTCCTCCATTATGTAAACTCCTATAAAAGGAACCAACCACCATTGTAAATGGGAGATCTTTTTGGGGTAAGCTGAGATAAGATATTTAGGAGAAAAAAAGTAATTTGTTTCCCAAGTTAAGGTTTCATCTCATCTTCTTTGTATTTTCTCTAAATTTTAATAAAAGATTTTAAGTATTTCATCATGGTTTCTTAGATTACTTCATAGATTCTCATTAGGGTGTAGTTGTGGGATTTCCTGCAACTACATTTTGGCGCTAGAAATAAGTTCGGTTGAGTAATAGGGAGCATCCATGCCTGTGAAGATTTCTAGAAAGATTTATAAATTTCTAATAATCTTGTTCTAAAAAGAAGTTTTACTGCTACTTTTGTTGAGTTTGAGAACTTTTAGTTCCACAGATTTATTAAGAGTGTTTAAACATACAGATTCGATTTAACGAACTATTGGTTTGGCAAAAGTTTTCGCGAACATAAGAATAAATTTTGTGAGACATTTTTTCTCTTTAGGTTTAATTTCGGCGCTCCGGCGAAATCTTTGGATTTAATAATCAATTTCAGGAAAAGAAACAGCAGATCTGTTGATGGAAGACGTTAAACAACAAATGGAAACTGGGTTACACAAGAGCACGTGAAGTCAACAGAAACAAAATGAATCAGTAAAGACAATAAGGATCATGGGAGAAAGAAAAGGAAGCAGACGTCTGCAGTGCAATCCCATAACAAAATCGATTTTGAATGTTGCATATTTTCACGCAGGAATTACAGGAAAAATACATAAGCGAGACTATAAAGGAAGGAAGATCTGGACAGTTGATAAGGAATCACCATTGAAAGAATGGCAGAAGCAGAAGATAACGTTTGCGGCGGATGAAATACCAAAAGAAAGTTTAAGACGAACAGAACCATTGGTTGTCACTATACCTGCCAGGCGAAATGCAAAAGACGAAAGCGCGAAGTCATCAGAAGAGTGGGCAATAGACAAAAATTTGATAGACACAGGGAGCTCAGTAGATATCTTATTTTACCATGCATTCAGAAGCATGGGATATAGTGACGCATACCTAATTCCGCCTACATACAACATCCACGGTTTTAATAAGGCGATAACAAAACCAAAAGGTGAGGTAAATATACGCATACTACAAGGAGAAGTAGAAACGCAGGTAACATTGTGCGTAGTGGACTTGGAGTCACCATACAACATGCTTCTAAGAAGACCATGGGTGCACGGAATAAAGGGCGTAGCATCTACTCTTCATCAATGCATACGCTTCTCAATGCCAAGCGGTGTAGGTGAAATCAAAGGTGATACAGGGGGTGCGAAAATTTGCAATCTAATAGGTGTAAAGAATTATAAAATAACAAAGGAATGTCACAGGAATAAAGGACACAATAAAGGATGGTGCGAACAAGTACATAATGCAGTATGGGCGTATAGAACAACAAGGAGAGAAGCCATAGGAATGTCACCTTTCTGTCTAACATATGGAGTAGAAGCAGTGCTCCCAACTGAGGTCATCATACCCACCACAAAGAAAGAATCATGGGAGAATAACTTAAACACGGACTTAATTTTGACGAAGCTTGATGACTTAGAAGAAAATAGGGAAGTTGCTCTACAACATATGGAAAACTACCATAAAAGGCTTGCCCGGGAATATAACAAGCGTGTCAAAGAAAGAGAATTCCATCCAGGAGAATTAGTATTGAGAGAAATACCTCCCTATCAGAGAGGAGGAGATGGAATATTGGAGAAGAAATGGGATGGACCCTACATAATAAAGAGGATAGTTGGAAATGGAGCATATGAGCTGATGGATCCTGAGGGGAAGAGAACGGGCCGCAAACTTGACCATCCATGGAACCGAATATATCTGAAGAAGTAATATCCATAGAACATGCGGCAGAATGAAGAAAATGATATGTATGCATCAAGAATGGAAACTGTATGAAACAACAATTTGAATAAAAGTGAAAAACTCTTTCTTATGCGAAACAATGAATATTCCATAAAAAGATACAAGTAGAAGAATGAGGAAACAATAAGACCTCATAAATAAGACCTTAATAGGAGGCAATAAAAATTAAAACCTCCAACTAGGGAGGCTAGGTATCCAGTTGTGGCGTGCACCCTAGTTAGCGTAAAAGCAGGAGGCAATGATAAGACCTAACGCGCGTCATAATTGGGGAAAACCTAGAATGCATGACTTGGGCAAAAGCCATACCCTCCCTAGAGCCTGAGTCATGGAGAATAGGGGCGAAATGAAATCCTAACCGGCAGAGACTCCTTAGTCTAAAGACTAAGGTACTAAGCTCTCTCCTAAGGAGTGCAGAAACTCGATCAGGGCGCCGCGGTACACGGTTGAGTCAAGAGTGCCTGGGGCGTATGGAGCGTACCTGGCCATTCTTGACAAGTCCTGACTATGATGTACTCGGTCCTCAAGCCCCACCTAGGGTGTGGTCTCGTAACCATAAGCCATATTGGCAGAGGGATAAGAGGCCACGAACACAAGTGATTGTCGGCATCACTGGATGGGAAGATCCCACCCTAAACCGGTAGGGGTAAGCTTCCTTGAAGGGGCAGTCAGGGGGAATATAAGGATGGCACCCTCCATTAGGGAGATGAATTGTGTCAAATACGTCAATATCACAAGACTTTTACTCACAGGAGTAATTAATCTTGTCATATTGACGCGTCAATACATCCTGCAGAGGCAAAAATACAAAATATGATAAGGCAAAATCAATGAGTTGTTACTTGCAAAAGTAATGACCGCCTGCGATTTTGCCGCACGGCCAAAAAAATACCCTGGGGCAAAGATAAGTCCTATCAACAGGGGGGGGGCTGATTAAGACCTCCACTTAGGGAGGCTCAATAAGACCTCACTATAAAACACAAAGACCACCTTAAACATAACGCTTATTATCTTGCAGGTGAAGAATTCGACGCACAAAGCGAGACAGTACATATTTAATGCTTAAAGCACGCATAAGTAAAATCGAATAAGATGAATAGCGAACAAGGACGGAGAGAAGTGCAAAACATGCTAAAAGTTAAATTGACGCACAGATTATTTCTCACAATGCAAATAATAGAGACAGGTATGGGAATAACATAAGGGAGGTATTATTCGCCGTCTTAGAAATAACTTTGCATAGAAATATAAATGTGTTTCTTTAATGTATGTGCAACAAAAACAGAAAAACAAGATATATACTCTAAGTTAAGGAATATCCAGACACATAAAAGACAAAATAAGAAAGGAAACTAAGGATCATCCTGAGACAAATCATCAGCTGGTGCAGGAATTTCAACATCTTTTTCAGGATTAAGAGCGTCAGGATTTGTGTCCTTAGGGAAATCACCACCAGCATCAGGATTTGGATCTTGAAAAAGATCATTGCCATCTTCATTATCCTGGGGATGATCCTCTTCATCATCATAACTGTCATAGTCATAATCACTGTCAGGTTCAGGAAGTCTCTCGTCGTCTTCCACATCAAGAGGTTCCACATCTAACAAAGGGAATGAGTTAGTAAGGAAAATTCGGTCTGCAAGAGACTGAGATTTGATGTGGACTTCCCGTGCGGCATTCTTCTTGGTATTCTCAATAGAAACGTCCATCAATCTCTCAAGATACGAGTATCTCCTATTCGCCCTGTCTCGGGAAGAAGAAAGTGCCACGGAGAGCTTCCCGCGTGCTTTTTGAGCCTTAGTCAGGTCAGACCTCGACTTCTGAATGGTAGACTGGTAGGATCTCTCAGAAGCTGAGAATACAAAGGACATCAAATTAACATAAGAGCGACAAAATCGCACAAGCAATAAAATTTCAAAAACAAGGCTGAGGCAGTCAGCTCAATGTGACTACCTTCCTGCTGAGAAATAAAATATTGGGATAAGGCAAGACCACTGTTTTTCATATCCTCCGTATGCTTATCAAAATCATCACCTATTAAACCTTGAAGGCGAGACCGGATTTTCATTTCATCTTGGGAAAGAGAAGCATTCTTCTTCATCAGAATATCATGAGATTCCTTTAACTGTGTATGATGTTCGCGCAACTTATTCATGTTCACAGTCACATTTATTTTACTTTTAATAATTTTCTCATTCTCCAAAGTTAACTTCTTTATATCCCTCTCATACCGTCTTTCCAATGCGCGAAGAGATTCCTCCTGTTCAGTGCAAGTCTTTCGAAGAGCATGATATTGGTACGAAAAGATCGCCTTCTCACTTAAGAAAGATCGTCTCTCTTCGGTAAGGGTGCGATTTTCATCTGATAGAGTTTGATTCCTCAAGTCAGCACTATACAATAACCCTGAAAGGTTGGATACTTGGGAGCCCAGAAGATCATTTTGACTATAGAGGCGAAGATTTTCGTTTTTTAAATTATCAATTTGGTCAAGCATATATGAGTAATTATTAATTAATTGATCTAGTTGGCTTTGCAATCTCTCATTATCCGCACAGGCATCCTCGGCAGAATGCTGATAGTTAAACCTCTCCGCGATGCGCTTCTGGTTTAAATCTTTACCAGCGTGCGAAACAATTTAAAAGGATGCATGCGAAGGAATGTGAAGAATGAACATAAGTACGGTAAAGTTATAAAATAACTACTAAAAAGGGATACACACCTTTGAGTTCTTGGTTTTTATTGCGAAGATTCTCAGTTACAATAGCTTCAGCAAAAAGATCAGCCCTTAGCTTAGCATTTTGACGAGAAAGTTCTTGAATGGTATGACTAGACTCAGAGAACTTTTTAGTTTGAACTAAGCGACGACGAGATTCCAAAGAAAGAAATAGTTTAATACACGAGGGTGCAATAAAGTAGCGCAAGTTGAAAAGATACTATTTAAGAGACACTTACCAACAGATCAAAGGCAATATTGACACTAGGGTCTAGCTGAGAAAAGATTTCGCACCTAGTTGATTTATCTGGAGGAGACTCACTTAACAGTTTGGCAAAAGCATCACAAAGGCGAACTTGAGAGGGATCATTGATAGATGAACGAGCGATATTGATATTATCCAACATAGGTTTAGTCCAAGAGTCAACCCCTCCAGAAATGTTCTGAGCGGCAGTATCAAGCATGGGAAGGGTATAAGTAGTCATAACCACACTCATAGAGGAGGTGGCATCAATACCCTTTGAAACAGGAAGTGGTGTATTAATCACGGGCGCGGAGACATTCGCAGAGGCATAGGCAGAGATATCAACCATTGACGCAGATACATTTTCATAAGTGGAGACGGTGTCATGCTCAGTTGGCGCGGCTTTCTCAGAAATATTAACCTCCTTTGAAGACGCTGAAATATCCAAAGAAGCTGAGGAGATAACACTTTTCAAAGAAGCACCAATATGACCATCAAGAAGGGAGGAACTAATCAACGATGCGGAAATATTCGCATCAGTATTGAGAGTGGCCCCCTTGGCGGAAAAATCAACAACTTCACCAGCAGAGGCCTGCGGCTGAGAGCGAGATTTATAATTGAGCTCTGGAAAGACGAGAGAAGTATTCATTACAGGAGGACGACGCGATTTCTTGACCTTCCTCTTCTCACCAATAACTTAGCCTTCAGTACCCTTCGAATAACAACGCAGATAAGAAACAGAGGCAACAATATTGTTTTAAAGAAAAGAAGGTATTTCTTACTACCTTGTCATGCGAAGGTTTCCTCTTGCGAGATTCATCGTCCTTAGAAATTGAAGAACGGTCAGGGTTTGAAACCTTAATGCGGAGAACACTCGATGGGGAATTCTTGCTACAACAAAAGAAGTAGGAAAACATGAAGAACAACAGCAGATATGAAGAACAGACAGCAAAAAGAGCAGCAACAGAACAACAGTGGCAGACTAAAAATTAAAACCAAGAAAATGAGATGACAGTGGGAATAAGAGTAAACTAACCTTTGTTGGGAGTCCATAAAGCCTAAAGAAGATCAACACTGGTAAGATTTCTGAGAAAATAGGAATTGAAGTGTTCGAGAGGATGAAGATTAAGGAAATACACAATAAGAAAGAGAAAGTAAAAAAGAAAGAAAAATCTCTCTCCTCGCCATGATTAATAAATAAGGAAACTGAGGAGAGATGGACAGCCGGTTAAATCAGAATGTGCCGGTTAAAAAGATAAGAGTCAATATGTGTAGACGGTAAAGCTGAAAACCCGAAAATATCGGTTGGAAGGAATACGAAAAGATGAATGGGTGCGGAAAAAAGAAATTTAGGGTTTCTCTCACCTCTCCTTCTTTTGAAAGAACGATAAGAGAAGAGGCAAAATGTGGGTGCAAAATACCGCACACTCATTAGTTACGCGAATTAATACATTTAGTAGTACGCGAATAAAGACGCACATTATATATCCAGGATGACGAACTTGATGATGTCACTAAGTCACAATAAAAGTGTGAAGATCTATGCGGCAGTATAAATGTCAAAGCGGCTTTGACGCACATCAGATCCGAAATTAGGGGCTTTATTAGCTGTCCTCCATTATGTAAACTCCTATAAAAGGAACCAACCACCATTGTAAATGGGGGATCTTTTTGGGGTAAGCTGAGATAAGATATTTAGGAGAAAGAAAGTAATTTGTTTCCCAAGTTAGGGTTTCATCTCATCTTCTTTGTATTTGCTCTAAGTTTTAATAAAAGATTTTAAGTATTTCATCATGGTTTCTTAGATTACTTCATAGATTCTCATTAGGGTGTAGTTGTGGGATTTACTTCAACTACACTAACCACTAAAATCTAAAAAGATAAAAGCTAAGGAGATAGAAAAGTTTTTCCCAGTCAATTTTCTCACCGGAAATGGTTAATTTTAACAGATTGGTTGATAGGGATGGTTTTACGACTCAAACAAGAAGGAGATCAAGATCCAGTATGTGCAATCCGCTCAAGACTTATGAAGAAAATGGTAAGATTAGATCAGATGGTAAGTTGAGAGACAAGAAAAATATCAAGGTGGAAAGAAAGACTATTGGTGCTTCCATGGGGGGGAAAAAGGGTGGAGAGATATCATTCATGTTGCAGTGTGGATAGGCAATAGAAGAATTTTTTGTTGGCTTAGTTTCAAGGATGGAGTCTGGTTAGTACGTCTTCTAAATATGGATGAAAATGGTGGTGATGGAAAGTTAATCAAATAGAATTTTAGAGAAGATGAAGACTGTATGCTTGTTACCAGAGAAAACAATAAGTTTGGTGAATTTATACGTTTGCAGGTTTCTCACAATAAGGAATATTCGGTTACATTTTTCTTTCCGGCCGGTATCGATGGAATTGGATGGTGGGATACAACGTTTTTTTTGGAGGATTTAATGTCTACTGTTTATCAGCCAAAAGAAAGAAAATATTGGAAAGAGGTGTTAGTTAAGCCAGATTTTAATACTTGGTTCGGACCAAATCGAAATGATCATTCTCAGCCAAAGAAAAACCAAATTGATTTGCCTCTGTTTAAACCAGATTCTGATCAGGGTCTAAATTCGATTTGGCAAAGAACCATAGTAGTGGAAGTTGCTTCAGAAGTCCCCGATTTTGAATGGAAAGAAGTGGGTAAATAGATAATAGGTAAGTTTGGTTGGATTTTTGGTTTTGAACTTCAACCAATCGATGATCTCAGAGCAGTCTTCAATGTAAACACTTATGCTGAATTCTCTAGGGTAAGAAAATTTGGAAACTGGAAGGTTGGAGCTGTTGACATACGAATCTTCCCCTGGTTTGCTGGTATAAATGCCCTTCCTAAACCAAATCAAGGGAGTTTCATGAAACAGTGGATTGGAGTTAGAGGAGTTCCTTTTAATTTGTGGGATTTTTCAACTTTCAAAATTATTGGTGATAAATTTGGGGGCTTGGTCGATGTTAGTCCTGAATCATCGATGTCAACTGACTTGTCTGAAATAAGGGTTCTTGCTCTTGGCCCTGTAAGTAGTGGAAAATGGTGCGAGGAGATAATTATAAACAATAAAGGATGTTGGGTTGATATTAGAATTATTGGTGAGGTATTTGAACCTTCCCGACAAGATATGAAGCTTGTTGCCGTTGTAATCGATCGAATAAAACCTCCTTATGGATAATTTTGGCATTGCAAACCACCACCGGCGACCAGTAGCGAAGAAGACGATGGTACTTTACGTGGAAACAAAGTAGTGGTTGATCAGACCCAACGGATTAATAATCACGTGTTCACAAAAGTGAGTTGTGGTCAACTCGGTGTGACAGATGCATCAGTTCCAAGGTCTAATACGCGGACTCGTGTCCAAGAGAATTTGAATTCAGTTTCCTCTAATATTGAGTCTGTGGTGCAAGATTTAGATATTCGTGGTCCTAGTGGATCCAACTCAAACTTAGTGGGAACAATAAAAGAAGACAATGGGCTTTCAAAGTCAGGAGATAACTCATATATTATTCCCCCTGGTTTTGGGACTGGTGCTCATATGTCTAGTTCAATTGGTTTGGATTCCTCTTCTCTGAGAAGTTTAAGAAAACAGTTGAAATCCAAAATGTCTAAAGGGAGTTCAGTGTCCGACTCCTTCCTTGCAACTGACAAAATTAGGGGAAGTGTTAGTGACGATGAAGTTAACAAGGAAAATAAGTCTTTGTCAACTGGAAAGGCTGAAAAGGATTTTTTGTTCTAAAAATGGCAAATCAAATGAAGATAATGATGATGCGACATCTCATACTATTGGTAGTGCAAGGAGTAACGCTAATACGCCCGTTGATAATCAAAATATGGCAATCCCCCTCGGGAATTGTATTCTCCAAGCGAGAAGTTTCATTTGTTACAAATACAATCATGGTTCACACGGACGCTTTTAGTGATGAGCTTGTGCAGGGAGAAAGTGAAGGACCTTGATTGCTTTTGGCTTTGGAGGTATTGTGTTGGATTGTTATTATTTTTAATGTTTAAAATAGTATCTTGGAATGTGAACGTACTTGGTAATCCAGATAAACGGTCGAAGTTAAAAAAGCTTGTGAAACGGTGGAAGCCTACCATTCTTATAGTTCAAAAAACAAAACATAGTTCTTGTAACGATGTCATTGTACGTCAATGTTGGGGAGCCACTCCTTGTAGATGGATAGCGCTAAATTCTTAAGGAAGATCGGGTGGAATTTTATTGATATGGAACTCGGATATGATTGAAGTTGATGACTTCCTTGAAGGTATTTTTACCATAAGTATATCTTGTCGTAATTTGGAGGATAATTTTCGTTGGGTTTTAATTGGTGTTTATGGTCCTTGCAATGTGAATGATAAAAAAAAGATTTTGTATGGAGATAGCTACCTTACATGGTTATTGGAATGACATGCCTTTGTGTTTTGGTGGAGACTTCAATGAGATAAGATTTATGGTGGAGAGAAGAGGTTGTAGAAGAACATTAAATTCGATGAGATTTTTTGATGATTTATGTAATGATATTGACCTTGTGGATTTTCCCTTATCTGGAGCGAAGTACACTTGGAGTAGACCGCCTAATAAGAAGAGAAAAATCGACCGTTTTCTTTTCTCATCGGATTGGGAAGATCATTTTCCAAATATTATCTTCAAGCGCCTTGCAAGACCTATCTCGGATCATTTTCCTATTGAATTATGTTTATCGGACTCGAATTGGGGCGCTTGTCCTTTTCGATTTCAATTAGCTTGGCTTGAAGGCACTAACATAGTCCCTTTAATGAAAGAATGGTGGGAGTCCTTTTCTTTTATAGGTACGGCGGGTGCATGTTTTTCAAAGAAGATAAATGCTTTAAAGGAGAAATTGAAGGAATGAAATAGAGATGTTTTTGGGAGCATTGATAGGGCCATCGACTCGGCACTTATCAAGTTGAAAGAATTAGAAGATCTTGATGATGGTAGGAGTCTAACTGAAGTTGAAGAAGACATGCTTGTGACGGCTAAAGTGGAATTTGATATGGCTCATCGTCGCCAAAGCATATTGATGAGGCAAAAGTCAAGAATTAGATACTTTAGAGATGGCGATAGAAACACAAAACATTTTCATAGAGTGGTAAGGGGTCATAGAGCTTTGAACAACATCAACAACCTTCGTATTAATGGTAGACGGACCGGAAACAAAGAGGAGATAAAGATGGGGATTGCAAATCACTTCGAGTTAGCATTTAAAGAAGTTTCTAACAACTTCCCAAGAATCAAAAACATCTGTCTAAAGCGTATTGATGAGAATGCAAGTGTTTGGTTGGAAAATACTTTTAGTGAAGAGGAGGTCAAGAATGCAATAAAGGATTTGGGAGTTGACCGTGCTCCAGGTCCGGATGGTTTTCCTATGAATTTTTTTATTGTTGGTTGGGATTTTTTAAAAGAAGATTTGATGAAGGTCTTTGAAGAATTTCATGATCACAATGTTCTTGATATGTCGTTGAAAAAAAAAATTGTGGCTCTTATCCCTAAGAAAGCGGGCGTCGAAGAAGTAAAGGATTTTCGACCTATTAGTCTTATTGGAAGTGTATACAAAATCATCTCAAAGGTCTTGGCAGAGCACTTAAAGGTATATCTGAAAATGCGGGGGTACAACAACCACAGCCAACAATTCATTTGGCAATCTGAGAGGACTTACTCCAATATACTTTCTAGAGAATCAACTAGACAGTCAGATTCAATCTAGAGAAAAGTATATACAAGAGTTTATATCTTTATCTCTCAATTAGATCTGCAATTAGCAAATAGAAATTTGCGAGCCCGATTGAATATAAGAGAAGTAGCTTGAACGGTACCATAGACCAATGTTCAAGGATCAATCAATTTCAATCAACAACCAAAGGTTGGATTTCCTAATTGATCGATCCAACGCACAACATGTGATATTCAATTATATAACAAAATATAATGCGGAAAAGAAATAACACAGACACCATAATTTTGTTAACGAGGAAAACCGCAAATGCTGAAAACCCCGGGACCTAGTCCAGCTTTGAACACCACACTATATTAAGACGCTACAGACACAATCCTACTACCAATGAAATTCGGACTGGACTGTAGTTGAACCCTAATCACTCTCACACTGATTCAAGGTACAGTTGCGTTCCTTACGTCTCTGATCCCAGTAGGATACTACGCACTTTATTCCCTTAGATGATCTCACCCACAACCAAGAGTTGCTACGACCCAAAGTCGAAGACTTGATAAACAAATCTGTCTCACACAGAAAAGTCTATTGGAATAGATAAATCTGTCTCCCACAAAAATACCTATGAGTTTTGTTCCGTCTTTTGATAAATCAAGGTGAACAGGAACCAATTGATAAACCGGTCTTATATTCCCGAAGAACATCCTAGTATTATCAATCACCTCAAAATAATCTTAATCGATTAACGAAACAAGATATTGTGGAATCGCAAACGATGAGAAGAAGGTGTTTGTGATTACTATTCTATCTTGCCTATCGGAGATATAAATCTCAAGCCAATCTTACGATTGCACTCACACACGATAGAAACAGCAAGATCGGATCACGCAACTACAGAGAAAATAGTTGGGTCTTGCTTCACAATCCCAATGAAGTCTTTAAGTCGTTAACCTACAGGGTTTTGTGAAAATCCTAAGGTAAAAGGAGAATCGACTCTAGTCGCAACTAGTAACACACATGAGGTGTGGGGATTAGATTTCTTAGTTGCTAGAGTTCTCCTTTATATAGTTTTCAAATCAGGGTTTGCAATCTAAGTTACCTTGGTAACAAAGCATTCAATATTCACCGTTAGATGAAAAACCTGATTCAACCAAGCTAATATCTTTCAACCGTTAGATCGAACTTAGCTTGTTACATATAAATTAAATGTACCCTCATTTAGGTTTATGTAATCGTACCTAAACGTGTACACCATGTTGGCTCAACAATAGTTAACAGACGTTAGCCATATGATTACTCTCATATCAACCTTATTCATCTTAACCATAACTAGTTCAAATGAAACTAGTTAAAGAGTTGTTAAATTTTTATATTCTCATAGATGTATACAAGAACACAGTTGAAGAACAATCGTTTTGATTCACTCGAATCAATTCATGAACATTATAGCCACGGTTTTCAAAGATTGCATTCTGTATTATATAAATGTTTAAGTTCATGTACACAACCGATTTTAGAAATTTAACCTTCAAGTATACAAACGGGTATGCATACTTGAAATACCCGGACAAAGATTGGGTTTCTCCAGTACGCAAACGGGTACGCGTACTTCCAATCCCAGCAGAAATATTCGGACATGAACCTTACGCCATTACGCGAACGGTTGCGCATACTTAGGTTCCCGGATTTCTCAAGACAACAGGTACGCGTACGGGTACGCATACTATGGTTCCCAAACATGGATTACATATGTGCAAGAGTACACAACATGTCATATCCAATAATGTTAAGTGTTCTAAACTCTTATTTCAATCATTGAAACTTTCTTAGAGGATGACAATAGCCGTTTTCACACACTATTAGCATCAAAGAAATTTTAAAGTTATTGAAATAATCATAACGCAACATTCCAAGTCTACACCAAATGATTGTATCACACAAACCATGTAAGATGTTACTCGGAAATTTTCACATAATCAACTTTTGACTTGCGTCAAGAATATAAGATGAACTTGTTCGAAGTGAAAGCTTGCCAACACATATTCCGAGAAATATGTAAACAAGTTAAACTCAGCTCAAAATCTCAAATGTGTATAGTAAAAATCTATATCGTAACACGACTTATGTGTCAATATAGGAGATAAAGTAGAAACCAATTGATAGATGAGTTTAAGTCTCCACATACCTTTTATTGATGAAGTTCCACAATCTCTCCTTAGTAGTTCTTCGTCTTCAAATGATGAATGTCGTGTAGTCTAAGGCTCAACTACACAATCTATGTCCTAGTCCGAGACATCTATAAGTAGACTAGAATTCAAGACTTATAGTTTTGATCACTAATATTGACAAACATGCTTCAAATAGCAACGCATGCGAGTTCAACCGAGCAGTGCTCTAACAATCTCCCCCTTTGTCAATTTTAAAAACAAAACTATCAATACATATGGATTACAAAATAAATAAAACTTTGTAGCTTCTCATCCAAATGCTTGATCTCCTTGGCATCTTCAACATGACTCGAAATCTTCGTCACTTCCAAGTACTCCATGATTCTAAACGTGTTCAACTCAGCATCATAGTTGTTGAAGATCCGTAGCGATAACTATGAGAAAACAGTTGCTCTCAATCATTGTTATACAGTGTCATAGTATCATTACACAGCATCAAAGTTCAATTGTATCACAACTTTGACAACAATACTATGGTGATATGTATCACTCCCCCTTAGTCAATACTTCATCTCGACGTGAAAACCACTCCCCCTTACATAATGATCCGTAAACCATATGTATTTGTAGTATGAAACTACACAATAATTCTCCCCCTTTTTGTCAATTTTTTTTTGCAAAGGTACGAAAACTAGTGGGATCCTCATGAAATTTTCATAGAGATACTTCATGACCAAAAGAAAATAACATATCAACTTATTTAGATGCAATCATATAGCCGAAGCTAAATGCATTCATCAAGGAGTTTATAAAGATACAATATAACTCCTACAATATTCCACAGCCGCACTCCCCACAAAAATTTTGCAATTAAGCACAAGCTCAAAAAAAACTCTCCCCCATAAAATGTCATTCCCGAAAAAACAACAAGAGCGACCTTACTTTTACGAGAAAAGAAGGATTTCTTTGGACATAATCAAACCACATGAGAACATGAATTTGTATCCAAATATCACAATTGAATTAGCCATAAAAAATGATCAATTCAATTGGCCATGCTAAACATATGAGAACTTACGGAGCAACACAGTATATGCACAAAGATGTGGATCAGGGAAAGATCAATTAATACTGCGGAATAAACAAAGATTCATTCTATTTTTCATCACTATTTGCACAATAACATATAATAGACTTAATCTTTGTAAACAAAAGTTCATCCTTTCTTCCATCAATATATGCATAATGACATAAATGGCTTAACTTTTGTATTCAATAGTTCATTCTATCTTTTTTCAATACTTTCATACCGACATAATAGAGATAACTTTTGAACAAGTATGGTACAGTCAAGGTTCACGGACGTAAACAACATATCCCATAACAATTTGCAATATATGAAACCATAAAGATTAATACTGCAAAAATCATCTTCCAAAAAACTTAGAATTTAAATAAATAAATCTAAAAACATTGAAGATTAAAACATTGGACATAACTATGTGTACTCATAATAATTGTTATTCCAAACCCTAGTTATCCTTCTTAAAAAAAATAAGAATAAAATTCTCATATAAAGTTTCCTAGGCATTGTAGAGCTTTCTCAAGGCATCTACAGAGAATTCCTTCTCATTATTGAAAAAACCATTGATAATGGGATCATTCAATTCCTCCAAATCTTCAGAAATATCAGTTAACTCACTAAGTTCTCTTTTCGGTTCACGCAGAGTGTTCTTTGCTAGAGATAGCATTTGTTCATAGTGAGAAATATCTTCTAAATATGAAATGATTCGAGATTTTAAATCATTTCTTTTTCCGATGAAATCTTTCACCATAGTCCTAAAGTTATTATCAGAATGACAAACATACAATAGGCAGTTGGAGGAAGAACCTGGATTATCAATCGTATCCTTCACCTTTCTTTTCCTTGAGGACAGAATTCCTTCACACAGATACACATTGACAGCTTCAACAGCATCTCTTTTTGTGGTACCTCTTGTTATAGGGGCCATAAGACTGTATCGTTTTATAGAGAGAAAAGGTAAAGGATAATATTGTTCACAAATGAACATAAATAGACTCTAGGATAGCAAAACCCTAAAGAAACTTGAAAAAGTCTCCACGGTTCATGATCCATTATCTATTTCAACAACAAAATAGTTACTTGCTCAAAATAGAAAAAATAAATCAACAAACAATTATAAGACTTGAACAACCTTGAATTAATCCTTATTTATCAAGTCCAAAATAAGGATACAGTTCATTACTATAAATTAGATAGTAATGGAGTGAACAAAATGTTCACTTCTTGTGTCACAAGGTGACGTCTCAAGGTTTGTTGGATGAATAAACTTACCTTGTCTGACTCTTATTCTTTTAGACTTCTTCTTATGTCCAGGCGTCTGTGACTGCTTCTCCAGAGTCGGATTCATCCTTTGCATGTCATTTTGAAGTTTAGAAATTCTTTTGTTGTTTCTCTTGAATTTCCAGCACTTGCTCTGAACATGACTTGCACTTCCACAAAAAGAGCAAAACAGAGAAGAGATTTTGCTTTGTAGAGATGACTCCTGTTTATCACAACAAGCAAGATTAATTGATCCAGAGCCGGCTGGAACAAATGAGTAAGTTGTGCCCACAGTCTTACTTTTGAACCCTAAACCTTTTGTGTTTCAAAAATCCTTTTGACCAAACAACATTGCTGAAATTTTGTCTGAGCTTCCGGACAACCTTTGCAGGTCACACTTGAGAGAGTTAATCTCTTTTTATTTTAGAAATAGGGTTTTTTTTAATTCATCATTAAGACAGTGAATCTCAAGAGTTTTTACCTGAAGAGATGATTCAAGTTTCTTCAACATATCTTTTAGTTGAATATTTTCCTGGTGAATTTCTTCATAATTGTTTAGGAAATCTAGGATCTCAGTGAAAATACGGGGGTCTAACAACCACACCCAACAATTCGTTTGGCAATCTTAGAGGACTTACTCTAATATACTTTATAGAGAATCAACTAGACATTGAGACTCAATCTAGAGAAAAGTATATGCAAGAGTTTATATCTCTATCTCTCAATTCAATCTGTAATCAGCAAATAGGAATTTGCGAGCCCGATTGAAAATAAGAGAAGTAACTTGAACGGTACCAAAGACCAATGTTCAAGAATCAATCAATTTCAATCAACAACCAAAGGTTGGATTTCCTAATTGATCGATATAACGCACAACATGTGATATTCAATTATATAACAAAATATAATGCGGAAAAGAAATAACATAGACACCATAATTTTGTTAACGAGGAAAACCGCAAATGCTGAAAAACCCCGGGACCTAGTCCAGCTTTGAACACCAAACTGTATTAAGCCGCTACAGACACTAGCCTACTACCAATGAACTTTGGACTGGACTGTAGTTGAACCCTAATCACTCTCACACTGCTTCAAGGTACAGTTGTGTTCCTTACGTCTCTGATCCCAGCAGGATACTACGCACTTGATTCCCTTAGCTGATCTCACCCACAACCAAGAGTTGCTACGACCCAAAGTCGAAGACTTGATAAACAAATCTGTCTCACACAGAAAAGTCTATTTGAATAGATAAATCTGTCTCCCACAGAAATACCAATGAGTTTTGTTCCGTCTTTTTATAAATCAAGGTGAACAGGAACAATTTGATAAACTGGTCTTATATTCCCGAAAAACAGCCTAGTATTATCAATCACCTCACAATAATCTTAACCGATTAACGAAACAAGATATTGTGGAATCGCAAACGATGAGACGAAGGTGTTTGTGATTACTTTTCTATCTTTCCTATCGGAGATATAAATCTCAAGCCAATCTTACGATTGCACTCACACACGATAGAAACAGCAAGATCAGATCATGCAACTACAGAGAAAATAGTTGGGTCTGGCTTCACGGTCCCAATGAAGTCTTTAAGTCGTTAACCTACGGGGTCTCATGAGAAACCTAAGGTTAAAGGAGAATCGACTCTAGCTATACAACTAGTAACACATAGAAGTGTGGGGATTAGGTTTCCCAGTTGCTAGAGTTCTCCTTTATATAGTTTTCAAATCAGGGTTCGCAATCTCAGTTACCTTGGTTACAAAGCATTCAATATTCAACGTTAGATGAAAAACCTGATTCAACCAAGCTAATATCTTTCAACCGTTAGATCGAACTTAGCTTGTTACACACAAATAAAATGTACCCTCATTTAGGTTTATGTAACCGTACCTAAACGTGTACACCATGTTGGCTAAACAATAGTTAACCAAGGTTAGCCATATGAACACTCTCATATCAACCTTGTTCATCTTAACCATAACTAGTTCAAATGACTCAAATGAAACTAGTTAAAGAGTTATTCAATTGCTATATTCTCATAGAAGTATACAAGAACACAATTGAAGAAAAATTGGTTTGATTCACTCGAATCAATTCATGAACATTATAGCCACGGTTTGCAAAGATTGCATTCCTTATTTTATAAATGTTTAAGTTCATGTACACAACTGATTTTAGAACTTTAACCTTCAAGTATTCCAACGGATACGCATACTTGAAATACCCGGACCAAGATTGGTTTTCGCCAGTACGCAAACGGGTACGCGTACTTCCAATCCCAGCAGAAATATTCGGACATGAACCTTACGCCTGTACGCAAACGGGTGTGTATACTTAGGTTCCCGGATTTCTCAAGCCAACAGGTACGCGTACGGGTACGCATACTATGGTTCCCAGACATGGATTACATATGTGCAAGAGTACACAACATGTCATATCCAATAATGGTTAAGTTTTCTAAACTCTTATTTCAATCATTGAAACTTTCTTAGAGGATGATAATCGTCGTTTTCACACACTATTAGCATCAAAGCAATTTTCAAGTTATTTAAATAATCATAACGCAACATTCCAAGTCTACACCAAATGATTGTGTCACACAAACCATGTAAGATGTTACTCGGCAATTTTCACATGATCATCTTTTGACTTGCGTCAAGAATAAGATGAACTTGGTCGAAGCGAAAGCTTGCCAACACATATTCCGAGAAATATGTAAGCAAGTTAAACTCAGCTCAAAATCTCAAATGTGTATAATAGAAAACTATATCGTAATATAACTTATGTCTTAATATAGGAGATAGAGTAGAAATAGACTTTCCAAGTGATAGATGAGTTTCAGTCTCCACATACCTTTTGTTAATGAAGTTCCACAAGCTCTCCTTAGTAGTTCTTCGTCTTCAAATGATGAACGCCGTGAAGTCTAAGGCTCAACTACACAATCTATGTCCTAGTCCGAGACATCTATAAGTAGACTAGAAATCAAGACTTATAGTTTTGATCACTAACATTGACATACATGCTTGAGATAGCAATGCATGCGAGTTCGACCGAGCAATGCTCTAACAATATCTTCCAACCATAATTTCACCCTCTCAATCTAGTTTCATTAAAGGAAGACAAATTCCTTATGGAGTGTTGATAGAAAATGAATGTGTGGATTCTAGACTTCGTCAAAAACAATCGGGGTTGGTTTGCAAGATTGATTTTGAAAAGGCTTTCGATAATTTGAATTGAAACTTTCTAAATGAAGTCTTATTCAAAATGGGTATTGGTGGTGTTTGGAGAGCTTGGATTAGAAATTGTTTAACTTTCTCAAAGTTTTCAGTTCTTGTTAATGGTTCATCTCATGGTTACTTTGGTAGTGAAAAGGGACTCTATCAAGGTGACCCACTTTCTCCCTTTCTTTTTACTATCGTTGGTGAATTCTTAAGTTGTATGTTGAGCAAAGCACAAGAACTTGATCAAATCTCGGATTTTTCGGTGAAGGAGGGGGGAAAAAAAATAAATCACTTACAATTTGCCGATGACACTATTATTTTTCTTGATGCTAAGAGAGAACAAGTTGATTCCTTACGCTACCTACTTCTTTGTTTTGAGTTGGCTTCAGGTTTGAAGATAAATTTCTCGAAGACTAGTTTATTTGGGGTCGCGCTTGAAGAGGGAATTTAAAACTTTGCTAGCATGTTGGGTTGCAAGAATGCTACTTTTCCTAGCATTTATCTTGGTCTTCCCTTGGGAGACAAGGTAGGAGTCTTGCAAAAATGGAAAAAAAATCTTGAAACTTGTGCTAAAAGAATTGCTTATTGGAACGGGAAAACTCTTTGTAGAGGAGGTAAGTTAACTCTCATCAAAAGTGTTTTGGCTAGCCTACCAATTTATTGTTTCTCTATTTTTCTAGCCCCTTGCTCCATAACGAAGAAAATTGATAAAGTTGTGATAGATTTCTTATGGGATGACAATTCTAACAAGAAAAGGGTTCATAATGTCAAGTGGATAATGGTTTCTAAATCGAAAGAGAAAGGTGGTCTAGATATTAGGAGGACTAAGCAAGTGAATTCGGTTTTGCTAAAAAAATGGTGGTGGATTAGAAAAAGATGCTTTGTGGAGGAAGATTATGGTTGAGAAATTTGGTGAAACATCCACCGGTTGGGAAACTCTACAACCCAAAGGTTCAAAAGGCGGTAGTTTATGGTTTAATATTTATAAAGAGCTTGAAGATTTCAAATAAAAATATAAGATTCAAAAGGCTGGGGAAATGAAACTAGATTTTGGGAAGATGTTTGGATTGGTGATAGAAAATTGTGTGATGTGTTTCCTTTGGATTTTGGAGCTTCAAAAACCAAAGAGTTTGTGGTGGCTAATATTTATGAAGTTAGGGAAGGTGGCGTAAGATGGAAATTTATCTCTAGACAAAGATACTCTCAAAATATCTCAAATGAAGTCTTAGCTATATCTAACCTTCTTTCTTCTATATCTATTCAAGAAGGTGTTATGGATACCCGAATATGGGTTGGAAGTGATCATGGTCAATATACGGTTAAAGATGGAATTAGAGAAGAAGGGGATCAAGGTGAGCCGGATTATCCAACCAATATTGTTTGGAGCCGTGAGTACCCATACAAAATCAATTTCTTTCTTTGGCTTCTTTCTCGTGATCGGATTATGACGGCGGATAAACTTTTGAGAAGAGGTATGGATGTCGCTAGTGAATGTCGTTTTTGTGAGGAAGATAATGAATCGAGCTTGCATTTTTTCTATGAATGTTGGAGAATTCGGAGAATATGGGATTATTTTGTTGAAGGGTGCCACTTTCAATGGACATATGATCCTAGTGTTGCTACATCTATAAAGGCTTGGAAGTGTAACTGGGGAGATGAAACGCTTAGTAGAATATGGAATAACATCCCGGTTGCTATATGGTGGTGCATATGGAAAGAGATAAATGCAAGAACTTTCGATAACAAAAAGAAAACTTTGGCAAGCCTCATTAGAGACGTCAAATTACAAGCTTTCTTTTGGGCCGAATCGAACACAGGGATGTTAGGGCTTACGGCAAATATGGTGATTTTTTTATGGGATTCCTTATATAGGCATCCGTAATTTTCGTGGCTTTTGTTTTGTTTTTGGGTAGCCGAATCCCCTTTCGATTTCTCTTTTTGTTTGGTTGTACTCATTGGGTTAAGGTACCCCTCTTAGGTGCCTCTTTTCAATGAATTTTCTTATTGACCGATCAACAAAAAAAAAAAAAAAAATTGCACACTACCACAAATTCAATTGTGAGACGGAAGAATTAGAAGAAAAAAAGAGTGCCACCTATCTAAGTCTAAACTAGTCAAGAGATACTAAGTGGTAACAAATTAATGTAAAATATTTTACCAAAAGTACATATTTGACAAATACTAATAAACGAGAGCATTAGATTCCATTACACAGCAAACATTGATTTTAATACTGCACAAGATGCTACAATGTCTGTTCAATTTAACTCATTTCGTACACAACAAACATTGATTTCCAACAGTCATCCGGTGTCAAAAAATAAAATGCGGGTGCTTGTCCTCAACCCCGGATGGTTACCTAAAACTTCGGCTCAATTGTAAGTCGTCGGGTTTAAGCTGTCTATTGTGTCCAAAAACTTGTTTTTCTAAAGTTGCATTTTTTTTTTTTTTTTTTTTATCGGTAAAGAATTTGGTGCTGGTGAGTTTCGAACTCAGATCACTAATATCATTAACTTTACCACTGTACTCAGTGGCCCTCACAAAATTTGGTCGATTAGAGTTTGTGGCTTGCTTAAGTAGTTGGAATGTATACCATCTAGAAATTTGTTATGAATATCTTTTTTTTTCATTACCAAATTATGAATGCCGCATAAACAAATTATGTGAAACATACCAGTTAAAATCTACGCCGCGATTTAAATTCCTGACCCCTAATAACGGTATCAGTTTTATTGGAGAGGGTTCCAAATCTCATATAGGACAAACTAGAAAGTCCCTTGCCCTATACGGGATTCGGTATCCTCCTCTGTAAAACTGATACCCCTATTATCAATGTTGCTCAAATTCTACTTTGTGATCCAAATTCTCACATGGTCCAAATTCTGCTATGGGATACTGGGAACCAAAATGCAGATAGTAACGACCCAAATGAGTGCCTTAAGGCTTAAATTTGTCCTGTGATTTAAAATTTACCTTGTCAATCAAAAAAATTCCAGATAGTAGTAAGTGATCCCGGAATAAGCCGTGTGGCCCTGAGTCTCCCACCAAAAAGAGTCGATGTGCTTGTGACTTGAATTTAAGATTCTTCTCGTTAACATTATTGTTCCTACTAACATATTAGAAGAAAGAAGCAGATGTTATTGTGGTACAGTAATAAAGTTATTGGGTGATGATACCAACGACCTGAGTTCAAAACTCGTCAGCATTGGGGTGGGGATTTTTCTCTTTCTTTTCCTAGCTACCTGAGCTTGTATGTAATAGACCTCTTTGAGGTTTAAATTTTAATATAACCTCTGGGCTTTAAACCCAATTTTAAAAAAGATTAGAAGAAAGAAAATGGCTTGGTTACATTGCAAATGGTTGGAGTGACCGAGTGACTGGTTACCGTAAAGATTGAATTATCGGTTATAAAAGAAGAAAAATAATTGCGAAAAAATAAGGGAAAATTCATAAACTAACCAGCTTCAAACCATATAATTAATAAACCGGCCAAAATTCTAAGATCTTTTATAAACTAGCCATTCTGTTAGATTTTACGGTTGGACCCACCAGATAGGTCGTCGGCGTTGAATTAGTCAAACTCGGTGCGCAGAATTACCAACCTGCCCATTATCCAGTTCAAAGACGCGTGAACTGAATATAATTCTTTCAGTCTCTCGGTTCAGGGTTCTTTCTTCTCTCCATCGTTCTCTCCGTTCTCCTTCTGTTGAAACTAGGGTTAGCGATTATTAGAGAAGAAGCAATAGCAGTTGAAGACGTAGATGTTAGTGAAGAACCAGATCGTATTTGGAAGACTAGGGTTTCTGGATATCTAGGGTTCCAAAGACAATTTTGATAGTGTGAAGATGAGGTACAAATTGGGATTCAAAAAATCTGAATCAAGGTGAGATTAACGTAACCCGTGACTTAATATATGATGAAAATCAATGATTGATCTATTGATTTGTATTTCTAGGGTTTCTGTTTTTCCCCTTTTGTAATTAGGGTTTATTTGAAATGCATGATATCCTTTATTGTTTAATAAGGTTATAAATTTCGTGATTGAGTGTTTGTTTGTATGAATTATTGCTTAATTAGAGTTTTTTAGGTTTCACCCCTTTCAATTTTAGATTCAGTGGGGTGTTTAAGCTGCTATATCCCCTAATTATTAATGAAGTTCTTCTTAGATGTGGTATTTTGATACTTTGTAGATGTTGTCACAGGGTGAAATTTAATAGAGCAAGTTTATGCCCTGTATGGTAGAACTAATTAACTGTAATGATTCCATAATGATTTACTTATAGTGGTAGATATGGACAAAAAAGTGTACTAATTAACTGTAATTGAAATTCAGGTGTGCAGTGGGGGATTTGGTGTTTATGTGTTCTAATTAGTTTCAGTGGGGGTTTTATCTGATGTTTGCCCTTTTTTTATTTGTGTTGCAGTCTATTCAAATTGAGGAATATTAGTGTGTATGTGGAGCCAAGGAATGAGACTTTGGTATTTCCTGAGTGTCATAGAGATGAAACAGAGTTGGGGAGGGTTGAGTATATGGTGTATTCTAGATTGTCTTTGGATTGTTCTAAGGCCAAGAAGTATTGTTTATATTGGTTTAAGGATCCCTGTATGTCACAGACATTGCTAAATAATGATGATTTTGATAATTTTTGGGAGGATTCTTATGTGAATGATGATGGGTGAATATGTTTGTGGATGGGGATGAAGGATACACAGTTTGGGACTCCAAAGAGTACACCAAAGAAAAGAGTTAGTAAGAAAACTACTCCTAGAAGATCTCCAAGGCTAAATAGTGTGGATAAATCAGCAGAAGGTGTATCAAGAAAGCTGAGTTTCACAGATTTGCATCAACAAGCTAAAGAGGTACCTAGTCCCAAAATTTCTCATGCTAGTAGCAGTGGTTGCAGTCAGTCAAAACCAGCCCAAGCCACTGACCTTGATGATGATGTAGAGAATATTCAGCTAGAAAACTATAAAATAGATGAATGTCACCCAATTGAGGATCCAGAAGCTGCTCCATTATATGACAGTGATGAAGACATTGAGTATGGGTCAGATGAAGAAGAGCAAGGAGAAAAAGAAGACAGTGAAGAAGACAATAAAGAAGAAGAAGAAGAAGACAAAGAAAAAGGTATATTTCATTTATAAATTATTTCTGTTATTTTAATTTGTAAATTATTATATGGTACTGATGTCCATCTTGAATGTGCAGGTAAGGATGTGGATGAAAGACCTGCTTACATGGATGAATTTGATGATGATTTTGGTGAGTACATGAAGGGTGAGCATGATGGAGATCTATTCCCTGAAGAAGAGGTATTTACTCCTGTAGATCCTACCAAAATGGAGGTAAAAACTAGATTTGAAAGTAAGCAAGCATTTAAGAAACATCTCAGAGGTTTTTGTATTCTTAATAAGTGTCAATTTAGGTTGGATAGAAGTGCTCCCTCTAGAATTAAGGCTGAGTGTAGGTTTAAGAAAGAACATGATTGTCCTTGGTTTGTGTATGCTAGCAAGAAGGAGGGTGAGAATACTTTTGTTCTTAGGAAAATGAATTTGGAACACAAGTGTGAAGGGGATCACAAAAATAGGAATAGATCTGCTGATCCTCATTTTGTAAAGGATTTTGTTCTTGATCAGATGAAGAATAAGCCTAAAAAAGTTGTTCCAGACCCTAATAAAATCAAGGAAGACTTCTTAGCTGAAAAGCGTGTTAATATACCATATATGTGTGCATGGAAGGCTAGGAATCTAGTTTTAGAATCATTATATGGTAATTATAAAGAGAGCTACAATGAAGTACCATCCTTTTGCAGCATGTTTACCAAGTGTAAGGAAGGGTCTGTTGCTAAGTTCACATTTGACACTAAGGAAAACACATTTGAAAGTATGACACTCTCATTTGAACCTGCAATGAGAGGTTTTTGCAAAGCATGCAGGGGAGTTTTAGGGCTTGATGCCTGCCATTTAACAGGAGAGTTTGGAGGAGTATTGATGGATGCAACTGCACTTGATGGACAGAATGGGTTAGTAATGTTAGGAATTATGGTATGCAGAGCTGAAACAAAGGAGAATTGGATCACTTTTTTGAAGCATATGAAGTCTGCAATATTATCACATCCAGTGAAAGTGGCTTTCATTTCAGATAGGCAAAAAGGTTTATTGGAAGCTGTTGCTATAGTCTTCCCTGGCCATCACCACAGATACTGTTGGAGGTAACTTTTTTATGTAACTTTAACTTTTGTATACTTGATCAGTTAAAGGCCTTACTTTAATTGCAATGAGTTAAAATGCAAACATTTATACAAAAATTTCAAGAAGTATTTCAAGGGTCTGGATTTATACTGTTCTTTATGGAATGCAGCAAAAGCATACAAAGAAAAACATTTTCAGGAAGTTGTTATTGTTTTAGGCACTGTTTCACATGGAATTTAAGCTAGTTTTTGATTTGGTTATGCACTGATTGATATTTGTTATCAATATATTGGCTGGGCAGGAACATTTTGACAATATAGTGAAAGAGAATGCTGCAGCTGGTGATTATCTTAGGAGAGAAGATCCTGCTACATGGTCCAGGGCCTTTTTTAACCCTATTCACTGTTGTGAACATATGAACAACAATTTTTCAGAGTCTTTTAACAGTATGATCTACAAGATGAGAAACAAACCAATTATAATGATAGGCATAATGTATGCTAACCTAGTGATGGGTACATGGTACAATAGGAGGACTGAATCTGCATCATGGGTAGATGGAAATTTGGTTCCTAGTGCTCTTAAGTTGATTAAGAAAATGTTGGATTTTGTGACTGATTATGGTGTTGACCCTTGTGTGGCTGGAGAGTTATATATGGTGACTAGTCCAAAGAACTCTGTGTTCACAGTAAACATCCTTGCCAAGACTTGCTCTTGTTTGCAGTGGCAGTTGAGGGGGTTCCCCTGTATGCATGCAGTGAGTGCATTGCATACCATAAGGCCACAATGGAGAAAGTAAGATTTTTATTTTTTAAATTTGTACCTTGTCTATTTTTTTTTATGCTCCACCCTAGTTTGTTGTTTCTTTTATAGTTAAATGTATATGGCACTAACCTTTAAATACTCTGCTTGAGCAGGTACTGCAGTGATCACTATTCAGTAGAGAACTATAAGGCCACATATGCACCAACTTTTGCACCACTAGATGATAAAAGTGAATGGGTCCAGGTACTTTACTTTTACTTTTGTAGATTCCCTTCTATGTATTTAGGTTTCTATAACCATCAACTATATGCCATATCTTATCTTTTCTCACCCCTCTTTCTTCTTGCAGCCAAAAATGAACAGGAAGATCTTGAACCCTCCTCACTGTAGGAAACCAGGAAGACCAAAAAGCAAGAGGGTAAGAAGTTATGATGAACCTCGTGTTGAGAAGAGAAAAAGGAGGTGTGGGAAATGTGGAGAGATTACTAATCACAACAAAAGAACATGTGCTGGTGGTCAAGTGGGATCTAATCCAACTGCAAAGAGGCAAATGACTGAATGTGATGCAGAAAACTTCACCTTCACCAACATAGAGACAAGTCAAACCACCAGAGTTAGGGGTGCAGCTAAATCAAACAAGAACAAGGGAACTGCATCATTTGTTGGTGAGTGTTCTACGGGATCTGGCAGTCATCCCTTGGCAGCACCATCTTCCAATCCAGCTTCTACAGCACCTATGAGTCTGCCATCTATAGCACCATCTTCTACTCCAGTCTCTATAGGAAATAACCTTTCTCAGATCTTTTTTGGCATTGGATCTGTATCTCAGAATATAAAACAAGGAAAGGGAAGGCGAAATGGAAAGGCCAAGAAGAAATGATTTGAGATATGTTTTTTTTTCTTCTCTTTTTTGTGTTTGCAGTCTTTTTAAGACAGTGTTTGTGATGAATGAAAAGTGGCAGGTTGTTTATTAGTACAACCTGCAATGAAAAGTGGCAGGTTTTTTGTGTTTGCAGTCTTTTTTTTTCTTCTCTTCTCTGCAATAAGGCCTAATTTATATGCATGAAGCTGAAGATGACCGTTACAATCCGACCGTTACAAATGAAGTACATTTTCTTCACGTGCAACGAGTCACTGAGTTGACTCGATCCCGATTTGGTTACGAACTCAGACGAGGGCTAAGTTGTCTTTTACCTAGCAGGTTAACTGCCACGTAGACATTTAACTACCTAAAACCGTTTTTTGAAAAAAACGGGATAGAAAATGTAAATATCGGCCAGTTTATATAAAGATTCAAAAAAAAACGGCCAGTTTCTTAAATATAATTCAAAAAGGTGGTCACTTTGTTAAAAGGCCCAAAAAATAACAAAGAAAATAAATTGAAATGCACCAGATCAAATGCCAAATGAACTGTTATTAAAAATTGAATTGGAACTTGTGCAAGCTAATGTCAAAAGCAAAAGGCTCGTTCGTTGTTGTAATAATATAACCAAAAACTTTCTCTTCTTCTTTTTTTCTTTTTACTCTCTTGAAAAACCCTCAAACATAAACGCATTGCATATAGTAGTTTAAATGTGAAAAGTTGATAACCTTTTAGAATGATCCATTATTACTATGTACCAAAAGTAAAATTTGGCAATAAGTAGTGGGGGACATTTATAATCATAACAATGACTTTGTATTGCATTTTGGACTATTTTGGTGTCAATATATATATTAGGTCCTACAACCTCCTCCTCATCAAAATTCTCCTCTCAATCTCTCTCAAATATCATCATCATGTATCAAAAACAAAATCTTATATTTGAGTTTTTCGTGTGGTTACAATACGAGAAAAAAAAAAAAAAAAAAAACTGTTCCAAAATTTCCATCATCTTTTGCTAGCTAGTTACTTTAATTCGGAGAGTGAAAGATCATAATAGGCCACTCAATCCTCAATAATAGAGTCATAAGTAATGGTGTATATTAATTAAGAAAATCTTAAAATCCTTATGGATTATTATGTCATAATACTAATTCTCATATGTGGTACTTGTTTGGTCATGACATCAATTGGAGTGTGCTTTGGTTAGGAAGAAACATAATTCACATGCTGTTCAAGCATTTTCGGTTTGGCAGCATAACAAGTTTACAAGTTTAAATAATGGATTTAGTTAATTTGGATAAGTTTTATTAAGTATTTTTCTTTACAAGTATCAATATAACCGTCCACATGTAAAATGGTCGTTTGTGATACTGCTAAATCACATGCATTAGACTTTGCTCAGAGCGCAACTAGCAGTAACGGATCGCGCATGCCCTAAATGTAATCTTTGATCTTATTATAGTTTATTTAGCATTTTGCCTCATTAAGTGATTTGTATTCACCCTATGAGAGAATTTACAAAAGGCAAGTATAATGGCGATTATGTTGTGCAGATTTCCATAAGATCTTTGTCACAAGCTCTGCTACAAAGTGCAGAATCGTGCAAGATAAATGAATATAATAATGGTTGGACTGGTAGTGGTAATCTAGGGGCCGGTGTCTGCTGCAGTGCAGAGTAGTACGTAGCAGCAGTAGAAAAACAGTGAAACAGAGAAGTGGTAGTGGAAGACATCATTTGAACGACCATGATTCTCTGATTTGATGGTTGTTGTTGAAACAAGAATAATAATAATTCTCATTAATATATCAAGTAAAAATTCTGTGTTAATCAATTATTATTATTCCCTTCATTAGCAGTCATATATCAATCGTACTACTCGGCAGCCCATCTGCCCATACATTGAAGCAGCAGAGAGAGAGAACAAGCTAGAGAGGAAATGGACTGGAGAGTCTTGTCTTGACAGCTTAATGGTGGATGTGCCTTGTCTCACTCTCTCCATCTGTGTGTGTCTGTAAGAGAATAAAAGAGAGGAAATGGTGGGGATTGTAATCATTCCATGGAATTTGGTGTTGGAAATCATTGATAGTTATATACATGAATCTCATATATATACACCTACTGAATTATCAAAAATGCATATAACTTGCTCTAGGATCTTGTGCTGAATCTTGCTTGTTGTGTATATATATATATGTATGTATTATAATTTCAATATTGCTGAATAAACCATTACAAATGGCAGGAAAATTCCGTTGCAAAGTGGCCGTTTACACGACCCACAGTCATTGACAATCATAGCCTGAATAAGCATAAGAATTTTCTTCCGTATGTGTAGCATTAACTCTCTATATTTTGTAATCGAAGTATTTATTACTAGCTAGTGAAAAAGATTAACTTCTACAAGGGGGTTACGAAAAGTGTTCTAGAGGAATTTTTGTGACTATATATACACGGTCTTATCGTCCACACCTTTTACGTTTTTTCTTCTTCTTAAATATTGAAGGATGCCTTTTAATTAGAGGTGGTGTATTCAGATAGAATGATGATCTACAGCAAAAGCTTATAAAAACCAATTCCCTTTTTTCAGAAATTTTCAGGAGACTATTTTGAACTTCTTTTGTGCAATGCATATAATTATAGCATCAACAGTACTGCTAATTGATATGACATCATGCACTGGTTAGCCTTACGCCATTGAAGAAGAATACTTATGCTAAGCAAAACCTAAGTTCCATGTTTAAAGATCAAAACCTAAAGCATATGCTAAATACAATAGGTAACATGAGATCTTTCGTTTTTTGAGAAGAGTATACAGGAGATCTTTGTAGCCAACTGTCTGGATTGAAGGTAAAAAGATAAAAAAAAAAAGAAAAAATCTCATTGAGGGAGCGAATAATGAATTGCGCATAAAAAGAAAAATGGACTATTGTTTCCCCTTGCCATATATATAGTTTTTTGCCATTTTCTTTTTGGAAGTGACAATCTATTTCAGCCGAGATAGGATTAATCCCCTCTTTGTATACACTTGATCGCACCGAAACATGAATATCTTAATGTGGAATCCATTTATACATAAGCGAGTCTTACACGAAAGTCATTGGTGCAAAACTCTCTTAAAGAGTACTTAGTTGCTTGTGGTTTCTGAGTAAAAATGTAAATCTTAACATTTGAAAGTCATTTGTTCCAGTTTAGTGATCTCTGCGGAAAAATGTAACTACATTTACGATCTAACGGGCCTATCCAGCTATCCCACTCCGTGAGCAAGCTACACGTATAGGTTATTTACAAGTTCAAATAAAAGAAGATAGGATTTGATGTTCATCATGTGAAAGCACGATAATGATCTTTTGAGGATTTGATAGGTAACCTGCAGGTAGGCCTTGAGCTTACATTTTTCGAATTTGATCTCCAACAATAGTGAAACTATCATCCTCTTCCTTCATGCATAAATAAAAAAAATCATGTCCATCTTACCCCACTTACAATTAAAGCATTATGCCTTCTTTATACATGAAATCAGTTTCATAATTAGTGGATAAAATTGTACTTTTCCTTATCATTCTAAACTAACAATTTGTTCGACTCCTACAGTGGGAAATGGATATAAAACCGTAAAGAAGAGAAGAGAAACCGGAACACTACTCATTTTATGATTTTATCCATTATGTTTAAGTTTTTATACACCTGCCAAGAAAGATCTCCAAAATTTGCTCGTAGAAAAAAAAATTGAAGACGTTGTTTCAAGCTGGAAATGAAAATTATGTACCAATGAATAACACTCGATTTTCACAACCAACAACTAGCTAGGTACACTAAGATGTGCTTCTTCTCCGGTTGATCTTCTTGTGCACGTAGAACTCTTCTGTATCTCTAGTTTTATGATATCCCTGTTTTCTTTTGCCTTGTTCAGTTGTATCCCCCTGCATACAACTTGTGTTACTATTGGCGAGAGGTTTTGGAAACTCTGGCGACTGTCGGCAACAGTTGTACTGCTACAGTATCTCAAAAAATGTCAACCAATTAAAGCTTGCAATAAAGTTCCTAAATTAAATAAGTAAGTCACTATTTAGAGGATTTAACTAGGTTGGCTCCATGAGAGGAAATAAACCCTAAAAAGAAAAGAACAGGGCCGGAACAAAAGGTAAGGAGCTTTTGTAAAGAGCCATATATGATCATATGGCAAACAAGTCATACGAGGACCCACGCGTTGAGGTAATAATATGGTTCACCGCCGAAGGAGAAAAGATGGTGAGAGATTGATATCATGATGAATGATCGATCAATTAGCCTGATATTCAGGGTTGATACCAGAGGAAATGCACGGGGGTCCCTCCACACCATCTTTCAGAGTCACCCTGAAACAACTGAAATGAAAGGGAACCTAGTGATAATCCAGCACCCTATGTGGCGCCTGTCTTTGAATGGATGGATACTACTTGTTTATTCGTTTTGTTTTATTCATGATTCAAGAGATTCCTTTTTTTGGCCATACGTTAAGGTCACCTCAGAATATTAGAATTAGGAATATCAATATACTATTATATATCTTACCGTTAACCAACTCGGGTTAATTCGGCCGGGATCAATAATCAACTTCCTTTTGTTGGAATTTAGGGTTTGTTGATCTTCTAAAAATTTATTATGTAATCAAACACACAATAAAAATTATTATAATGAATATTAAAACCGTAAACCCACTAAAATCTTTGAACTCTCACCGAAATATATGATACGCAACTTCAGGTTGGCTCTGGAAACCATGTCTCCACCAAGCTCAACTTTCACACCAACGGCATTACGGTATCTGATGAAGAAATTTCTCTCCCTCTACAACCCACGGACTCTGAAACGTATATACGATTTCTCATTTTTGATACAACAATTTTATACGGACATTCAAAAAAAAACACCACTAATACTGAGACCCCTTAGTGGGAAACGATAAACCATCATGAAAATGGTGGGTTTTACCGGGAACAGTCATGCGATATCCTCCACCATTTCATGTAAGAGAGTCGATGTTGGCAGTGTTTTTTTAACGTCTGTTTAGACTTTTTGTTTTTGATAAGCTCAGTTTATAGTTTTTTCTACTTAATAATTAGTCGATGTTTCCCTTTGCCATTGGTTTTGTACTCATCTAGAACTTCACAAATCATCACACTCCCATTTCCATTTCTGTGCACATTATTTCTCTCATTTCATGATTATCAACTCTCAAGTCTCAACTCCCCTTTTCCAATTGTGCATATCTTAATTAATCTTTTTCAAAATTGTCTCTCTAGCTAGCTAGCTAGCTTGAGTTTCTTAGTATCAGTTTAATGTTTCTTAAACACACATGCATTTTTTTTTTCATCAGACTACTACTCCATGTGGGTTTCTCATCAGTGTACTTGACATTTGAAATTAGGAATAAAGAATTATTATACATATCCTTTTTTTACATATACTACTAACTAGTAGTAAAGGATTACATAGAAAAAACGAGTTGTGTGTCAGTTCCCTTGTATATTATTCTCTTTATAAATCTTTTCAGCTTCTATAAGAAAGTTTGTGTTAGGGCACAGATCAATCTGTAGTGTAGGTGAAAGAAAAAGAAACAAAGACCCCCACTTCATTCTTTTTAGACCCTTCCAAAGACTTACCAATTACCACCATAGATCTAGAACACGAAACAGAAGATATATATTCAAACCTAATTCCTTTCCTTTTGAAACCTTCATAATCCACACAGCACCTACAAGAAGTGCATATATAGAGACATAGTCGCAGAGAAAGAGAGCTTACCGAGACAGTTTTTTGGCAACATATATTATCCTCTTTTCCGGTGGTCTTTGGGTCTGTGGTATTTCCTTGAGCTTTTTTTTTTAAATTCCGGTGGTTAGTCATTGAGAAGAGAGGTATATAAGAGACTCATAGATAGAGGGAGAGATGACCTATTCTTCACCCCAACTTATGCTAAACCATGGTTTATTAGAGGGTCATCATCAAAATCATCATCAAGAGATTAATATTCCATTACACGATCATATGGGTTTGTATACACAAAGTAACTCTAATTTCCCTCTACCCAATAACTGGACTTTCCCTCCATACGGGTATCATGATAATCCAGTCTTTCATCATTCAACAACTTCGAAAATCCGACGAGATGCTGTTTCTTCTCATCATCTTGTTGGTGGTGATGACCTTGGATTTGACAACCATGATCAGCAACCTCTTTCATCAGTACAAAGATTTTCATCATCAACTAATCTTTGGTAAATCTCGATCTCTTACTGTTTACATACATGTTCTTTAATTAACTAGTCATGTATATATGTATATATATGGTCTCTCTGTCTAGCTCTAACACACACACATGCTTAAGTAGTGATTAAATTCTTAACCTTAAATGTTGATTTTCGTTAGGCCGTGGGGAGATGTTGATCATAATGATGGATGTTTGGGGAGTACTGTTAAGCAACAGAAATGTCTTGGAGAGAATAATAATAACCATCATGTACTAGGGATTACTGCGATGAAGATGATGAAGAAAGTGAAGGGAAGAAGGAAGATAAGAGAACCTAGGTTTTGTTTCAAGACCAAGAGTGAAGTTGATATCTTGGATGATGGGTATAAATGGAGAAAGTATGGTCAGAAAGTTGTCAAAGACACACAACATCCAAGGTATCTATATCCATTTCCATACATATTTCAGCAGTATCAACATAGCATTTTTACCCTATAATTAGCTAGTTTTAATGTACTAAGAGAATTCTCTTTGAGGGCTCTCTGATCGTCTCTCGTCTTTCTGGACTCCAATATAAGATCTTAGACACGTAGGTGATTATGTGACAATGTACGTCTGAAGCGGTTTGCAGGCGGTTTCTATAAAACCTTCCATGATCAGTATATCTCACTTTGTTAATTTGTCATCTTTAATACTGCATTAATGATCATCTAATCTAGCCAGATAGTATAATTATCTTATGATCTTAGTATGTTTACTTTAATGGCAATCAAATCTAGTAGCTAATAGTAGTAGTACAAAATGAACAAATTAAAAAAAAAATCCTCTCAATCTAAGGCAACAAGAATATAATTTAGTAATGATTTTCACCTCAAAATTGAAACAAACTAAAGGTGTCTAGCTAATCAAAAACTGTGTAGCTAATAATGAAGGTTCTTTTCTTTTTCATAAATGCAAGCAATGAGTAATTTGAAAAAGCTTATCAGTTTTATGTTTTGATTCCTTTACATCAATTCACTATAAGCTACTTATTTAGCATTTAACAACATAAACCAAGTATCTTTAGCATGACCCTATGCAAAAATTATGAAATTGGGCCTTCGCATTTTTACCACTTGATACAAATGCAGCTTTACAGTTTGCATTTCATGCATGATCTTGTGTAAGTTGAAAGAATATAGGATCCATATACTTTAGTATTTCAGGTAAAATAATGATATGTATTTTGCTGGTTTGTATAGGAGCTATTACCGTTGCACGGTTGATACTTGCCGGGTAAAAAAGAGGGTGGAACGGTTAGCAGAAGACCCACGAATGGTTATTACTACATATGAAGGAAGACATGGACATACCCCATCTCAAGATCAAGAAAACTCCCAAGCTCAACTCCAAACTAACAATTTCTTCTGGTAGTATGTATCTCTACTAATTAGATTGCTAGCTAGTACAACTAATGTTAATATGTTGAATTGGCTATATCTAGGCCTCTAAGTCTTCGGGTTCTGTCGATGTCATTACTGATCTAATCGATGGTGTAGTAACAATAAGAATATATCAAGAAAAATAAAATGTTTGTATGTCCTCGGTTAAGGTGAGTGTACATATGTTTGGAGGATTTTGTGGTTATTAATGTTTGATTTTGATTTTTGATTTTGGTTATTGTTTTACACTTCTACTTCATTGGCAAGGTGAGTCTCTCGCCAAAATGCTTAAAGTGCTTAGAGCATATCCTATGGTTAGTCTCTTTCATATGAAAGACTGCTCGCCCAGATGAACAAGTCAAGCCATTATGGGCAAATAAGAAATAGACACTACATGGGAAAAAGTTTCTCGTTTATAAAAAAAATTCGAAGTAGACGAGGGACAGTCCCCCGTCCAAAAAAAAAAAAAAAAATATTTAGACGGGATAGTCCCCGTCCAAAAAAAAAAAGCAAAAAAAAAAACCTAGACGGGGGACTGTCCCCCGTCTACTTCAAAAAGTTGCAAATTTTTTTGACGGGGACAGTCCCCCGTCTAGTGTTAAACTCCCAACCACTCGTTCAGATGAACGAGTGTATGAACGGGTTTGGGGGAAAGTGGGGCAAAGACTACCCATATCAGCCTCTAATCTGCTCAAATTGGTAGTGCATTCCTTCATTTGAAAGAGTGACACTACCCATAGGATTTGCTCTTATCATTTTGATTTCTTAAAAATGATCTAATGACATCTGAATGTTGGTCAAATACTTTAAGATTTTTGTCAAAGAGAGTAGTACAGAATGAGATCCCAGAAGAGTATGAAAATATTGTGTCGACTTACTGATTGTGGCCGGTTTTACATATCTGTGTGAGTCATACTAACACACGAACTCTTTACATGCGATCAAAAAGAGAAAAATTAACCTAACTTAGATATTCTACCACCACCACCAAACCCTCACCGCCATCACCTAAGAGGTTCGTCAAGAAACATAAAAAACAAATAACTTTAAAGTTTCCGACCCCTGAAAAGTTGCTCTTCGGTTCGGTTTGTGACTCAAAACCAATAACCTTAACGGGCTTGGTTGCAACGGGCTTCAGTTTTTTTGCTATTGTGGTATGGCCAGAAAAACTTCATGGACAACCAAAATTTCTACCAAATATAACGACCCGGACATAGGTAGATGACCTGTATTGAAGAAATGCTTAACCAATTCACAAACAGAAAAACCAACTACATCGTAATGTTCTTTAAAAAATGACCTTATGAGTATAACCATCTGGTTCCGGACCTTGTTTTGCTCCCATTTGAAAAGCGCCTTAATCTCTTCATCAGAGATAGGTCTTGATAGAAGCACATTATCCTTATCACTGACTTTTGAAGTCATAGAATTTATGGATTCATTTTGTCCTTCCTGATTAGAAGTTTTGTAGAGATCCTGAAAATATGAGATAAATTCATTTCATATGGTCTCCCTGGTAGTAAGCCGGGTGTCGTTAGAAGATTTAATCCAAGGTATATTATTCCTTTTCTTGCGAAACATGGTAGCTTTATACATGTAGGGTTTATTATTGTCTCCCTGATTTAAACAAAATCTCCCTTGATTTATTTTTCCATAAGATTTTATCAAGTGAAAGATATGTCATCTTATCTTTTGAATCAGAGATCATTGTTGTATTCCCAAGATCATTTACTTCTGCTTGATAAATGGTTTCCTTTGTGTCCCTTATGATATTTATTTTTTCCGATGTTTTGAATTTCTTTTTTGTTATATTCAACTTTTGTTTGAGCTTATAAGGTTTTGTACCCCTTGCACTAGTTTCCCAGGCTTGCTCACTGAAAAAAGTTTCTCATTTATCATAATAATTACTCTATCAATTCTTTTTATAATCAGGTTATCACCAGATTGGTTGTTTCTCCAAGTATAATCTGGTCAGAGAAAGGGATTTCTCTCAGTCCCAAGCAGACATTAACATTTTAAGATCCTTCGTATCATTGTCAGTAAATGTTATTCCTCCCCATTTTTTTCCAGGGAGAAGGATAAAATTTAGATCACCTACTAGAATATATTGGATTAGATATATGTGCAATGAGATTCATTAGTGAATTGATCCCATCTAGATGGTCTACGATCAAATTAGGCTCCCCATAGATAAAATGTAGAATACAAGTTCAAGGGATTCAAAAATGCATTTAAAACCTCTTTAGCTTAAGTGCAAGATAGATAGGTCAAATCCATCTTTCCAAATAAGACCAACGGCACCTTTGTTACCAATAGCATACAAAATAAAGGAATTTAGATAGCCAAAAGATCTAAATTTTGTTTCAGTAACTTCTTTCTTGCACATAGTTTCTCATATGAAGATAATAGCCAGGAATTTTAGTTTCATAAGCTCCCGGATTTCACAAATTGCCTCTAGCTTTCTAAAGCCACGACAATTCCACCTTAGGATGCTCATTGAGACCACCAAATCAAGGAATTCAGAATTATAACACTGCTCAAAAGATACTTATTAATCAATACTTATCATCAGAATGCGGAAATCTTCCAGATTCAAGCAACAAACAAAAGCTCGGAAGAACTTTTTCCTTTTGTCTAAGTAAGGACAAATCGAAGGTCATAAAATAACATGAACTAAGTTTGTAAGGAATGCAAATGCAACTATTTATAGACCATGGTTGTTTGGACAACAAGGAAATTCCTAAACCGAAAATATTCTCAAAATATGCAATAAGTACCTAATTTTGGTTTTCATATTTCCAACTAATATCCAACCTGTAATTCAGAAATCTCTCTTTAGAAAATATCTAATATTAATTTACCACTTGACTAATATAACTTTCCAAGAGATATGTTTTGGTTGCTCGAAAATTAAAAAAATATAATCGAAAATCTTAATTAAAATATTCCCAGTATTTCGGTTTGGGATCAACTTGAGTATCAAGAAATATCTTTGAACAATTAGAGATAAGGATTATATTCATGTTCAAATTATGTCGACATCTAGAACTTTCCTATTTATCAAACCTTAATTCCAAACTCACACAAAACCGTAAAGTAATATGTAAATATAGAAAATCGGTTTTGTTCTTGGGACCGGTTCTTCCATGACTCCTAACATAGGTAGAGATCGGTTCTACCACTCTCCAAATATAGGTAGGGATTGGTTCTACCATGACTCCCAACAATAGCTAGGATCGGTTTCACCGTGACTCCCAATATGGGTAAGGATCGGTTCTGCCAAGACTCCCAACAAAAGGTTCTACCATGTATCCCAATATAGGTGAGGATCGGTTCTACCAAGACTCCCAACAAAAGCTACGATCGGTTCTACCATATATCCTAAACTAGCTAGGTAAGGATCGGTTCCACCATAAATCTTAACATAAGTCAAGATCGGTTCTACCAAAGTTCTCACCTTAGGTTTGAATTGGTCATCCAATAGATCTTCATAGAAAACTGAACCAAAACGCCTATTGCTTTATTTTTGATAAAATAAAGCAAAAATAAAGCAATACATAATCAAGTAACGAGTTACATAGATTATGTAGATGTCGCATTTACGAAGTTAAAAAGATAAACGTTATACTTCGGAATCAAATATTCTTCCTTGACACTTTGATCATAATAAAATGGTTAAGTCTAATACTAGAGTATTAAATATAACCTCGCATGTTATTTTTTCAATCTTAAACGACTTGAAAGTAATTATAGGAATGGAAACAAGTCAAGTCAGTATCACTAACCTCAAGGGGAAGGATGATGTCTTCATTGTAGTCGATACGTCTTTACGATCTTCAGGCCTTCAAGATAATACTTGTATGTATCAACATTTCTAGACTTTTTAGTCTAACACTACGGGAAAAATAGTGATCTACAACTGTAGATTGACAACTCGTAAATTTAAAGTTGTAAAAGGTTGCATGTTTTACAACTTTTTCCAAATAAAAAGTTGTCAAAGTAAAAAACGTCCAACTTTTAGGACCAGAGAGGACAAAAGAGTAGTGACGAGAATCAAAACCACTACGTTTTGTGTGAAAAGAGTTGCAAAGAATAGTGACCACCTTTAGATTTTAACAACTCATACCGTAAAGGTAGTGAATCGATGTATAAGAACTTTCATAAGGGTTGTTGGGTTGTTGAAGATAAAAAAAATGATTTTTAAAAATGTTCTTAGAGATATTCGAACCCAAGCCTACAGCGTGTTAGTACAAGTCATCAACCATCCTTCCGGATTCACAATATTGGTAGATTTGTTTTTTTTGTGATCACTATTCACAACCTTTATAAGAGTTGTCGTAGAGGTATAAACACTTCTGCTAAATTTTTCTCACTTCTGCTAAATTTTATACACTTTTGCAAAAAAAACTCACTTCTGCTAAATTTTATTCACTTCTGTAAAAAAATTCTCACTTCTGCTAAATTTTCTCACTTCTGCTAAAATAAATTATCATCACTATTGACAACCTTTGTAAGAGTTGTCGTAGAGGTATAAACACTTTTGCTAAATTTTTCTCACTTCTACTAAATTTTATTCACTTCTGCAAAAAAAATCTCGCTTGAAAAGGGTTTGTTTAAGGTTTCAGAGAATATTTCGATGGAATCTTACCTATGAATGGTTGGGTTCATCGTTCTCATGAAGTTTCCGACTTGTAGTAGTCAACTCCCGGCCAGGTTTCGAGCTCGGAGCCATTTTTTTTCTCGAAGTCGCCAGAAAAGGGTTTGTTTAAGGTTTCAGGGAATATTCCATGGAATCTTACCTGTGAATGGTTAAGTTCATCGTTCTTACGAAGTTTCCGACTTATAGTAGTCAACTCCCGGCCAGGTTTCGAGCTCGGAGCCACTTTCTTTCTCGTAGTAGCCATAAAATGGTTTGTTTAAGGTTTCGGAGAATATTCCATGGAATCCTACCTATGAATGGTTAGATTCATCGTTCGTACGAAGTTTCCGACTTATAGTAGTCAACTCTCGGCAAGGTTTCAAGCTCGGAGCCACTTTCTCGTAGTGGCCAGAAAGGGGTTTGTTTAAGGTTTCGGAGAATATTCCATGGAATCTTACCTATGAATAGTTAGATTCATCGTTCTTACGAAGTTTTCGTATTATAGTAGTCAACTCCCGGCCAGGTTTCGAGCTCAGAGCCATTTTTTTCCTCGAAGTCGCAAGAAATGGGTTTGTTTAAGATTACGGAGAATATTCCATGGAATCTTACATGTAAATGGTCAGATTAATCATTCTTACGAAGTTTCTGACTTAAATTAGTCCACTCCCGGCCAAGTTTCGAGCTCGGAGCCACTTTCTTTCTCGTAGTCACCAGAAAAGGGTTTGTCTAAGGTTTCATAAAATATTCCATGAAATATTACCTATGAATGGTTAGATTCATCGTTCTTACGAAGTTTCCGACTTATAGTAATCAACTCCCGGCCAGGTTTAGAGCTCGGAGCCACTTTTTTTCTCGTAGTCGCCAGAAAAGGGTTTGTTTAAGGTTTCGGAGAATATTCCATGGAATCTTACCTATAAATGGTTAGATTCATCGTTCTTACGAAGTTTCCGACTTATAGTAGTCAACTGATGGGACCAGCTGATGGTCGTTTAAGCAAATTCCAAGTTGGTTGGAAAGAGTTTGGACCCAATATGAGCAATTGAGCAAATTAGGTCGAAATTGTGAAGATGTGTGGGACCGGCTTCTTGCAAGCCTTAGGGGCGGCCTTGGTCGGTCAAGGGAGCATGCCTGTGTCACCATGATCTCCGTGTCTCATTCCTGAGAGTTTTGGTATTTTCTGATGTGCATTTGAGCAATATCTTGGATTTTCAGAAGAGTTTGATCTTTGACTGAAATTCTTGATTTTGCTCGAATGAGCAAGTAGGACTTTTCTCGTTCGATCAGTATTTTGAGAATATTAAAATAATAATATTTTAATATTTGACGTGAGTAGCTTAGTCGGTCGTGTGATCGTTTGACTTTTTGTCTTTTCATGGTTGAGCAATATTTGAGAAAATACGAAGAAACCAGGGTTTTTGCTCAAACGGAGGAGTTTCATTAGATGAGGGAAATAATAATTGTGAAAATAAGGGATTGCAAGGTGTGGGACCGGCCACAGCTAGGGCATGGATGACCGTCTAGGCAGCCCGGTCCCATGATATCTTTCCCTATTTTATTATTTTTTCATGAAACCGTGAAAATATGGAGAAACCGTGAGTTTTGCTCAAACAAGGAAAGTTGCTCGAATGAAGGAGTTTTCATGAGTTCATGAAAATAAGAAAATAAGAAAAATAAAGGGAAGAGGCGTGGGGACCGGCCAAAGCGGCATGACAGGACGGCCGGTGGGCCCGGTCCCTAGGCGTCTCTTTTATTATTTTGTATCATTATTTTCTCTCTCCTGTTTTGTGTAGGATTCCTCGTTTGTCCATATTTTCGAATGCTCGTTCGTGCATTTGGGTGCTCGTTCGTGCATCACTGTTGAGTACACTTGCACCATTTTATTGGGGCTTACTCGGTGTTAATCAGATGCCCGATTGTTGGATATTTATTACTAATTCATGAAATTCAAAGGAGAATGACTCATGAAATGGAGTAATAAATTAATTGTGTATCTATTACTAATCCATGAATCCATCCGGGGGATTCAAGGAACGGAGTAACGAGATAAGATGGTTATCTATTACTAATCCATGGAATCAGCCGGGGATAGCTATGGAACGGAGTAATGAGATATAATAGATTATTTTCTAGGAATCCAGTGGCGAATGTCACGGTAGAATTAATCTATTGTAGAATCGAGATATGAGATAGTTGAAGCATCATACTCGTTCTGAAAGGTGTATAGTCAGGGAACAACGTGCAGCGTTGGTGTCCTGAAGGCGTTTAGCCCCCTCAACAAACAATTATGTAGTAGAGCCGCATTAATCTATGCACGGTCTCTCTACATAGTCAAGGAACAGCGAGTGTCGCCGATGACCTGAAGGCGTTAATCCCTCTCAACAAACAATTATGTAAGAGGACCGCCCAATCGTTCTTCTATGTAGAGGTGGGTCCCTCTATGTAGTCAGGGAACAGCGAGTATCGCCGATGTCCTGAAGGCGTTGAACCCTCTCAACAAACAATTATATAGGAGGACCGCCCAATCATGTTATTCTACATAGAGGTCACGATGAAATGTGTAGCATCGAACGCTCAGCTAGTGGGAGGCCTTTCGAGAAACATATTCATCATGGCTCTGAGAGGAACTCGATCAGAGATCGTGAAACGGTTCACGGATCGTAAAATATGAATCGTCACATGCGTTCCTGAAACCGGGTCATAGACATGTAGTATCATAATTTTACGATTTTGACCTTTGTCGAAAATCCACCATCAACATTAAGTCCCCTGCTTAGTGAGGGACAGTCATGTTCCGCAGTAAGCATTAAATGGTGATTTTCCGGTTAACGAGATAAGCAACTAAACTCGGTCGTACAAAGGTATTTTTAGAATCCTCGATTTGCTCCAATGGTGTCATGTACGAGCAAATGCTTAGTTAAGGACCCTGACAGTAAGATAGAGTGTCATCCCGTGAGCACAGAGAGATGAAGCACTGCTGATTTGGACGATCGGGCATCCTGTTTTGGTCGGTTTAATGTTTACGGGCCCGAGCCCAAAAAAGGAAATCCATGTTTTATTAGGTTTTGGAAATAAATTTGCTATAAAAGGGAAGAAGCCCTAAAAATAAATTAATTTTTCTAAGCTTGACCGACCACCTTCCCATTCTCTCTCACACTCGAGCAGGGGAAAAAAATTGCACGCAAGAGTTCCATCGCCACCGACTGCCGCCGGTCGATTTCCGGCGAACTCCGGCGCCGACAAAGGTTCGTGAAATTATTATTTTTTAGTTTGCTGTGTTTTATTCATAAGTTGTTCGAAAACAAAATTTCATGTGTGCATGTATGCGTAGGTTTTATGAGAATTTGCTTTAGAAAACATATGCCCGTTCGTTCGTCAGTTTAAGAAACGAGCAATAATCCCTTATATGAAAGAGATACATATATTATTGAATAGACATGGTCTAGTTGTAGTAGAGAAAATTTTGTTTATGAGGTTTCATGAAAATCAAAATTTTACTCTTAAAGCATGAACTTTCACACAAATACCTTTAAGAAACGTACATTCTAGTTAAAGTAATAAACAAGAATCCAAAGATATTTTGAAATAGACCTGCACTTCATGATAAAATTCTGTTTGTGAACTTTCAAAATATATTTGGAACATATGGGCCTTCACAAAGATAGGAAAGACCCTCGTTTTATAGACGAATGTTCGTTTGAGCAAAACAAAACAAAAAATAGAAAATAATAACTCACGTAAAAATAAAAATAAAAAATTGTTTTGTGCGTGAGTTTTTTTTTTAAAAAAGAACTTTGTTAAAGAAATCAAATTTTGATTTTTGAGTAATTGTTGAAAGCAAACAATGTTTCCATGAATTTGTGATTTCATAGTGTATGTACACACGGTAGAAAATCAGAATGCTCACATGAAGGGTTATGTGAATTATTCATAATTTCGTGAAAAGTCAGGTGTCGACTTTTAAATAATGGGTGTTGCTCGTCTTTACAGGTTTGAAGGAGTGAGCAATATTTTCGAGATTTTACGTTATTATCACTAAGTTCGTGAAACCGTAAATAGGTAAGAGTTGAGGATTACCATTTTTGTAGACATTGATGTGAGCATTCTAATTATTTTGTTGTACTTTAATTCCATTGTGTTGATGAAATTTGTTGTATGGATGTCACGGCAACTTTCCAAAGATGACTGATTCCCATAGTAGCGCTTCTGAAGACGATGTTTCCAGAGAGGAGTCTTCTGGAGAGGATGCTTCTACGGATGTATCTTCTAGAAATGATGATTCTGGGACTTCCAGGTAAAAAGAGGAAACTCCCAAAACTAAGAACATTCCAAATACTGAGGACGAATTCTTTGTGTTTCAGTATAAACCCGAAAAGCGTCCCTCAGGTTCCTCGTTTAAGCTGCTCATAAATCCCTGAAGTACTACTCAGAACAAATTTGTATCTCCTCAAGCAATAATTCGATTCTGCCTGCAAGGGAGACACTATTCGGCTTCACATGTAGAATTCAATCTTTCCCGAAGACCTTTGACAGATTTTTCCGGATGGGCTAGACATATGTTGGGTTACAACCGTGTAAGGACTATGTTGGATCGTGCACAGGTGACACGATCCATTCAAGCAGCTGGGCATTTAATCATTCATCATGATATATGAGGTATGGTGGCTTTGCTTGCTCGTTGGTGCATTTCTACTCATACTTTAATATGCAGATGGGGAGAATTCACCGTCACTTTGGAAGATGTAGTCGCTTTATTGCATCTCCCAATTACTGGTAATTTCCTTGGAGAGCTCCCGGCAGATGAGACTGAAATATCTGACGTATTGAAAGCTACGATGCATGATTTCAACAAGTCACCCAAATTTTGCTACGCTCGATGTTTGAAGCACTGGTGGCCGAGAGATGGAATTCCTGAAGAACCTGTTGATGGTACATTAACCATTGCCTCCTTCTTATGCTTGTGGCTCTCCAGAGATGTTCTTGAGGATAGTGGACATTTGTTGAAGTCGTTTGTAATTCCTTTTTGCTATTAAAATGGCTAAAGCTGAGAAACTTCCTATCGGTAGTCTGTTCTTGGGTTCGCTGTTTTCCAATTTAGACTCCTTAGTCATAGACTCCAGCATTTCCAATGGTTTCATGAAAATTGAAACATATGCTAATACTATGTTCCTCCAAGCTTTGATGTAGGAGCACCTTGAGAATTATGCTCCAATTCCTCGTAGCGTCTTGCAAGGACCCAATGTTGATACTCGTCATGCTTTCCTCGAAAAAGATAATGCCAGGATTATGCGCTGGTCTACAAAGCATCCATGACACAAGACACGCCTCACTAGTATTTTAGACACCGAATCTGAATTTAATTTTCTCCCCTAGGTGTCGGTTCCTCCTCTATTCTCACAATTGATCACTTTCAATACTGATGAAGAAAATGTCATATTGAAGTCTGGCATCGGCCTGAGTGATGGAGAGAAATCTTTCATACTGAGTTGCACCCCTGGCTATTTAGTGTCAGTAATGCAAGGAAAGTTCCAGGTAGAAGAATATAACATCGACAGAACAGCTCGACAAATAGGTCTTGATCAGTGTGCTCCAGGTCATCGAATGAATAAGCCATCGGTTTAGTATTTGAAGGATCACTTAGATTGCACACATGTGGAAGGAAATAATTACTTGTTTCCTTATTTCGACCGAGCCACCTACGTGACTCCGAGATATATAGACTTCTAGCGTCAACAACTTGAGCATTTGCATAAGTTTGCGATGGATGTTAAGTCACTGGTACGAGAGTTTCCTCCTCCTGACATGATTGCTGATTGGCCAAGATTAAAACATCTTTCTAGTGGTGATAACAGAAAAACACCTCCGAAATGCTCACAAGTAAGTATTCTTCTTATGATTTCGGTAAATGCATGATAACCACATCTTAATTGTTTTATTGATTTTATTGTAGGAAGATCGTGTTGTGAGATCTCGAATCCAGTTAGATTTCTCAAAAGTGCAAGAAAGTCCCCAGAGTGGAGAAGGCAGAAGTATGAGGAATTACAGGATGATACCGAATAATGTGAAGTCCCCAGTCGTTTCTTTGGTGAGTTGTTAATATTCCTTCGTGACTTTTTCCTTGTCCGCATAATTAGGATCATTAAACCAATGTTTGTTGCTGCTCCAGAATTTCGCTCCATCAAGTATTGACGGTCTTCGTCTTGCTCAGCTAACAACTCATGAGTCCAGCGATGAAGATGAAGTTGATGTAAGTGCTCTTTCGTATAATCAATCATGATACTTCTTTAAATAAAATAATGATGATTGTTGTTGATACATCCAGAAAAAGATTGTTGTGGAAAACCGACATGGTTATGCTGTTCATTCGTCTCCGAACGGTGGTGAGAAAGAGAATCCTCAAGAACCAGGACCGAATGAAGGCAATAATGCTCCCAACGTTGATGCCAACCATATCATTCCTTCGAACAACTTGGAAATTCCTCAAGTAAGTATCCATCTCATATTATCTTCATAGAAGTATAATATTGTTGATTTTTTGATGAATGAATGAGAATCCACACGAATGAATGAAAAAATTTAGTGAAATACGTCACCAGAAAATTCAGAACTCAGTCCTTTAGCAAAAACCCCATAAAATCTTCATCCGACGTTGTATTTTCGCGATCTACCCATGTATTCTCATGACCAGGAGATTTCCAAGCTTTAGCACAGAACCTTTTTGAGTTTTGAGCACGTTTAGGGGTCGAAATCAGCGAAACAGTAAACTTCCAGGTGACCTTCAGAAACTTTTCAGCTAGCATGTAGTCAAATGTTTTGACCACATCTTTTTGATCGCTTATCCGATTGCCATGAAATTTTGATATGTTGTAAAGGAAATTCATAAAAAGATAATGGTATATGACTCAACCTTAAATTCCTTACCAATTGTTCCCAGTTCGTCGTCTTATACGGGGAAGTATAAAATCTCTTCAGACGAGCTTGTTGAAAAACGTGTTTTATGACTTCCACACTATTTGCTCACGTCTTGGATGTATAGTAAATAACTTAGATAGTGTTAGTTCACTTACATGCTGTATTTTATGATTGCCTTTGGTTTCCATTCTTGAATCGCTCTAATCTCATGTAATCTTCGTATTAGGTACCAAATGCCGAAGTTGAGAATAATGGAGTGAATGATGATTCAAACCATATGGTGAATTGATTTGATAATGTTACCATCTCTGCACCTCAATGCCATGAGAATGTTTCTACTGAAGTTGAGAATGAAGCTCAAATCATCGTTACTTCAGAGATAGAAGAAACTGGACCCAGAATGGGAGAAACTGCCCCATCGATAGAAGAAACTGCTCCCACCATTGTTGAAGCTGATCCAATAATTGAGAACCGCATAATAGTGCATGAATACCCTAATGAAGGGATTATTTGTGATCCTCCATTCGGTGAGTCACTCTCATATCACACATCAGTTGGTGGATTTAGCGTTCCCATAGGGTATGCTGATATGTATGAGAAATTATGGAAAATGTATGGTCACATTGTTGTCAGCAAGGATCCAAAACGCAGTTACTTCTTGACAATGCAAGTAGGAACTTTATCTTGCGTGTAATAGATGATATACGGACCAGGGCGAGAAGTACTGTTACTCAAGATGTACTCTTTGATTGGGAGTACAATTTGAAGAAATCTGGAGAACTTGGTTTCAACTTGAAGTGGCTTCGTCGGAGGATCAACATCATCAGGGATGCAGTAAAGAACAATATACCTTTCACTAGTGTTTCTGCGGTGGAAAAAATGGCTAAGATTGCTGAATTGACTGAAAAGATGGAGTTGGAGAAAGCGGCCCTACAAGTCTTGGAGAATGCAGAGAAGCAGAAATCTTACTTTGCCGGCTTACTTTAGTTTTCCTTTCCATAATCTCTTGAACCTTGAACTTCTGAGAGATGTGAGGTTTTACTTTGGTTTTGGATTTTTTTGATTGGTTTTTAATAAGTGAGTGATTGAGGATTTTCTTTTGGATTTGATAGAGATTTTTCTTTTAAGTAAGAGAACTTTGAGAAATTGCTGAATTCAAATACTGAATGCAAGGATTGTAAACTTTTGGAGGAATTAAAAATACATGTGAAAGAAAATCCTAAAACGAAAACGTTAGGTGTCTCGATAGTTCGTGCCTTGAACATATAACACCTTAGGACGCTAAATGTTTCAGGCGTCAAAAGCCTTTAGCCAATTCTCATGAATCACTGGTACACTTGTCTTGCCCTTTATGTCAGCCAATTTTTAGTATCCTCCAATCGCCGACTTAGCAATCATAAAAGGCCCTTCCCAGTTGGAGATCCTTGTGGAATGGAGATTACGCTTAGTTGCTTTGAAGACTAAATCCCCTTCATGAAATTTGTTAGGCTTGGTTGCTCATTCCATGAATATATTCCGTTGGTTCGGAATTCCTTGTACAGTGGGATTCCACGTTTGTGAAGCTTTACAATCCTGCGGCGTATGTGGACACTCGTGCAAGGGAGAATATTCAGGATATTGATTGTTGTACTCGGTCATTATTCTAGCAATGATTGTGTTAGTTAGACGATGGATTCGGAGAGGTTCCGCGTCCAACCATTTGGTGAAGTATTGCTGAGGTGAGACTAACCACTCATAACGTTTGGTGATAGCCAAGTTGTGAGTAAGGTCGAGTTCCCGGACCAGAGTAGCATATTTGAAAGTTGATAATATGGACGCATGAGGAGGAATGAGACTTTCCTGAGTACGGAACCTTTTGACAAATTCGTGTGCACTTTCTTCAGGTTTTTGTGTGAGTTCCATCAAGGCTTCAACTTCCCACAGATGTTCGAATGGTGGAGCGTCCTCTATTTCTTTCGAATCAGAGCTTTCTTCAACAGATAAATGTGCAACTAAAGGTGTTGTAGCTACCTTTCCACCATGAATCCACGTCCGCCCGAGGATCATGTCATACCCTTGATCTTCCCTGATTATATGAAATTTGGTGTCCATCCAGGTTGCATCAACTTTCATCTTGAGAAAGATGTAACCTTACGCATCTCTGAGCATTACTTCATGATCTCTGACTGAGACAGGAGCATATGTGGCTTCTTGTCGAGTGATGCCCGTGGCTCTAAGAGTCTTCAAAGGAACGATGTTAATAGTTGTGCCAACGTCGATAAGCACCCTTCTGAATTTATTTCCTTTGAGGTGTACTGTGGTGAGCAGTCCCCAGTTGTACATCTCTTTGTCAGTGGCCGGAGGTTCAGGGAGCGTTTCTGGAATGGATAGTCGTTTCCCAGAAACTATGTGGTTTAAAGCCGTGAACATATCTCCCCTTTGAGATTTTTACAGATTCGCAGACATGCTCGATCAATGATTGAACTGCTTCTTTGACTGGTTGTTCAGAGAGCGTAAAAGTTCTGATTGGGAGAGGATTCTTGTGTACTCCTTCAGTCCCCAGTTCTCCTGAATCGGCTTTTTACTTGAATATGCATTTCATGGTTCTGAAATCACTGGTTGGATTACTGGCATACCTATGAAAGCGGCAGTAGCGCGGATTCTCCACTTCCTAGTCTGTCGGCTCTCTCCCGACGGGAGGTAAATTGATCGTACCATCTTGGATCCAGACTTCCAGTAACTCGATCACCTCTTCAATAGGGAAAGGAAAATCTGGTACTTCCTGATCATTCTGCTGACGCTGAGTAGGTGCTTGTGCATTTCTAGCTTGGTTGTCCTTCATTGGTGCTTTTGTAGGGTGGGACGCTGGAGGAACATTCTTATGTTGTTGCGCCTCAGCTTTCCTTTTGCTTCCTTCAGCAACATTCATGGAAGGTTGGACATTGTACTGTTTATTGACTAAGCGCCTGGTGTTGCTTCGAGTGTCTCACGGCTCCTCAATTTTGACAGTTTTTGTTCTTTCCAGTAAGGCTCGAGCAGTAGTTATTGATCGATTGGCCCCTTCATGGAGTTCTGAGAAAGTCTAGAACCGGAGATTTTCCAGCAAGGCTCTGTATACCGGGATCATTTCATTGATGCACAAGTCCACCAGTTGCTTCTCAGTGACATTTGGGTCATGACAATCCAAAGCCTGAAGTCTGAACTTCTTCACGTAGTCGTTCGGATGTTCAGTATTCTTCTGAGACATTCTTCCTAAATCAGAGAGAGTAATCTGCTCCGAGACGAAGAAATATTTTCGGTAGAAAGCATTAACCATTTCTCCCCAGGAAGTGATACTCCCTGGTACGATGTTGTTGTACCAAGTATATGCTCGGCCTGTCAGAGACTTCGAGAATTCTTTCAAACGAACGACATGGTTGTGTTCATGTTCTCCTAATGCCTCCAGGAATCGAGAGACGTGTTCTCGAGCATTCCCTGTTCCATTATAAAATGTGAACGTTGGAGAAGTATAACCTTTCGGGAGAGGAATCCTTTGTGTAGTAGCAGGATATGGAGGTTGATGACAATGAACAGATGGTGTCTTGTCTTTTCCTCGAGCCTCCATGAAGCGTTCCAGATCTTCACGAGTGATGAAACCTGCAGATTCTTTTTCTGGTGGATTTTCTGCAGCCTTGTGGGCTTCATCATCATCTACTACATGGATTAGGGTGACTTCAGGATCAGCAACCGAAGATGTTTCTTTGGCTTTTCCCTTCTCCTGAGTTTTCTCTGACATCATGTCAATGAGAGTTTTGATATAATTTCATAGCTCCTTCTGAGTAGTAGCCATATCAGTTTGATTTTTGGTGAGAACATCCTGGACCTTCATAAGATCAGCTATGGTGGGCGAATTTTCTCTGACTTCCTCGGGATGTCGGCCGAAGAAAGGATTATTTCCGATATTGTCTTGCGAAGGAGTGGTATCGCCAGTGTCGTTGTTGGAAATAGGAGTAGTTTATGGAGTACCACCATTGTTGCTAGTGCTAGCGTTGTTTGGGTTAAGATTTGTGACTGAACCTGACCTAAGATCAACCATTTTGTGAGAATTTGAGATTGCAACCGAGAGATTAATCTCCCACTGTGGTCGTCAATCTGTAGATAGGGAAATATGATTCGCTGGTTTTTTAGGGAATAGAGAGACAACCGATCGGACGAGACTCCTTCAACCGAGCAAACTGCCTAACCTCACACAGATGCACTGCACGGGAGTGCTTTGAGTTCGAAAGATCAATCTGTAGGACTCCGGCCTAAACCAAGTCAATGGCCGTTCCAGAGTCAATTCGGTCACAAAGAGGGAGATGGGTTGATCTGTAGGAGGGAAGCTGAGAATTGTGGGATCAATGATGATCAAGGATTGTGGATGTGTTGTAGGTTTCTGCAAATGATGAATAAGTTCGAATGATTGAGAGAGTGTTGCTCACACGATGATTCTTGGTTAGACGATGGATCGTCTGTTCAATATCTCGTTGATTTTCTGTCCCTTTCAATCATGGATTCAGAGACTTATTTATATTGTCAGAATAGTGAACACATTGATCCCAGTAAGTGTGACGGTTTATTGAGTGAAAGAGTGGGAAAGTGGGAGATCGTGGTGAAACCAGTTCCAGGTCATGTGGAGACTTGCTTAATCGTCCACCCACTACTTTGCTAACTCCTTCAACCATTTGCACGACTTACTCACATTTCTCATCGTGGATGAACACACTTGTAACCATACCAAAACCCTAAGTAATAATATCCCCCCATGTGACGTGATTGATGTCTCACGAACGTGGAGTCTGCAAAGCAGACGTGTATTTGATCAGCCAGTCGTTGTCTTGATTAAACAGTGAGTCAAAGTTTTATTGAATTGAGCATGAGTGACGAATGCTCAGTGATTCATGGATTGAACATGTCAGACGTATAGTTCTTGAATGATGTTGATATTGCTCGTCCAAGCAAATATTGCAAATTCGATGAATTGTTGATTATTGAGTTAGATCAATATTCGAGTAACTGAGCAAGTATTACTCAATTCGACGAATTATTGAATATTGATAGTTGGATCAATATTCGAGCAACTGAGCAAGTATTGCTCAATTCGACAAATTACTGAATAATGATAGTTGGGTCAATATTCGAGCAACTGAGCAAGTATTTCTCAATTAGATAAATTGCTGAATATTTATAGTTGGATCAATATTCGAGCAACTGAGCAAGTATTGCTCAATTCAAAGAATTATTGGTAACGTGACCCAATAAAATATTGATTAAAATAATGGTAGTCTACCAAATATTATATAATTAATCTGGATGTCGATTACTAGATCAACATAAAATTATTAGTGTTTGAACTTGCTCAAAATTATGATTTGTGGAGCGTTTGTTCGAAACCCTAATTTTTGATCAATTGTTCGTCAATTGATGAATTGCTGAAAATAGGTCATGAGTGATGGAGGGACTGACCACATGGGATGATGGATGACCATGTGGTGCCCAATTGCTCGAGTGAGCGTGCACCAAAGTCCTTTGTTGATCGGTTGGTGAAAGAATGATCAAATGCTGGTGTTGATCATTTATTAGAATAGTGCTCGCCTGAGCATTAGGTGATAAAACCTAATTATGGAGAAGTGATGGACCGACCAAGATGGCATTGAACCAGCCTTTGGTGGTCATGGGACCAGCTGATGGTCGTTTGAGCAAATTCCAAGTTGGTTGGAAAGAGTTTGGACCCAATATGAGCAATTGAGCAAATTAGGTCGAAATTGTGAAGATGTGTGGGACCGGATTCTTGCAAGCCTTAGGGACGGCCTTGGTCGGTCAAGGGAGCATGCCCGTGTCACCATGATGTCCGTGTCTCAGTCCTGAGAGTTTTGGTATTTTCTGATGTGCGTTTGAGCAATATCTTGGATTTTCAGAAGAGTTTGATCTTTGACTGAAATTCTTGATTTTGCTCGAATGAGCAAGTAGGACTTTTCTCGTTCGATCAGTATTTTGAGAATATTAAAATAATAATATTTTAATATTTGACGTGAGTAGCTTAGTCGGCCGTGTGATCGTTTGACTTTTTGTCTTTTCATGGTTTGAGCAATATTTGAGAAAATATGAAGAAACCAGGGTTTTTGCTCAAACGGAGGAGTTTCATGAGATGAGGGAAATAATAATTGTGAAAATAAGGGATTGCAAGGTGTGGGACCGGCCACAGCTGGGGCATGGCCGGCCGTCTAGGCAGCCCGGTCCCGTGATACCTTTCCCTATTTTATTATTTTTTCATGAAACCGTGAAAATATGGAGAAACCGTGAGTTTTGCTCAAACAAGGAAAGTTGCTCGAATAAAGGAGTTTTCATGAGTTCATGAAAATAAGAAAATAAGAAAAATAAAGGGAAGAGGCGTGGGGACCGGCCAAAGCGGCATGACAGGACGGCCGGTGGGCCCGGTCCCTAGGCGTCTCTTTTATTATTTTGTATCATTATTTTCTCTCTCCTGTTTTGGGTAGGATTCCTCGTTTGTCCATATCTTCGAATGCTCGTTCGTGCATTTGGGTACTCGTTCGTGCATCACTGTTGAGTACACTTGCACCATTTTATTGGGGCTTACTCGGTTATAATCAGATGCCCGATTGTTGGATATTTATTACTAATTCATGAAATTCAGCGGAGAATGACTCATGAAATGGAGTAATAAATTAATTGTGTATCTATTACTAATCCATGAATCCATCCGGGGGATTCAAGGAACGGATAACGAGATAAGATGGTTATCTATTACTAATCCATGGAATCAGCTGGGAAAGCCATGAAACGGAGTAATGAGATATAATAGATTATTTTCTAGGAATCCAGTGGCGAATGTCACGGTAGAATTAATCTATTGTAGAATCGAGATATGAGATAGTTGAAGCATCATACTCGTTCTGAAAGGTGTATAGTAAGGGAACAACGTGCAACGTTGGTGTCCTGAAGGCGTTTAGCCCCCTCAACAAACAATTATGTAGTAGAGCCGCATGAATCTATACACGGTCTCTCTACATAGTCAAGGAACAACGAGTGTCGCCGATGACCTGAAGGCGTTAAGCCCTCTCAACAAACAATTATGTAGGAGGACCGCCCAATCGTTCTTTATGTAGAGGTGGGTCCCTCTATGTAGTCAGGGAACAGCGAGTATCGCCGACGTCCTGAAGGCGTTGAGCCCTCTCAACAAACAATTATATAGGAGGACCGCCCAATCATGTTATTCTACATAGAGGTCACGATGAAATGTGTAGCATCGAACGCTCAGCTAGTGGGAGGCCTTTCGAGAAACATATTCATCATGGCTCTGAGAGGAACTCGATCAGAGATTGTGAAACTGTTCACGGATCATAAAATATGAATCGTCACATGCGTTCCTGAAGCCGGGTCAGAAACATGTAGTATCATGATTTTACAATTTTGACATTTGTCAAAAATCCACCATTAACATTAAGTCCCCTGCTTAGTGAGGGACAATCATGTTCTGCAGTAAGCATTAGATGGTGATTTTACGGTTGACAAGATAAGCAGCTAAACTCGGTCGTACAAAGGTATTTTCAGAATCCTCGATTTGCTCCAATGGTGTCATGTACGAGCAAATGCTTAGTTAAGGACCCTGACAGTAAGATAGAGTGTCATCCCGTGAGTACAGAGAGATGAAGTACTGCTGATTTGGACGATCGGGCATCCTGTTTTGGTCGGTTTAATGTTTACGGGCCCGAGCCCAAAAAAGGAAATCCATGTTTTATTAGGTTTTGGAAATAAATTTGCTATAAAAGGGAAGAATCCCTAAAAAAAAAATTAAGTTTATCATGCTAAGTTTGAAGTCAGAACCCTCCCGGAGCTTCTTGGTTCATAATTTGTTTGTCGTTATACCACATTTGAAGTTGGAATCGAAACTTAGCTTCATATTTATCGATCTCGATGATGTATCATGCTAAGTTTGAAGTTCGAACCCTCTCGGAGCTTCGTGGTTCATAGTTTGTTTCTCGTTATACTGAATTTGAAGGTCGAATAGACACTGAGCTTCATATTTATCGATTTCGATGATGTATCATGCTAATTTCGAAGTCGGAACCCTCCCGGAGCTTCATATTTATCGATTTCGATAATGTATCATATACTAAAGCTACTTCATGACCTGTATGACTAGTCGAAATTATTTCATGACCTATGTGACTAGTCGAAATTCAAACCGGAAGCACAAAGAAAACACACTTTTCTTGATCCGTATGACAGTCTTAAATCAAATCTCTACCGTCCAAAGTATCCCTAATCCGTATGTTCATCCTTTATCCCCGTTCAATTTATTTTATATAAAACATCAAAATAAATTTCTCTTACTAACTTCCCTTTTCTTCGTTTCTAATCTCTCAAATTTCCGCCTCCGAAGAAAACCCTAGCTCAAAAAATCCTCCCCCTTCTTCTTCCATTTACAGATCGGCCATGGCTTCAACTGAAATCAGTAGCCGCTTCGTTTTGTTTTAATAAACCTAAATCTAGAATATAAAATTTCAAAACATGTTACCTTACTTCTCAAATTCATATAAGAAAGAAAAGAAGCCATGGTGGCTCCATAACTCAGAGAAATCGAGAAGATGAAGATTAATCTGCTACTGTGGGCCTGTTGATTTTGATTTGCAAGAGACGAAGAAAAGATGATGGAAATTGCTAGAGAGACCAATCTTTCTGTTGATGAAGAAATAAGATTGAGATGAAATGGGTTCGACTGAATTCCAAGAGCTGAAAGAAGATTAGTGATGGGGTAAATTTGAGTTGTCTGTTGCTGTAATTGAGAAGCGATCGATATGGATTCTTGAACTCAACAGGGTTTTGATGATTGAATCTGGAGAAATTTAGGGTTCGAATGAATTGAAATGTATTTGGGGTTTGTTCAACTGCGTACAAGGGAGAAAGAACTGAATCTGAGATGGGTTTGTGCAAATTGGTTCAGATTTGGGGTTTATAGTTATTCGATTCAAGATGGGTGTGTTGAATTGCTGAATCTGTTGTTATTGATAGAGTTGCGGGTGGATCTGTGAACTGTGATATCTGGTTGATTGGCTAGGGATTGAATAACTGGTGAAGCTATAATCTAGTAGTGATGCTGAGAAGAATGGGGCTTGCTATGGTGAATGAATCTGCAAACCATTTTCTTTTTCCTAAGTTTCATTCTGGATCTATTTTTTTAATTATATCTGGTTGATTCGTTTTCTATTAAGATTTGAACTCATAACCTTTGATTTACGGTGCAGGAGAAGCAAAACAATTCGTTTTTCCTAAGTTTCATGCTCGTAAGTTGGTATTGGCTGCTTGATCCCCTGTATTTGGAGATGAATTGATGGAAGGTATGGAGGAAGACAAATGTGAGGTAGTTAAAGATCTGGAGTCAAAGGTTTCTAAGGTAGGCATCATTTTAGTCTTTATTAATGCTTTTAGATTTAATCTTAAAATCAGTGTCTTATGAAAAGTTATAAAGATCCTTTTTTTTTGTTTACCTAATTGTCATCTCGCATATGACAGACAATGCTTCAATTCACTTTATATACAATGATGCTCTTATCCATCAGGTAATGAGGTATGGAGGAAGAAACAATCCGATGTGATGAGGTTCTCGCAGAGGGTGAGGTGTTGGGAATATCGTCAACATCTTTCGATTTGCCGCGTTACTCGTCCTACTCATCCTGATAAGGCCGGGCGTTTTGGTTACAAGGCCAAGCAGGTAATGAAATGTCTTATATCACAGCTTTACTTGCTGTTTTCAGTCCATTTGATGCACACAGTATGTTGTAACTTATGGATTGATTCAAATACTTAGTAAAATATGATGCTAAATCTAATGGAGATCCTAATTTTTAACTAGGTTTAACTGTTTAAGTTAAGAATTGTCCTTGTTTGAATTCAGGTCATTTTTAATTAATTGTTAGTTATGTGGATTGTATGATTTTCATCTGTCGATAGTTGTAGACTTAAAAAATATCCAAGTATTAAATGTACTAGGCCAATGATGTATAATTTTTGTAGAATGGCATGCTCTTTTGTCTCATTGCAAGCATGTTCGTTTAATCAGAACCCACTATCATGGGTTCAAAGAGAAAGCTAAGTGTCTCATTGCAAGCATGTTTCTACTTTCTTTTAATTAGAACCCACTATCATGGGTTCACATTGTCATTGTGTGTTTTTTTTTATTTGTTCCCATCCATGTTATTGGGGGGTCTCTTCAACATATGTACACTGTTGCTTTATTATTTGTATTTATAAAGCATTTCCAATTCATGGGAATCATTTTTTAATTGCTCTTCGACCCCGGCATACATTTCATGTTGTCGGTTGTAATATATTCGTGATGTCTCGCTTTGCAGGGCTATGTCATTTATCGTGTACGTATTAATAGTGGTGGTCGCAAGAGGCCTGTTCCAAAGGGTATTCTGTACGGTAATCCTAAGAACCAAGGTATTACCCAACTGAAATTCCAAAGAAACAAGAGGTCAGTTGTTGAGGAACGTGATGGACGTAAATTGGGTGGTCTCAAAGTTCTCAACTCCTACTGGATCAATGAGGTTTGTATTACTTGTAATGAATTATCTTTATGAATTTTTATTGCTTCATTCCTGATCCGTTACTGTATTACCAATGTATCTAACATTGTTTTGCTTTTTCTATAATGTAGGATTCTATAGTTACATCAACATCTTGTGTTTCTGATACATTAGTCGGGAAGTTATTAGCTGCTGCAGAAATTATGATTTGGTGAGACTAGGATTGATGTGTGAGTCTTATTTGTGCAAAGGTATAGCCATTCATTCAGTTGGGAGTGTTTCAGGAAACTTTGTTCTTTTTTTGTTGCTCTTTCAATTGACAAACAATTTCTATGGTCAATGGATATTTTGAATGAATCATTCAAGGTTGTGAATGATCTAAATCTGGTTCAAGTGTTTCAATGCTGTCACATTTTGATGGTTTACATTTGAATGAATGCTGGTATATTTTGAATGATGTGACTAATTTGATTTTTTTTTCACAAATGAAAAATAACTACAACTGCTATGAAAAGTTGTCAAAAAATGACTTACAACTCAAACTAAAGTTGTTAAAGAAATGACATACAACTCTTCCTATAATTGTCAAAGAAATGACTTACAACTAGAATAAAAGTTGTCAAAGAATTGACATGCAACTCTAACCATAGTTGTTAAAGAATTTTCTACAATCCCAACAAGTGTAGTGTAGGAGTTATTTTTACAACCCATGTAAGAGTTGTGTAAGGCATTAAGAGTAAATTTCGAAAGACATTCACAACTGAGCCAAACGTAGTACAAAATGAAACGACTACTATGTCTACGACTATTATTGAAGAGTCGAAAAGAATTGAGGACCTTCTACACCCCCCACCCCACCCCCTTGTGCAACCTATAGATAAACGTCGTTGTATATTATACGACAACTGTTTTCTGGGGTAGTTGATCGCTATTTTTCCCTTAGTGTAACCTAAACGAAGTTGACTCTAGTACATTTAATCAAGCGACTCTAATTGAGTTTTAATACTAAAATATGACAACCAAACTTGACATACCAACGCTTGGTGGGTTCAACGAGCAGTGCTTTAACAATATGCTTGTGATAAAAATTTGATCCAAATGTCCTAACATGTGCGTCACGACCCTAAAATTTTCAAATAACTTTAACTATGCCATGTGACAAGAAACTTACAGATATAATAGACTCAATTCAGATAAGGTTTTGGTGGCATAATTGTAAGGATCCTCAAGCTCGTCAACGCTATTTGACTGGTCTAGCGATGGTCAAGATACAATTTAGCCGCTAAAGACTCGACTTATTAAATACGAACATTAATTTATAGGAATTAATCTAACAACTATATAGATGCAAAACTAGTATCGTTAGATAGATCTCGAAAAGTTGCGCGGAATGGACTACTCGAACGTGTCATTCGGATACCGGACAAAGAAGATATCTTCAGATATGTATGAAGGGTAAAATTGTCATTTCTCATCATAACCGCCTGGCTGCCCTTATCCGTTTCTCGGGTGCCTTTAATATTTTGATCGGCCTTATCTCCAAATCGATCGAGAAGAAATTCACTCTTCTTTTCTATTCTTCTTTCTTCTTCCTTTTTCCTGTTCTTCTCAGCTCGTGATTTTGTGGGAAGACTATATGATTTTGAGATCACAAAACTTAGGGGAATCAATAAGAATTGATTGTTGTTCGTGCTGTTGATGTTAATTGAGCTCGGGAGAAGAAGGAGTGATGTTGTTATAATCATAATTAGGGTTTATGGAACTGATTTATGTTCTGAAGATTTAGAAGAAGAATTATGGAATTATTGTTGATGAAGAATCATGGGTTTAAGCTCAATTGAAGTTCTGAACTTGACTTGGGATGAACTGAGAACTAGGGTTTCTGAATCTGGTTTCGAGATTCGATTGAAGATGAATTAAGAAGATGAATTTGATGTTTTAGGAGGGTGAGTTGAGATGGGTATTGAGGGATTAAAGGAATTAGGGTTTAGAATTGAAGAATAACTCGAAATGGATAATTAAGGTTTGAACAGTAATTCGGAAATTCAAGATGAAGTTAATTGAAGCTGAGATTGAGGTTTGAAGCTGTTAATGATTGCTGGTGTTCGTGAGATTGAGTAGAAGAAGAGTAGTTGCAGCTGAGGTTAAGATGATTGCAGTGTTTGGTATTTGAGTACATGGCTTGGAGTTGATGATGAAATGGTTGTGCTGATGAGTTCTGAGTAGTCTTGAGATGTGTTGGTGATTCAAAGATCATAGTGAGAAGCAGAAACTGAATTCAATTGCCTGAGCAGCACAGATTGGAGGTAATGGTTATCTTAAGTTAACTTTATTAAGATGTTCATTTTGATTGTTGGGTGTATGATGTTAATGGAGCTAAGATTGAAAGGAATATGTGAATCTGTAATGGGACTGCATATGTAGATTAGGTATATGTAATGAAGTACAGTTGAGGAGTATGTGTTTGAGATGTAGAAGTTGATGTTTTGTGTGGAATGAAATATAAATTATGGTCTGCCTGTGGTGTTAATGTGTTGTATTGAAGTCGTTGGATTTTATGAGAATGGCGAACTGTAAGTTGTGATGGAGATGATGGTGAAATTGCAGGAGTAAGGTTGAACTGCAATCATGTTGTATCTAAAAGGGACGAAGAAAGAGTTGAATTGAATTGAATTGGGTCAGTTGTATTGCAGGAACTTGAATTCTGTTCCAGGGAAGAGTTAAGTTGTAATGAAGACGTATACCTTATGGCTGAAGAAGTTGAATTAGATGTTATGTGATTGAGTTTTAGAATGAAGGTTGGATGAATATGTTGAGTTGAATCTCTTCAGTGGAAGCTTGCAACTGCAATTGCAGGTAGGCATAGTTTATAATTGTAATTGAAATTTGTAGTTTAGTTGAATGATTGAATTAATGCATTATTAGATTGAAGTTGAACTTGAGCTAGGTTGTAGAGTTAGAGTTGCAGTTTTGTGAGAAGAATCGTTGGCCTTTCTGACTGAGCTTATTCAGTCTGATTTAGTTTTGTTTAGCTGACTCAGTTAATCTGACTGAGTCGAGTTGACCCTGTTAACCTGATTTGAATCGGGTTGACTTAGTAAACCTTGGACTCAGTTGACCAGACTTGACCTGACCTTGACTTAACCTTGGACTTTTACTAACGATTAACTGTTAGTAGACCTGTGACTGGTAGTGACTGTTTGTTGACCTAATGGACTGGGCCTTAGATTAATGGGCCGGATTAGTTGACTTGGGCTTAAAGTTGGTTTTCCTATATTGATGAATTGGACCCCTTATGGTCCGAATTAACCTTTGGTTCATTCTACAAAGTTGTAGATATTCTTAAGACTTACCTAATGGACTATAGAACCAACCCAATTCAATTACTAAGCCTTATCTATGCTAAAGATTGAGAATGAAAATGTGTAAAGTCATAAATGGACTTAGAACCATTAGATAGACTTGTTTGATTCTTGTGTGAGCCATTTTGGCTAGTTTCTTAGACTTCTTGTGTGATTAACAGTTAGTCTATATTAACAATGATCGATTCAACGAAGAACCAGTGGATCGTGGATCTCGAGGTAGGTGAGGCTTGTCATCAAAAGAGGTGGGAATCGATAACGAGCTCTCTTGGATTCATTATGGTTTTACAAATCTTTATATTGTGAAATTCATGCATATCTTTGTGTGGTATGAGATGTGTGCCCACACTATATCCAGTATTCTATGGCTAGGGCGATACACCGCAATATTATTTATGGCTAGGGCGATACACCTCAATATTATTCTTCCTTTATGTGAGGGCAACACACATCTCATACATGGATGTTTACTGTTCTTTATGGATGTTTACTGTTCTTTTAAATTGCTTTGAAAAAATTAAGTTTCTACAATATTTTTTACTGTCTTTCCGTGTATTATCGACTTTCGATAAAACCTGCATTGTCTTCAAATCATATTAATGATTACTTTAAAATTAGTTATTATTTCCACTGGGCACCCCTTTTAGGGATGATGTGCTCACCCATTCCCACTTTCAGTTTCAGAGACAGATCAGAGTTGCGCAGCGAAAGCTTCGAGGAGGTTAGTCTGTTAGTTGGTTAACTTCGGCTATGTTTATTATGTTGTATATTTTATTTGTAAACCAAATGACTAATGTAGAGGTAAAATTTGAGAGAAGTTCTTGTAATATGAATATTTCAGAGCGGGGCAAGTTTTTGGGTTAAGTTTTGTAGTAGATTTCTTAAATGAATGCTTAAGTATATGATTTAGATTCCTTAGTGCCTCTTTATTTAATCTCTTGGGTTCGTCAGTTGCTTGCTTTGGGGGCGCTACAATAATAATAGTCAAAGTTAAAGGATTGTCCATGAAAAACTATGATTATACTGCATGTAATTCTTAAAATGTAAAGGTAGTTTTGCAATATTCAATAAAGCCCTTTTAACTAAATTGGCTTGAAGAATGTTGCAAAATTCATATGTTTTATGGGTGTAAATCATAAAAAAAGTATTTCCCAATTGTAATCCCCTCTCTGATAAAATGAGCACCAATAGTCATGGATTTGGAGAGGAGAGAGGAGTTTGTCAAGGTGTTGACATTATTTGATGGAAGTTGCTAAGCGTGATAGAATTCGTATTTGGAGAGACGTTTGGGTCCCTTCTATAATAAAATATTTTCCTACTAACTTTACTTATAATATTAAGTTTCTTGCTTAACTGACTGATTGCGACACTAAAACATTGGGTTTGGGTGGTTCTGGTAGTTTTGCGACACTAAAACATTGGGTTTGGGTGGTTCTGGTAGTTTCTTAAATCTTTGGTATATGGATTTGAGATGATAATAACGTTCTTTTTTTAAAAGCAAATCAACCCATTATACATTCCAAGAGTCTCGTGTTTTCTATAATCTAGATAATTTGTCTCATTAACCTGACTAGGTATGTGGATCATAACGAATTATAGTCTAAGTAGAAAATATTGATATTGGTGAAGTAAATTAAGAAACTAGGGTCATGATATTTTAGAGAGTGATTAATTTTACTCTCTCCGACCATTTTATTTACGCGTATAAATTTTCTTCTCTTATGTTAAGAAAACACCTAGATCTTATTAAAAAAACAACAACTAGGTTTTCATAAATATCTTTATTTGTTTCTTATTTACCCTTCAACTATTCCTCATATATAAATTTGGTTTCCAAACTACTCGTAGAGTAAAAGAAAATGTGAACTTAAAGATTACTATACAACGTACCAAAATAAAAATGGTAAGAATTTTGATAATGTCAAAATAAGTCTTAATTTTTAGTGTGGCTGACAAAAAATAATAAATACTTTTGATGATACATATATATGTATCAAAACTGAAAAGTAAACAAATATATAATAGAACATGTGTTTGGCCTATCTAAGTGGACAAGAAGAAAAAAAACCTAAATAAGAGGAAAAAAAGAAAGAAGTATCTTAACATATTAGGGTTTGTAAATCATATACAAATAATTAACTTGTGTTTTCTACATAAGTATATCAACATATATGATGGGGCTAAGCATGTCCCGGTTAACTTGTGTTTTCTACTAATCCAATAGTATACCTTATGTTCCTCTTTTTGCATTCTTCGTAAGTATGTCCCGGTTACTACAATTTTTGCATCGTTTTTGTTCTGCCACTTATTTATATGCTTGTCCGTATTTCTTGTATAGATATTTCCTACAATATCCATTAATTGAGACTAAAAGTGGGGGTACAACAACCTCACCCAATAATTCGCTTAGAAATCTGTATGGACTAACTCTTATATACTTTTTAAGAGAATCAATTAGACAGTCAGACTCAATCTTAATAAAAGGTATATCAAGGAGTTATATCTCAATTTCTCGATTCAATACTTACTCAAGTAAATAGAAATCTGCGAGTCTAATTGAATACAAGAGAAATTAACTTGAACGACACCAAAGACCAATGTTCAAGTATCAATCAATTTCAATCAACAACCAAAGGTCGGATTTACCAATTGATCGATTTAACGCACAACCTGTGATATTTCAATTATATAACAAAATATAACGCGGAAAAGAAATAACATAGACACCAGAAGTTTTGTTAACGAGGAAACCGCAAATGCATAAAAACCCCGGGACCCAGTCCAGATTGAACACACACTGTATTAAGTCGCTACAGACACTAGCCTACTACAAACTAACTTCGGTCTGGACTATAGTTGAACCCCAATCAATCTCACATTGATCCAAGGTACAGTTGCGCTCCTTACATCTCTGATCCCAGCAGGATACTACGCACTTGATTCCCTTAGCTGATCTCACCCACAACTAAGAGTTGCTACGACCCAAAGTCGAAGACTTTAATAAACAAATCTGTATCACACAAAAAAGTCTACAGTAATAGATAAATCTGTCTCCCACAAAAATACCTACGAGTTTTGTTCTGTCTTTTGATAAATCAAGGTGAACATGAACCAATCGATAACCCGTACTTATATTCCCGAAGAACAGCCTAGAATTATCAATCACCTCACAATAATCTTAATCGACTAGCGAAACAAGATATTGTGGAATCACAAACGATGAGACGAAGATGTTTGTGACTACTTTTCTATCTTGCCCATCGGAGAAATTAATCTCAAGCCAATCTTACGATTGTACTCAAATACGATAGAAATAGCAAGATCATATCACGCAACTACAGAGAAAATAGTTGGGTCTGGCTTCACAATCCCAATGAAGTCTTCAAGTCGTTAACCTACAGGGTCTCGGTAGAAACCTAAGGTTAAAGGAGAATCAACTCTAGCTTATACAACTAGTATCACATAGGAGGTGTGGGGATTAACTTTCCCAGTTGCTAGAGTTCTCCTTTATATAGTCTCCAAATCAGGGTTTGCAATCTAAGTTACCTTGGTAACAAAGCATTCAATATTCACCGTTAGATGAAAACCTGATTAGATTCAAGCTAATATCTTTCAACCGTTAGATCGAACTTAGCTTGTTATACACAAATGAAATATACGTCATTTAGGTTTGTGTAACCGTACCTAAACGTGTACAAGTCGTTGGTTCAACAGTAGTTAACCAAATGGTTAGCCATATGAGCACTTTCATATCAACCATATTCATCTTCACCTTAACTAGTTCAAATGACTCAAAATAACTAGTTAGAGAGTTGTTCAATTGCTTAGATCTCATAGAAGTATACAAGACACAATCGAAGCAAAATCGTTTTTGATTCACTCGAATCGATTCATGAACTTTATAACCACGGTTTGCAAATATGCATTCCTTAGTTTATATATATTTAAGTTCACGAATAAACCAATTTTAGAAAGTAAAACACTTAAGTATGCGTACGGGTATGCATACTTAAGTAATCGGATTTGAGTTTGTTTTGGTTTCCAAACTCAGCAGAAATTCACGGACGTGAACTTTCTGCCAGTATGCGTACGGGTACGCATACTTAGGTAACCGGATTGAGTTGGTTTTGATTTCCAAATTCACGGACGTGAACTTCCGCCAGTATGCGTACGGGTACGCATACTTACCCAGTCTCCATCAACCATTTAGTACACACACAAGTATGCATACATTTGGTTCCCGGTTTTGGACTTATACACTAATGCGCGAAAACATTATATGCTTATATCCAAGGATGGTTACATGTTCTAAACTCTCATTTCAATCATTGAAACATTCTTAGAGGATGTTAAACAGAGGTTACTCATGCACTATTTTTCATCAAAGCAATTATCAAGATATTGAAATAACCAACATGACTTTCGTCACTTGTAAAGATGAACTTGGCCAAAGAGAAAGCTTACCAACACATATTTCGAGAAAAAGATAAGCGAGATAAACTCGGCTCGAAATAACAAATGTGTATAATCGAAGTCTATATAGCAATACGACTTTTGTCTCAAGATAAGAGATAGAGTAGATAGACTTTTTGAGTGATAGATAAGTTCAAGTCTCCACATACCTTTTAGTCGATGAAGTTCCACCAGTTCCTTGATTAGTTCTTCGTCTTTGTATGATGAACGCCGTGGAGTCTAGAGCTCAACTACACTTTCTATCCTAGTCCGAGACTTAGCTATAAGTAGACTAGAAATCAAGACTTATAGTTTTGGCAACTAAACTTGACAACAAGCTTGAGATAGAAACGCTTGCGAGTTCGACCGAGCAGTGCTCTAACACAGAGAACTTGAAAATTTTATTAATAAACCAAGTATTTCTCCATTTAACCCATGTTGTTGTTTGTTTAGACCTAAATTTGAAAGTGTATCACAAATGAAATTCTGCTCCTTGTAAATATGCACGGATTTGTTTAGTGATATCCTTAGATAGCTTTGGTGATTCAAAACCTAATTAGCCAGATCCATCTAGTATGTCCATAGCACCTTTATTACCATAGCTTACAATTAAATATGGAAACTCATTGGAGTTAGTTTTTTCCATCAACTCACGAACGCCAATCATTTCCATGTATTCAGTTTTTTTAGATTTCTTATCATTAAAAACCATCATTTCCCAATTATTACAAAAGTTCTTATATTACCTGTTCCACAACTTCCTACAAGGTAAATCTTCCCATTGCGTAAATTAGAAGCCTCTTCCAAATAGTTGTTCTATAATAAAGATCTACTATATGAAGTAGCTATGGAGAACACATCAAAGCACAACTACGATAAGTTATTGACAATAGCACTTACCTGCTTCATATTAATGGTTTGAAGAGATTTTCCTCGGGTAAAAATAATAGCATGATCCGGTAAATTTCCTTTTTAAAGAAAATAAAAACCATGAGAAACTCATAAGAGCAGTTTTAGGAGTTATTTACTAGAACAGAAGAGGCATCAATATCTATTGTAACCCGTTATTCTACTGGTGATTCCCAACATAAATCCTTAATATTATTTGAAAGATTACTGTTAATGGATGCACCTTCTAAGAATTCTTCAAAATAAATAACATTTAAATATGAATAAGTGATCCAAGGAGGAGCAACTTCCCTCCCATTGAGATCAATTTTGTTGTCTGTGCCGTTTCGTAAGATAATTAGATGAGGTTGTTCTTTATGCATTATTATGTTATAATTTTTGTGTTTTATTTATGTTATGAGATGCTTCTTTGGTAATATCGAACACAAGTGCTTTTTTGAAACTGGAGATGAAGCATTCAACAATTTACGTTGTTAATCAACTAAAACATATATTATTTGGTTGCATTGTGAAATGACGACGATACCGAGTACACCACAATCTTTTCGATATCAACCTAAATTAACACACCTTATATAATTTTTCAGAATCAATAACTGCCAAAAGATTATTTCAACATGGTATAACTTGTTTAAGTCAGAGTTGGAAACCGAACTAACAAAGGGGATTACCAAGTGGATTGTACAAGTTTTTTTACTTTAATTGTAGAGATAAAAGATATAATGCAGAAATAAAGTAAATCACAAATACATACAATATTTTGTTAACAAGACAAACTTCCTGGCAAAAACCCCCCGGACCTAGTCCATTTTTTAATACTTTTAGAGTTAAGTCGTTATAGAAATTGACTACCGCAACTTCGTATAGTTGAGACCAAGTAAACACTTATTCATTACTCAGTATTGAACTTTTGTTATATTAAACTTTTGTTTCTTTTTTGTTATATTCAATTTAAGTTTGGGCTGATAAGGTTTTGAACCCCTTACACTACTTGCCTAGGCTTGCTCAATGAAGTTTTGCAGGTACTACCTTGAGACTAGTTGGACATAAAGTAGAAGGGTCTATGTAGATTTTAAACTGCAACACTAAGAGAGATGAGAATCGGGGAATAGTCTGAAGATATTCTTGGCAAATATAAGGTATGAGTATCAGTTAAACAAGTTTCGCATTTATCATAATAATTGCTTTATCAATTCTTTCTATAATCAGGTTATCACCAGATTGGTTGTTGCTCCAAGTGTTAGAGCACTGCTCGGTCGAACTCGCAAGCGTTATATCAAGCTAGTTGTCAAGTTTAGTTGTCAAAACTATAAGTCTTGATTTCTAGTCTACTTATAGTTAAGTCTCGGATTAGGATAGAAAGTGGAGTTGAGCTTTAGACTTCACGACGTTCATTGATTGAAGACAAACACTACAAAAATAATCATTTTTAGCCACGATAAGAACTCGTGGGTATAAGTCAAAAATCCGTGGCAAGATATACATAGCCACGCCTTTCCCTCCGTAACTAATAGTCCCGTGGCTAATAGTTTTTGCCACGATCATAACCACGGTTTTTTTCTGCCGTGTCTATTGGTACAATTCCATTTGCCACGACTTTTTTCGTGGCTAATTAATAGAGTTGATTCACACGTATGTGTTAATTACCCACGGAAATAAACCACCGTAGCTATTGGTTCAACTGTTTTTTTATGCTTCTGTTTGATAAAAGGTCATTTTAGTTATTTGATTTTTGGTTCTTATTTCACAGTTTCAAATAATTTTGTAAAACAAATTTATTAACACAAGTGATTCCAACAACATTATCCATTCATTCAAACAAATATTACAGGTCCGAAACTGATTACATTTAAACATCTTAAAGAAGAGCTAAACGAAATATAATTTCCAGTCTAATCTTGAGTTTCCAACTAACAATTTAATTGAACCTTAAAAATTAAAATTAAAACTAAAATTAAAAAGAATAAACAGGGGATGATTTGACATTCCTTCACTTCCAATGTGAATCAACAAGTATCTTCACCGCAGCCTTCAAACTATATCATTTAGTGAACCTGGAGCATTAAATAGGTACAATTACACATCAATGGAAACTTAATACGACAACAAGATAAATAAATCGATCTTTTAGCTAGAAGCATTAACCTACCCAGTGATAAACATGCCAAGTTAAATCGAAAGCAACTAGTCCACCACCTTGTAACAGATTAAAACAAAAGCCTTACTCTGTAAGACATATTCAGTTTCATCAAATTCCATCCTGGTATCCTGCAACTCTTGAGGAAGATCTGAATGTCAGCACCACTCCTTTTATATCTACCACCTGTTTCAATGTTGACGGTGATTACTTTAATGAGCTTTCAATTTTATGGAACAATAAGAATGCAAGTTCAATCACAAGAAAGGAAAAGGCACTGGTAAGAACAATGTGACAAAACTGGCAACTCAACCAAAAAGGGTGTGCCAGAACCAAAAATTGCATAATACGTTAAAAAGAGAGCATCCATAAACAAGAAGTAATAGGCACGATACTATAGTACCTTAAAACATTTGCTATGTGCAGTTAATTCAAGAAAGAGACATATTGCACGCACACGCCCAACTCCTTGTCTCATCCTACAATAAGAAACCAAATTCGGTTTAAGCATGCAAATGGGTATAACAAATAAGTCAATCTAGAGATTAAGATTAAGAAAAACATAAAATTAATATATTCCACTACAAGCGCTCATAAACCATATATGATTCCAAGAGTAAGAGCTAGAAGACTTCAAGCGCTCATAAACCATATATGATTTCAAGAGTAAGATCTACAGCTACACTAACCAAAGAACTTCAATAATACTCCGTTATATGTGTACAATACAAAAAATCACAATGTTTACCACTAACAAAAAAAATCACAATGTTTACCATTAACTTCATCGAAGTTATCTAATGTTAAATCAAGTTCTTTAATTACACAATTCAAAGTTTGGTAAATGGAACTCAAAATGTAAGATATTTGTACTAGGAACTCAAAGGAACAAGAGATTTGTTTCCAGACGAGCTAAAAATCAAGGGACTTAAATCCAACAACTACCACTTAACTTATTTGATGAGTGCAACCAATGCATTCAGAAATGACCTTTGGCACGAAAACACATATGTTTAAAACTCTAAGTTTAACATATGAAAATGGCTAGATTGAAAAATTACCATAAAAGAACTTCATCATTTCCAACTTCTGGGAGATCATTAGTCAAAGAATGTAAAGGAATTTCTTTATAAATAGATCTTCTCAGGTAACTGTTGATATGAGCAACACATGATGACTTTGCAAATTCATAAAGTGTATGTAATTCGTCGTCTGTAGCAGCCTAGAGAAATGAAGATGAGTCCTTTGCACCACACCACCCGTTCTAGCATTTGTATAGGCTAGCATTTTTAAATACTCCTGACAATGAAGACAGAAGGTTTTGATTTCATTCCTTAAAACAAAAAAAATAAATAAAAAATCATTCCTCTGCAACCTCATAGTAATATCCTCAAACCATGAACAATTAACCTACCATTCTCAGATTAGATTCTTAAAATCTCAATTTCTGGTAGATGTTCTACTTGGATCAAACAAATATCTAACTTTTAATTAAAGATAAGTTGACATGGTTAATACATGAGCAAATCAATTGCATTGAAATTCAACAAATTCGGTATAAATTGAAATCCCTAGAAAAAATTTCCTATGGAAACTAATACTTTGATTATTTGAATCAATCAATCCATTAGAACTTCAAAATCAATTGGTTGATTCAGACTCCAATTAGATTAAAACTCCTCCGAAAACGAACTTCTCTCTTCTTAATAAGATTTTCAAAACCTCAAACACCTTCTCTTAAATTAATTACTCATATAATCGATGGATGAAATTGTGTTCAAGGATTAATATTATTTGGGGTTCAGAATTGAGGAGAACAGGGTCGGAATGATTTTTCAGGTCCGACAAGGTGAATGACTTAGGGTTTTTTTTTCCACTAGAAATGAAAGAATGCTACAAGTTAAGTTTTATTCTTCTAGTTGTGTGGGGTCATAGTAATGGAGTTATGGACGCTAGCTTTGAGTAGAAAGGAAAGTGGTTAGGTTTAACTTTTCGCCTTCTATCGTGGGTAAGCTTTCGCTTTAACCAAGTTCATCTTATACTCTTGAAGAAAGTCAAAAGATGATCATGTGAAAATCGCTTGGTAACATCTTACATGATTTGTGTGAGACATTCATTTGATGTAGACTCTGAATGTTTCATATTAATCACTCAATCGCTTGAAAATTGCTTCGAAGCTAATAATTTGTGTGAGACAGCTATTGTCCTCTTCTAAGAATGTTTCAATGATTGAAATGGGAGTTTAGAACAAATAACCATGATTGGATATAGCACAGTATGCGTACTTGTATGCTAATTGTTGCAAGATATTCCAAGTCCGGGAACCATAGTATGCATACCCGTATGCGTACTGGTTGGTTTATGAAAGTCCGGGAACTCAGTATGCATACCGGTATGCGTACTAGCGTGAGTTTCAAGTTCCAGAATTTAACTGAGATTGGTTGGTATGCGTACCCGTTTGCATACTGGCGAACCCAAACTTGGTCCGGCCACTTAGGTATGCATACCCATTCGCATACTTGAGTAGGTTATGTTCTAAAATCGGTTTGTTCATGAACTAATATATTTATATAATAAGGAATGCAATCTTTTGCAAACCGTGGCTATAATGTTCATGAATTGATTCGAGTGAATCAAAAATCGATTTTGCTTCAATTGTGTCTTGTACACTTCTATGAGAATATAAACAATTTAACAACTCTAGAACTAGTTTTATTTGAGTCATTTGAACTAGTTATGGTTTATATGAATAAGGTTGATATGAAAGTGTTCATATGGCTAACTTCGGTTAACTATTGTTGAGCCAACAAGGTGCACACGTTTAGGTACGATTACTCATATCTAAATGAAGTCACTTTTCATTTGTGTGTAACAAGCTAAGTTCGATCTAACGGTTGAAAGATATTAGCTTGAGTCTAATTAGGTTTTCATCTAACGGTGAATATTGAATGCTTTGTTACCAAGGTAACATTGATTGCAAACCCTGATTTGAAGACTATATAAAGGAGAACTCTAGCAACTGGGAAACCTAATCTACACACCTCATGTGTGATACTAGTTGCGACTAGAGTCGATTCTCCATTAACCTCAGGTTTTCTCCAAAACCCTGTAGGTTAACGACTTCATTGGGATTGTGAAGCCAGACCCAACTATTTCTTTGTAGTTGCGTGTTATGATGTTGCTACTTTCTATCGTGATTGAGTACTATCTTCTCTAAGATTTGCTCGAGATTCATTCTCCGATAGGCAAGATAAAAAGTAGTCACAAACATCTTTGTCTCATCATTTGTGATTCCACAATATCTTGTTTCGCTACCATACGATTAAGATTATTGTGAGGTGATTGATATTACTAAGCTGTTCTTCGGGAATATAAGTTCGGTGTATCAATTGGTTCATGTTCACCTTGATTTATCAAAAGACGGAACAAAACTCTTAGGTATTTCTATGGGAGATAGATTTATCTATTCAATAGACTTTTCTGTGTGAGACAGATTGGTTTATCAAGTCTTCGACTTTGGGTTGTAGCAACTCTTAGTTGTGGGTGAGATAAACTAAGGGAATCAAGTGCGCAAATTCCTTATGGGATTCAGAGGCGTAACGAACGCGACTATACCTTGATCAGTGTGAGATTGGTTAGGGCTCAACTACATTCCAATCCGAAGTTAACTTGTAGTAGGCTAGTGTCTGTAGCGGCTTAATACAGTGTGCTGTTCAAATCTGGACTAGGTCCCGAGGTTTTTCTGCATTTGCGGTTTCCTCGTTAACAAAATTTCTGGTGTCTGTGTTATTTCTTTTCCGCATTATATTTTCTATATAATTGAAATATCACAGGTTTTGCGTAAGTTCAATCAGTTTGTGAATCCGTCCTTTGGGTTGTTGATTAAATTGATTGACACTTGGATATTGGTTTTTGATACCGTCCAAGTTATTTCTTATATTCAATCGGGCTCACAAATTCCTATTTGTTTGATTGCAGATTGAATTGACAAATGAGATATAACTCTTGGATATACTTTTCTTAAGATTGAGTCTGACTGTCTAGTTGATTCTCTTGAAAGTATATTGGAGTTAGTCCATACAGATTGCTAAGCAAAATATTGGGTATGGTTGTTAGACACCCGCTTTTTCACCAAGTATAATCTGGTCCGTAGAAAGGAATATCTCTCAGTCCTAATCAGACATTAACATTTTAAGATCCTTCAGATCATTGTTAGTAAATGTTATTCCTCCCTATTTTTTTTTCAAGAACAAGGATACAATTTAGATCACCTATTAGAATATATGGATTAGATGTGCAATGATATTCATTAGTGAATTGATCCCTTCTATATGGTCTAAGATTAGATTAGGCTCCCCATAGATAAAATGCAAAGTACAACTAGTATTAGGTTAGTGCAAGACAGATACGTCAAATTCATATTTCCAAATAAGACTAATACTACCTTTCTTACCAATAACAGACAAAATAAATGAATTTAGATAGCCAAGAGATCTAAATTTTCTTTCAATAACTGTTAGAGCATAGCTCGGTTGAACCCACCTAGCGTTGGTATGTCAAGTTTGGTTGTCATATTTTAGTATCAAAACTCATCTATATCTGCTTGATTAATTACTAAAGTCAACTTCGTTTAGGTTAGACTAGAAATTCTAGGATTGTTAAGACTTACAAGTGTTACTCTGAAGACTGAAGAATGTGAAAAAGAAACGACTGCAACGAAGACATCATCCTTCCAATTGAGGTTAGTAATATTGACTTGACTTGTTTCCATTCCTAATGTATCTTTCAAGTCGCTTTACATTGAAAACATAACATGCGAAGCTATATGTATGACACTCTAGTGATTAGACTTGGTCATAGCATTACGATCAAAGTATCAAGGAATTATAGAGGGCAGTTCCTATGGTAATGGGTTAGTTGAATTTTTTTCCCAGACACATGGATAGACAAACATGATTATCAGAGCAAAATGAACAAAAAAAGGGTTTTTTAGGGTTCCACTACTATTTCTTTTTAATATAAAAATATTTTGTAAAGTAAAGTTAAAATATAAAATATTAGATTAAGTGAGATAAAATAGGATAAAATGAATAATGAATAGTAAAACAATTATCCGGAAACTCAAAATGTATTGGGCGGTTTTGGAAGAGCCGTCGGCGGATGTAAAAGAATCGCGGATGGTTGGAAAAGACCTACACGGCGCACGAAGAGACGCACAGCTGATCAAGGAACACAATGGCCAAACCAATAAATTTGTATGATTTCTCAGCCATTTTTCTCTTTTGTTGAGTCCATAGTGGGATCAAAATGGTCTTTGATTTGCCCATCCCATAGGAAATGCCCTTATGCATATAAGCGTTGTTGCAATCCTTGGAGTCAGATTGTAAAATCACTTTAGGTTTCTTGTTTTTGAATGCCCATTCCAAACCACTAGTGGTGGCTATAAATTCAGCAAAGTAACCAGTGGCAATACTAAAACCATAAGATTCAGCAAATAAGAACTCTGTAATATGATTTTAAACCACAAATCCATATCCATAAAGCCCTGGATTATTGCTAGAGTCACCATCATAACAAATAAGAGCAATATGTTATTCAAGCAAATGGATAAAAGCAAGTATTACGTTGACGGTCTTCATCTTTCTGTACTTGATATTAAAGAAATTCAAAATATGTTTCCCACAGTCATGTCTAATCTTCATTATCTTGAATTTAATCTTTTAATTGTCAGGTTTTTCTTCTTCAAAACAAGCTTTAATCCTTATAAACCACAATTCCACCATAAGAGTGAAAGAAACAATAATCTATAACTCTTGAATCACATGGATTCTATTCTTACAAAGCTTTGTTACAGAACCGAAGGATGTAGGATTTAGGAAAAGAAAAATACCTCCAAGCCATTTGCAAAGGATCTGACCAAAACTGCAGTTCCAGAGAACGTGATTCATTGTGTCAATATCATTATGACAAATGTAACATCTGGAGGCTACGTGAAAATTCCTTTTCTTCGAATTTTCATCCGTAGCACAGGCTCCCCTTGTGATTTTCCAAATATTTTTAGAAGTATAAAGAAGGACAATTATTCCAAATTTTTTTGCACTAGAATTCAACTTTGGAAATTTTTCTCTAACAATATCTACATCATTTGTTACAGATGCATCACTATTTTGATTGTTGCACCAAATGAAAGTACCTTCACTATCATGAATCATGCGAAGCTTGTCAATACTAAAGAACTGCAAACGCTCATTAGGAATTTCCCAATGTCCATCAACAATCAAATTTTTAACTTTCAGATGAGGATACTGATCAATATAAGGATGATAGGGAAAAACTTTGTTAATATTATATTCTAATACCCAGGAGTCATGCCACACATATATCTTGTCCTCGATACCAACAATCCACCTAGTATTCTCATCGAAATCCCGAATAATCCATTTAATCCCAGGAATGATTAAGGACTTCTTGCAATAAGTGATCCACTTGCCATAAAGAATTGTCCCCAATCAGCATAAGATGACTGAATTCTCGAGAGAAGTGTCATGTGAAGCACCTTGTTCACGTCCTCAAATCTTTTAATATCAAGCCCCATCTCTTTTTTTTATAGAGCAGACTTTATCCCAAGACAAAGTAACAATTTTCTGGTCATTAGCATTACCTGTCCATAGAAAATTTCTTACAATTATCTCACAAGCATTTATCATTTTTTTGGTCATCTATAAATTGACATGTTGTAGAGAGGGATAATACTAAGAACAATTTTAACCAAAGTAAGTTTTGCTTGAAATTTAAGGAGTTCACCAATCCAAGCAGCAAACCCTTTCTGCAGGCATTCCACAAAAGACCATAAATGCACAGGTTTAATCTTTCCTGCTATCAATACCACACCCAAATACTTGTCAGGAAAACAAATTTCCATATTTAAAAACTCAGCAATTGCCGCTTTCTAGAATGAGAGGTTCCATCTACAACAAAACTTACTTCCAGTAGCACTCACTAATTGACCAGTAACATCTTAATAAGTATTCAACAATTGCATAAGACTTTGTAGACTATATTTTCCCCCATTACATTACAGAAAATAAAGATGTCATTAACAAAAATCAAATATGAAAGATGTATACCTTATCTTATCACCATTGATTGAATTTTATTTTCAAGCATTAATTTGTGAATATTCCTGCTAAATATGTCTCATGCATCACAAAAAAAAAGAGAGATATATGATCACCTTGCTTGAGACCCATCTCCATACCACAATACCCCACAAGTCCACCATTTAACATAATATAGATTTTAGTAGTACTAAGTAATACCATAATCCACTGGCAGAAATTGAATGAGAAGCCAAACTTCTTAAGAGTTTCAATTAAGCGATCCCAACTCAAGGTGTCATAAGCTTGAGAAATGTAAATTCTGAGACCAACATTCCCTCATCTTATCTTGACGGGAAACTCATTAACCATATCAGATGCGTGAAGTACTTGATCATGTACACACATGTTTTGGATAAAAGCACATTGTTGAGGAGATACTACCTTCTGACTAATTACATTTTATCTCATGGTAATTATTATGATGAAAATTTTAAATTAGAAATTACTAAGACCAATAGGTCTGAATTGACTAGAAACTTTTGTACCTTTTTCCTTTGAAAGTAACACACGATAGTTCAGTCCACTTGGGATGTACTTGTGAATCCAACAATATCTAATAACAGCCACCAAATCAAGGTTAATAATATCCCAGGTAGCCCTATAAAAAATATCAGAATACCCATCATGTCTAGGTACACCATAAAGATTGATATCAAAAACATCATTTTTAATTTCAGCTTCAGAAAGAATTTTCTTCAAAATCAAATTATATCCTCTTTAATGACCACTTTAGGAACATCATGAAAGATAAAATCATTTAAAGCCATAGGTTTGAATTAAAATTTAAATGTGAAATAATCAATCGTAGTAATGCCATCTTAGTCAGAAATAATATTACCTTTATAATTTTCTATTTCAGCAATCGAGTTTTGAGCTTGTCTAAATTTTATTTTAGTATGATTTTTTTTTTGTGTTAGCATCTCCATCCTGAATCCAGTTAATTATAGCTGTAACCAGGTTTAGAGAAGAGTCGTATTAGAAGGATTTATATCAGAAAAAATACAAACTTCCATAACTTTTTTTCCATCCTTTTTGAAAGTCTGATGAATATCACCAAAAACTTTTTTTTTTTTTTTCATTTCAAGAATCCATCACCGGTTTCATAAATCCAGAATTGATTAACCACATTTTTTTTCCAAACCTATAAGGTGAATTAGTAGCCTTTTGAATCACAACATAAACATTGCTCCGTCAAGGTTACAAAAAGTTCTTTTTCTGCCAACTCTCCCATTGTACCAAGAAAATTCTAAACCACCTTTTTTTTCCCTTTTCGAAAAGGAGGGTAACCCTCATCCATAGAATAAATTTTCTGCTACCTCATTATAGTGAGGAAGAGCAAATCTATCACAATAAGAAGGGTTCTAAGATTGTTTACAGTTCCATTCCAAAATTGAAATTTTAGATTGTTTAGAAGGGTTCTAAGATCTCCCCCTGTCCAGTATTTGGTTATAGCAAATCTATCACAAAAAGAAGAAATATGAGGTGTTTGAGCTATTACAAATATGTTTTTCAATATAAAACCTTGCACTATAAAGTTTATGCAATTGTTAGGGTTTGAGCCAAAGTCTTCACTAATCATGAATCTTTGTTCTCTATCTTTTGCATACATTCCCGCCAACAACTTGAGGATGGGTTCGGAGTCACTTTGGAAAATAATATTGTGACCACTCTACTGAGTAGCCCATTGGAAAGCAGCTTCTGCTCCCTTCTCTTCTAGCTCTTCTCTAGTTCTAAAATCAGCATTCAATCCCCAGGCTTCTGAAAAGGTGTCTGTAAAGTTATGTAGTGTCAAACCCACACTAAAAGTAGAAATAGGGTTTAACATCATCATTGATATTGCAATGTCTATGGTCACTGACATGAATTTTTTATTATCATCAGGTTCTTTGTTGTTATTATCAAGTCTTCATCATTCATTGGGTTGTAATATAAAGTTTGCATTATGTTATATAATAATCTGCATTACTAACATTCATGAAACTATTAGCACCCCTTAGAGTTTGCAAAAGATCACACAAATCAATACAGTCAACTCACTCATAGCATTAGTAACCCCTTATTCTCCCCAACTGAAATAATTATATTAAAATCTACCTTACCTGTATTAAATCTCCTCGCCATGATCCCGGTGGCAAATGTCCAACAGATTTTAAATGTTCTCCGGGTCTAATCCACAAAGATAATGGATTTTTGAAATATATCCACATCTAATCCGCCTCGTGTGTCCACCCGCCAAAATACTGATGGGGTTGGGTGAAATCGGCGATTCGATTCTTTTGCTTAGTCCTATGACTAACTAAAGGAAAACTGGAAAAGAGTAAACACCAGGCCCATTTGACTTTACCTGTTTCACAATAGGCCGTCTACTGGACCGAAATAATTTTAGTATCAGCCCAACTCAAACCCTAGCTCTGAAATGAGAGATACTATATAATGTAGTGATGAAACTCAAAACCCTTTTCTCAGAAGATTTTTGTGAAGGTCTTGGCTGTTCGAAGCTCCCCTCAGAGAAAAAGAAAGAGTTCCACTCGAGATCCCTTCAACAAAATGGTATGATTCTCAAACCCCCTTTGCTCTCCTCACTATGATCCTGTCCATTTTTATTTCATTTCCTTTGATTTTGTTTGTTTTTTTTCTGATCGAAATCTGATTTGATTGTTGTTTGCAGTCTTTGGTTGCAAACGAAGATTTTCAACACATTCTTCGTGTGTTGAACACTAACGTTGATGGAAAGCAAAAGATTATGTTTGCTATGACCTCAATCAAGGGTATTGGTAGGAGATTTGCCAATATTGTCTGCAAGAAAGCTGATGTTGACATGAACAAGAGGTGAAAAAAGAAAACTAATCTTCATTTTTACCATTTTTATGATGTTTTTCGTTCGATTCAATGTTCAGTAGATAATTAGGGTTTCAGATTTGAACATGATTTTAACTGAAATCTAGGGTTTCTTAGACATGATGTGGTTTTATTTTGTTACTGGATCTTCTGTTTGGTTCTATAAATGGTGTTTGGGGTTTTAAGAGAAAAATTTCATTTAGGTTATGAAATGGAGCAGTGTATATGTTTGTTGTGTTCTTAGTTTGGGTGTTTTGTTGGATGTTGTAGGGCTGGTGAATTATCTGCAGCGGAGTTGGAGAATTTGATGACAATCGTTGCTAACCCACGTCAATTCAAAATTCCAGACTGGTTTTTGAACAGAAAGAAGGATTACAAGGATGGAAGATACTCACAAGTTGTATCTAATGCTCTTGACATGAAGCTCAGAGATGATTTGGAGCGTTTGAAGAAGATCAGGTATTTTCTTATGCACTTATGTAGTAAATGTATATATTAGTGACTCAGTGTTATTATCTTTTATAAGCTTTGTTAGTAATGTGATTTGGACTGCTTTATAATGTGACATTGTTGGAGAGGCCTTCTACCATGTGATGCTGTTTTTATCTTCATATACATCTCAAGTGGAATAAATTTGAAGATATGATATGCTCTGTAGATTGTAGAAATGCGTTACAAAATTATTTAGAGTTTCTCTTATCATTTTGTGTGATAACTTAGAAGCCATCTGAGTCTGTGTTTGCACAGAATGGCTGAGCTGAATCACAGTGTTTGGGTACAATAGTTTGGTTGAGCTGAATTACAGTGTTTGCTATGATTTGTGCACAATAGATTAAGTTAAGCTGAATTACAGTGTTTGTTATGATTTGCACACAATGTATTTAGTCTTATATGTCGTTACTGTTGTATCTATGTTTTTATGAATTGTCTCTATGTTTTTATATAAACAGATTTAATATTTTTGGATTGTTCTTGTAAAGATAGTCTATTGAAGTCAGTGACTACTCTATAACTTTCTGCTAATCTCTTTGAGTTTAAGATACATAACTTATCCATCTGTCAGATGTCATTACTCACTGCAACATAATAGTATGGGGTTTTCATTGATGCACATCCAGTTCATTGTCTAGACTGTAGAACTTAACTGTATTTTCATCAGGTGTATAAATCAGTCTTGTTAGCCTGGTGTTAGCTTGGAACCATGTGGTAGTATTTCTTGTTGAGTTTGAAAAATGCATTATGAAAAACTCATATTTCTTTATCTGATTTTCTTACCTCTTTTGGCTGTTCTATAGGAACCATCGTGGTTTGAGGCATTACTGGGGTCTCAGGGTCCGTGGACAGCACACCAAGACTACTGGTCGCAGAGGTAAGACTGTTGGTGTCTCCAAGAAGCGTTGAAGACTGGTTGTTATTCTTTTGATCGGAGAAGTTCTTGTGGTGAGAAGTTTGTCATTGTGCTTTATAGTTGGAACCTAGAAGGACTTAAATTATGATACTAGTATAGTTTTAGGATTTTGAATATTTCGGAATTTTAATGTCCTGCATTTTTCTTACTGGAATATGCGACAACATTTTGATATGAGAACTTCTTTGTATTTTGCTTTCTTAAGTCTCAACAGTTAGATATGCTGCACTAATTTTATGTTTTGATTGTTCTCTATTAAAATTCAGTTTGAGTTTCTCAATTTTAACCTTGTATCAAAAAAACCTTCTTCCTTGCATGACTGAGTAATGCAATCAATTTGAAAACATAGTTTTTTGGGTTTGTGCAAAGCCAGAAGGTATATTACTCCTTTAACTTTAAGGCTCAACAATATGATGGCATCTTGGATTTAAGAGAGGAAAATACTGTATTATGATTAAACTAGGACTTGAGAATTTTGTTGGATCACCCTGTAGTGAGGGGATTATAAGCTTGAATTTGTAGTTTACATCTGATTTTAGAAGGGTTCTCTATGTTCCTTTAGTATGGCTGAATGTAGTGATGTAGCTTATCAAATAAGTTTGATATACTGATCAGTGCAGCGAAATTTTAGATTCTGCCATCTCTTCCGTATTTATCATTCATTCATCTGTAAGGTTGAGAAATACTTAGCGACCCTGAAATAGGAAATACATCTCTAGCATTGGACAGAACAGGGTTCATGGTAATGTCAGCTTGTTCAGATCTTGTTCTTCCTATTGGCTGTTTCAGGTTATCATTTCATACACATGACGTGTGTTTTTTAAACCTTGTCCATGAATGTAGCATCTGCAGCAATCACTGGTGGCAGCAATGCCTGACCTGAGTATATGGTTATCATTTCATACACATGACATGTGTGTTGTTCTTTATAATATTTTGATCTTGAATGAGATTGTTCATTGTTATACAGTCTAAGCTCATGACAATGCTAGGCTGTACAGTATTTGTTATTTTGTTTTCATGGCATATTTTGGTCTTCTTTGGCCAGAAAGAACTTTTTTGTTGATGGCTAATAGAACCACAACATCACTAAATCTCGGTTCTTTTGGAATTATTTTGGGGTTGGGAACCAGGTTTTGAACTGTGTCTGAAAGCAACTATGCAGTGACAAAAACTAGAAATCTAACTTCCCTGTGAAACGTTTTTCTCTGAAAAGATCTGCAGAAACGTCATAAGATTACATCTAAATACATAATGACTTCTCAATCGGATGATTAAATGTCTAGACTGCAAATTGTTTGTGTTTACATACGGGCCTTTGATTCAAAAAATGATTTAACATTTATCTTGTGAACATTGACATGAGGACTGTAATGGTCTGTTAACATAAGATTACATCTAAATACATAATGACTTCTCAATCGGATGATTAAATGTCTAGACTGCAAATTGTTTGTGTTTACATACGGGCCTTTGATTCAAAAAATGATTTAATATTTATCTTGTGAACATTGACATGAGGACTGTAATGGTCTGTTAACAGTATAAAAGGACTGCCCCATGGGGTCTGAAACTTGGAGAAGAAGTGAAATCAACATTAACCAACATGAGCCATGTACTAGGTCGGCTATTGCGATCAATGGACGGCAAGACAGCTGCAGCTTATGAGGCCAAAAAATAGGGCTTTCTATCCAGGAAGACTTCATCTGAGTGAACCATATGAAACACAACCCTGAGCAAAATTAAGCATTCAGAAAATAAAAATAAGAAACACAAGACATCAGCCATATGAGCATCACAGTGGTGGCTGTCATCCCAGCTAGGTTGGCACCACAACCACCACCAATTACTTGCAGAGGCAGTAGAAGTCAAAACAAACCACTGAAAAGAGTACGAAAAGTATTGGTGGAGCCTCGGTCATCTATACAAGAACTGATGGCCCACCACTCTGCATTGGAGAAGAACACAGATTGGCTGCACCACTCTGCATTGGAAACTCAGATGCTGCTTGTAGTAACATGAGTCCAATCATGTGGTTGCTTTAATAAAATCAACATCAAGTTCTTCGAGAAAGGTGAGGGACTTCTTCATGTCATACGGTATTGACTCCTCCAGTTTGTCGCATTTCCATATCTTTAATATCCGGAGAGAAGTCCATGATCGTAAATCCGGCAGTAACGTTAAAACTGGAAAACTAGCTAAACTCAATTTGCGGAGAGACCTGATGCTGTTACTGGAGTTGGAGTCGCCATCATCATGAAAACCTTGAAACTCAGAGCAACCACTGATCCATAGTTCTTGCAGATTTGGAGTATCAATTTGGAGTAGTGCGCGCAGCGGGAAATATATTAGCCGTGGAGATTCAATTATACAAATGTAAGTGAGAGAGGTCAGACTTCCTCCTCCTCTTGCTCTACTTGGGGTCAACATTTAGATTATTGCCTTGCCGTTGGTTTTCTGTAAATCCATTATCTTCAGAGAAGGCAATGAGTTTGGTGCGCTTCTCAATTTCTGGTAATTCTTGATTTCTAGTTTCTCAAGTAACGGGAAGGGATTACTACAGTAAAATGAAGGAGGAGGAGCAACCCTTTCCGTTAAATTCTTCACATTTCTCATTCCAAACTCAATTAAGGAAGGGAATACTGGTACTATAGCAGTTTGAGTACTGCTGCTGCTTCTGCTGTTTGTTTCTTGTTGCTGGTAGTAAAACCCTTCACCGAGACACTTGACTGACTTCATTCCTGACAACTTAAGAAGCCTAAGACACGGCAGCTGACCCAAACCTGGAAGATTCTCACAATTCCTGCAATCAAATAAATACAATTCTACCAAACTCTCAAGGCAATCAGATGAACCCAACCATTTGGGAAGCTTTAGACCTGGAAATTCATTTATCACCAGCTCTCTCAGACTGGGGTGAGGTTGGAGATTCTCCAACACCTCGTCTGAGGCCATTAGGATGTCATGGCGACGGGAGTTCCAATATAGACGCAAATCACGCAGGTTTTGCTTATCTTTTAATTTTGCTCCCTTCGAATCCATGCCACCCCTCACATTCTCCAAATTGTTAATCACTAACACTTGAAGAGAGTTCAGATCGGCTAATTCTTCAATCCCACTGCGACTACCACAACAACCGATGGTTTCTCCGTGCCTTACCATATAGGATTCTAATGCTTCAAGGCAAGTTAGAGTTTCTATACCTCTGGGCATTGCATCTTCTATCTCTCTACCATGGCGAAGAATTCTCAATCTTGGCCAACTTTTTATTTCTTTGGGAAGGGCACACTTATACCCGAATACCATTATCTCCAAACTGCTGAGGTTGCTAATGCATGACTCGGGTAATACTTCGATCTCGGTACCAGACAAATTGTAGTTGCATCTTTTCTGATGACTACACCCAAGTAGATCTAAAGGCTATAAAGTTACTAACATTCAAGATTCAAAGACAAACATAATGTAAAGAATATGAAAGTAAAAAATTAACACAAGCATATAACGTGGTTCGGCCATGAAGACCTACGTCCA
>JAJJMB010003726.1:3590020-3610089 GCA_023531105.1 Papaver atlanticum | reverse complement strand
TTTTGATTGCCGTTTGGGATTGATATTTCACCCCAAATTGTTTGATTTGGGCTCCCCATTTTTAGATTCTTTCAGCCCTGTCGACATGGTCTAGAACAGATTCTATTGGAGCTTTTGTAATGACTGTGACTGTGTGGGCATGGAAATACGTTCGCAATTTTTGCGTCGCGTAAGCCAGGGACAACACGATCTTTTCAATTTTAGAGTAGTTCTTCTCTGCAGATGTCAGAGTCTTGCTTATGAAGTAGATAGGTTTTTCTACTTCTTTATCTATACGGGTTAGCACTGCGCTGATCGAAGTGTTAGTCGTCGATAGGTAGATGTAAATATTTTCGCCCGGATCGGGTTTCTGAAGGATTGGAAAGGTGGCCAAATGTTCTTTGATCTTTTGAAAAGCTTCTTCGCACTCATTGCTCCATGATAATTTTTCACCTTTCTTCAAAGTGTTGAAGAAATCTTTACATTAGTCGGATGATCTAGCTATAAACCTTCCCAGGGATGCTAGTCGACCATTTAACCTCTGCACGTCTTTGACTGTGGCAGGTGAAGGCATCTCGAGTATGTCTTGTACTTTAGCGGGATCCACCTCGATGCCTCACTTAGTGACCAGGTATCCTAAGAACTTCCCTGGGGTAACTCCAAAGGCGCATTTTGCCGGGTTAATTTTCATGTTGAATTTTCTCATTTGTTCGAAAATCTCTTTGAGGTCATTTGCGTGGTCTCGTGGAAGCTTACTCTTGATAAGCATGTCATCTACATATACCTCTAGGGTTTTATGTATCCAGTGGTCAAACATTTTTCCCACCATTCTTTGGTAAGTCGCGCCCGCGTTCTTTAGTCCGAATGGCATTTTAGTGTAACAGTATAGTCCTCGAGGAGTGAAGAAGGCAGTATGCTCTTGGTCTTCCTCGGCGAGGGGAATCTGGTTATAACCAGAGTATCCATCCATCAGGGATAGTAATCCGTAGCCAGATGTTGCTTCCACGAGTTGATCAATATTAGGGAGTGGGAAGTTGTCCTTTGGACAGGCTTTGTTGAGATCACTGAAATCAATGTAAATTCGCACTCCCCCATTTTTTTTTGGTACGATTACCATTTTAGAAATCCATATTGGATACTGCACTTCTCGGATGACTCCTGATGCCTCCATCTTTTTTAATTCCTTTTGAATTGCTTCGTGATATTCTGGCGCCACCTTTCGCATCTTTTGCCTTATGGGCTTATGCTTTGGGTTGATTTTTAAATGATGGCAACAGATTTTCGGGTTTATCCCCGGCATATCTTCCATACGCCACGCAAAGACGTCAGAATATTCTTTATTGACTTGTATTAGTTTGTCTTCTTCCTCTTTATTAAGGAGAGTTCCAATCCTTACCATACCCGGGTTTTCAGGTGTTCTGATATTGACCTCCTTTGTGGGTTCCGAGGCCGATAAATTTGATTTGAGCTCTCCGACATCGGAAAGATTCTGTAATGGCTCCATAGGTGAGTCCGAGATTGGAAATCATCCGAGTCAAGCACATTACCCGAACGCCTTGCTTCATTCGTTGTTGCTATGAACGCATCGATTTCAGCTTGCTCCTTAGCATTCTTGACTCTCTTCTTTTTTGCTTTAGAGGAATTTACTACTTTCTCGCCATTTTGTACATCCATGTTATAACAGTACCTGGCTTCGCCTGAGTCTCCAACGATCTCTGCGATCCCATCGGGTGTTGGAAACCTTAGTCTCTGATGGTAGGTCAAGGCAACTCCTTTGATCCCATGGACCTAGGATCGCCCGACAATGGATGTGTAGGGTGAAAGTACATCTACTACACAGAAAGTGGTTAGAGTGAGGATTTTTCCTACTCGAATTTCTAAGGTGACCTCGCCTCTTGGGCGGGTCGATGAGCCATTGAAGTCAAATATGTTATAGGTAGAAGGGATTAGGCATTCGTCTCTAAGACCCATTTTCTTGAATGTTTCATAAAACAAGATTTCGACAGAACTTCTTCCGTCTATTAGTATTTTAGGCATGGCCCATGGCAATACCCTAGGATTTTCTTCCTCGCCCTCCTGCTCAGGCAGTGCGATAGCCATCATAACCACTAGTGGATTGTTGTGGTTTCGTCCTTCATTTGGTGCCTCCGAGGCTGAAAAACTGATAGGTATTTTCATCCACTCTTACATAGGAGGTTCTTTTGCCACACTGAAGACTTCGTCACCTTTGAAGTTTCGCTTGTGGATTCGTCCTGTAATACTTCCTTAGGGTGTGGGAGCAATGATAGATGAGTGCGATATCGTATTGCATCCCAAGTATTGTGCCTCGCATGGTATTTCTACGCGATGTACGGGTGTTCCCACCGTTGGTTGGATCGCTGGTCGTGCGATGTACTCCTCGAGTTTTCCTTCATCAATCATGTCTTGCACCATCTTCTTCAGATCTCTGCATGAATCTGTCGTGTGACTGTAGAATTGATGAAACTCGCAGAAGTCTGTTCTATTCTTAGCGCGTTCGGGCTGCTGTCCTCTATTCCATGGGTATGTGATCTGACATTTCCCATCGATCTTCTTAAAGATCTCGGATATAGGTGTGTTTAGTTTCTTGTAGACTGGGTCTACGAACTTTCCCTTCTTTTGTTGGGCTTGGTCTCGCCCTTTCCATCCTCCACTTCGATGTTTATCGAATTGGGTAGATCCGTTGTTGGATCGCCCTGCTCCTTGGGATGACGCTTGAGGGTTCTGTGGTTCTACCACATTTGCTCCTCTATTGGTTCCTTTTACCAATTTGTCATAAGTACCGTCTTGGAGTTCTTCAAGGGCTATGTAATCCTGTTGAATATCTCTCAGTTTCCCTAGATTGGGTGGCATGGTCTCGTACATGTGGAAAAATATGTGGTCCGTCTTTCTTAGACTATTTTTAAAGCTAAAGATCGCGTAGGCCTCTGGGACTCTTCTGATCTTGGCACATAATTTTCTCCAACGAGTTACCAGAGAGTGGAGTGACTCGTTCGGTCCCCTGGCTAACAGGAACAACATGTCAATTTCGGGTTTGACTCGGCTGTTATGTATGTATGTTTCTAAGAACAACTCGGATAGATGGTCAAACGATTTAACCGATGCCTTTGGCAGGTTATTGAACCACATTAGGGCCTCATCTTTTAGACTGGCTGGAAAGAACCTACACATCACTACCTCGTAGTGACTCCACTGTGTCAGTGTCATGCGGTAGGATCTGATATGTTCGATTGCATCACCGGTCCCATTGAAGGGAGTTGCAAACGTTGGGAGCGAGCATTTCCTTGGAAATGGTTGGGCTAGTAGCCTCTCCGATAAGGGAGACTGTCCATCCTCTTGCAGTACTTCCTTCAACTTTTTTCCTTATTGTTTTCATGTATCCTCTCTGCACATCGCTTCGAGTTGATAGAGTCGATCTTGTAATTGGTCATCATTGTGCCTCGTTTCGGCCTTCTTCCTTCGTCCTTGCGCTCTTTCGGGAGAGTATGAAGCTTCTGGATGGCGATATCTTGATCGCCCTGAATCCTCGTCCGATTGCTCGGCGTACGTCACTATTTTAGAACGAGTTGACTTTGAAGTATCCCCTCACTTAGGGTCTATGACTGCACAGTTCTCGGCGTGCAGTTGGTTTTTACTTCGTCCTCCTTTTTCTTTTCTCGTCTATGCTTGGGATAGACATCGGATGATCCCTCGGACGGGCTTTCTTCCTCGTTTAGGACTTCTCGGCTTCCTTTCGGAAAGCGCTCTCCTGTTTCCTCATCCGAGGTGTCAGGGATATGCACTCGCTCATCATCCTGTAAGTTCTCAAAAGGATTCTCCTCCTCGGGGGTCTCCTCTATGGTAGTGAGTGGCACCTTTTTCTTTGTTTTGCGTTTCAGCCTGCGGTTTCTCCGTTCTGGCCTCCTGTTACGTCTCTCTAACTTTTTCATTCTCTCATCCTGCGCCTCTTGAGCTTTCAGGATGGCTGCGATAGTAACAGCGGTATCGCCGAGTTTAGGAGGTTCGCCTTCCTTCTCCTCATTGTTTACTGTTTGCCTTGGCAAACGATTCAACCCTTCTGGTTGAGTTAAATGGATATCATTCCTTCTTTCGAAGGGATTTCCCTCTTCGTCATAACTAGAGTTATCCGTTAACCCCTCCCGATATTGGTTATCGGGTTGTCCCTTTCCTGGGAGTACACCGTTGTGCATAGTTTCACCGAGCTCTATCTCGTCTAGGCCTCCAGATAGGGCTCCATCAGTTTCACCTTGGCTCGTGCGAGTGGATCGTCTCGTCACCATCGCCTTACCTGCGATATATGCAATAATGCTCAACTTGTCTTTTCTTACAAAAAAGTGGGACCCTAGATTTGCAGGTCATGTGCAATTACTAAGTCATAGTTCAGACTGGACAGATAAGTACAGGAAGACTTTCAGTAAATTTTGAGACATGCGAAGATGTCAAAACATTCCCTACTTGCACAGGGTTTCGGTGATGGGAAAAAGGTGTTTTGTTTGTCTCTCTACTTGAGAAAAATACCTCCTTCTACACGTCATACCTTTACTAGGAAAAAGCCAAGTTTATGACTATTGAGCATATCTTCCCATTTTAGGAAATATTTCTCATCATCTTTAAACTTTTGATTTTGAACAAACTTTGAGTTTGATGAATGATTATATACTCATTAACCCTTCCCCTTGACTTAGAGTTAGATTTCTAAGAAAAAGATTGTGGATTATCTTGAGTTTCTTAGAAGATGAGGAACATCATGAACAATTCGTCTTTTCAACTTTCATAGGACAATATTTTCCCTTATGAAGTTTACTGACTAAAACTTCTTCCCAGCCCTTTCATGGAGGAGATCATTTGAGCGCCGAAGTGTTTAAAACTCCATTTTCACTCCGATCTTCAACTCTCCTGAGCATCTTGAGGAAGATATAAAAATCCCTAAAAGGATGAAAATTTTGAAGAAAAATCAGTGAAAAAGATGTAGATCTGTTGATTTTGAGGGTCTTCAAGACTTCACAGATCGTGTAGGCTGTGTTGAGTCCGAGCTCAACTCATAAATTCTAACAGAGTTCTACCCAGTGGTATGAAAGCCACTACTCAAGGAGATTATGAAAACAATATAGAGCTGTTACTAGGGAGGTAGAATAGATCTTCACACCTCCCTGTTTCTAGCGCCAAAATGTAGTTGCATCTTTTCTGATGACTACACCCCAAGTAGATCTAAAGGCTATAAAGCTACTAACATTCAAGATTCAAAGACAAACATAATGTAAAGAACATGAAAGTAAAGATTAACACAAGCATATAACGTGGTTCGGCCATGAAGACCTACGTCCACGGGAAAGAAGATGTTTTCTTTATTGATTAGGGTCTTACCCTTGAAAGAGCTACAAATATCACTTAGATTTCTCACCCTCTCTTTATCTAGATCTCTCTCAGGAATTCTCTGTAGAAAGACCATCTAGTATTACATAAGTTGTCCATTTCCTTCTACAAGGACTGGTATTTATATATGCAAATTAGACTTGTGAAGGCCTGGTCTCGCCGAGCTGACGGAGCTATCGTGCATCTCCTCGTGCATCTATACTATCCCTCGTGATGGCCTGCTTGGTTCTCCCTCCGAGTTATCTCGCCATGTTTATCATCGTGTAGCTCCTTCTTGGGGAATCTCGTGCTGTATCACCTCTGAGTTATAGTATAGATCGCCCGAGCCTTCTGATACGATGTAAATTCTCCCACGTCTCTTCTGATCATTCATTAAATGTAGTCCTTCTTTTTAGACTTGACCGTCTGAATCGATTAGACCACTCCTCACAAGCATCATTCATGTAACGCTTGTAGCAGGTGTCTCGATTCAGATGAAATCAGCTTTATAGAGTATGATTCGATGTTTCCACCTTATCATCTTATCATGAGATCATCCCTTGGGATGTTTTATCATGAGATCATCCCTTGGGATGTTGACACATGGCCATCGGGTATTTTACCCTCACACAAATCAAGGCTCCTTAATCTTGTTAGTGCTCCAAGTTCTCCAGGTAATGCATATAAGCGGTTACACGAATTAAGTTCCAACTTTCTTAATTCTTTCAGAGAACCAAGATGTACAGGTAAGGCTACTAAACTGGGGCACCTACGTAGATTTATTGTCTGCAAATCTGTAAGCTTGACGATAGAATCAGGAAGCATCTCAACATCCGAATACGATAGATTGAGGTGTCTTAAGATTTTCAAAGACCCAATGCCTTTGAGAATCGCTTGTACATTACAGCAATTACTAAGCACTAATGTCTGCAGGTTGTATATTTGACTGATGCACATATCATGCCCTTCATCAAATGTATACCAAGACAGGTTATGGTATCTCAAATGCTTGTACCTCAAATGCTTTGTGTTAAATATCCTTCCAGGCCTAGAGTATCGACCGTGATCAGCAAAGAAACATAGTACCCACAAATGCTTGCTGCAGAATAAATCTTCTTCTGAATTATCAAATTTTTATTCAAAAGAAAAAACGGAGCGCAATCTTTTTGGCCTTTTCAAAACTGCTGAAAATGTTTTGGAGGTTTGTTCGTCTAAATAAACTAACTGCAAACGACGAGATTCAGAAGTATATTCCATTTTACTGGAGTTCACAATCTTGATATCATGAACAGCATTGACACTTTGGGCAAGGTCATGTACCAAATGATGCATCCTGCATGTCTTGATATCGCCTAAGTCATCCTTTGTCACAACTTGAAAGAACGAATTTGCCAATAAACTATGGAAATACCCATTACCAATATCTTCTAGAGATACTCCATTTCCTCAATGAGATAGATGAAGGAACCCTTCAGCCATCCATAATTGAATCAAACTTTCCCTATCAATCTCCCAATCCTTTGGAAATAAAGAGCAATAGGAAAAACAAAGTTTCAAATGTGAGGGTAGTTTATTGTAACTTAAATTCAATATAGATATGATTTTGGTGTTTGCATCTGACATCTTCAAACTATCATGGTCTAAGTCATCTAGGATTGACAGCCAATGTGATTCAGTTTTATGCAAGCGCAGAACATTTTCGAGAACATTTGCAGCTAGTGGTAAACCACCACACTTTTTCGCTATTTTCTCTCCTATACTCATCATGTTTGGTGTCACTGATGCCCCTCCCACAGAAAAAACTTTGTTCTTAATGATAGACCAACAAACATTATCAGGTAACTCTTTTAAAATGTACGGTGGCGTAATATCTCCAACGGTATCTGCAACGTTCTTGCTACGAGTAGTGACTAAAACTCTACTCCCTGGAGCACCCATAACTAGCAAAGCTTTAAGTTTTTCCCAGTCTTCCGCATCCTCATTCCATAAATCATCCAGTACTAGTAAATATTTCTTGTTGCTTAACTCTTTCTGAAGCTCATTAATCAAGACAGTGACATTCAATACATCATCACACTTCTTATTAGTAACCGACTCGATTATGTTCATTAAGATTCTTTTGATGTCAAAATTGTCAGATACACAAACCCAAGCTCTGGTCTCAAATTTGCTCGTTATGTAGCCATCTTTGTAGACCAATTGAGCAAGTGTACTCTTGCCTAATCCCCCCATCCCCACTATGGATAGAACACATAATTTCAAGGATGATGCCCGGGGTTCAGTTAACATCTTTATTATAGTAGATTTATCATCATCTCTTCCTAGAACACTTGATTCATCTACAAAGCATGAAATTTTTACGTTTTGTTTCGTAGTATCGTGATCATAAGTGCAGCTACTGGGGGTAGTAATTTGAAGCTGAAACTTTGCCATGTTACTAGAAATCTCATCTAAGCTCTTGTTAACACTTCTAATTTTACGACCCATCTTGAATCTGAACGCAATTGAGTGGGAGGATGAAAAGAATTCTCGTACCTTGTTCATTTCAGCTCGACGCATGGTTTCATAAGAAAACTCATCCAGAATATCATCAGCTTCATACACAACACCTCTGAGCCTTTTTAACCGAAGTCTCACCACCTCGTGTTCCACTTGTTTCTTCTCTGCATCAGTTGTTACAGCTGCTATTGTCTCTAAAGTTGTTTTAAGTTTCTGTAGATCATCATGCAAACAATTTTTTTTAACCATGACAATCTGTTGGTCAACCACATAACACAAATTTTTCATTAGTTCTGCTGCACCGGTCGCCAGAATTACTTCCATCGCCATAATAATGGAAGAGAAAACTAACAAAATTGACGGATTGTAAGATTTAGTTAGCAGCAGAAATGTGTCGGTGGATATTGAACACGTGTAATTAAGAAAACACTCCATTTATGTTTAAAAATAAGTCTTAACTACGCAGCTGTAAAGATACACAGTAACTTAAACTAGAATCACTATTATTTTATTCTTTTCTTTTTCGGTCAGTCACAGAAAAATAAATAAGAATCGGCTGGCATTTATTGCTAGATTACTAAAGGCTGTTACCATCTCTGTTAGGGGTGGGTACCGGTTCATATAGGACAAAGTAATTTCAGTCGTTGGATCCTGAATTGGTATCCATCCCTAACAAAAACGGTATCAATTTTTAACAATCTTGATTTATTGTAGTAGGTCGTCTTAAGACTCGTAAGTCGTAACAACTGTTATGAATCACTTGTGTGAAACAGGGAAAAGAAAAATAATAATCACAATAATGACAGCGTGTAATAGATGATCGGTTTTGCTTCTAGCTTGCAGAGGATTTGCGTAGGAATTATATTAAAAAAAAAGCAAATCATCTCTTCTGAAGTTTCCGTTATCACAACAGTAGTTCTGCACAGACCCTTCAAAAAGCTACACCAAAACAGTTATCTGAGTGGGACGAATAGCACCCGTCCTCTGAGAATTAGCAGGGAACTATTTATGGGTGAGTTGGGTGCTCCTTATAGGTCTTGACGGTTTTGGAGTAGTTCAGTGGGGGGTCTGTTTAGATTTTTTTTCATTGCTTTGCCATTCTGGAAAAAGATTGATCAGTGAATCAATTTTTTCAAATTGGTGTAAAAATTTGCATGCCTTATTGTTAATCGAGAAACATGTCTTTTCAGTTTTGTGTCAGTCAGTATCGAGCTTTATCATAATACAGAATAACAAATACTTTTTTTCTTCTTTCTTTTTAATAGGAAATGCTGATTTTATTTAACTGAATTATACAGCATTATCATCCTCAATAGAAGATTGCAACCACGAAGACAAAACATATTATCCAAAGATTGTAGAAGTCCCATTACATGCCTTTTTAGCTAACAAATTAGCTAGGCTATTTGCTTCATTGATTACACAACTAAACTTCCGCTAATTAGGTACCAGACAAATCAAGGCTCCTTATTCTTGTTTGTGCTCCAAGTTCTCCAGGTAATGCATATAAGTGGTTACACGAATTAAGTTCCAACTTTCTTAAATCTTTCAGAGAACCGATATGTACAAGTAAGGCTACTAAATTGGGGCAACTATGTATATTTAATGTCTGCAAATCTGTAAGCTTAACGATAGAATGAGGAAGCATCTCAACATCAAAATACCAGAGATTAAGGTGCCTTAGGATTTTCAAAGACACAGTGCCTTTGAGAATCACTTGTACATTACAGCAATTACTGAGCACTAATGTCTGCAGGTTGTGTAGCTGACTGATGCACATATCATGCCCTTCATCAAATGTATACCAAGACAGGTTAAGGTATCGCAAATGCTTGTACCTCGAGTGCGTTGAGTAGAATATCCTACCAGGCCTAGAGTATCAACCGCGATCAGCAAATAAACATAGTACCCACAAATGCTTGTTACAGAATAAATTTTCTTCTGAATCATCAAATTTTGATTCAAAGGAAAAAATGGAGTGCAATCTTTTTGGCCTTTTCAGAACTGATGAAAATGTTTTGCAAGTTTGTTCGTCTAAATAAACTAACAGCAAGCGACGAAATTCAGAAGTACAATCCATTTTACTGGAATTCACAATCCTTATATCATGAACAGCATTGGCACTTTGGGCAAGGTCATGGACCAAATGATGCATCCTGCATGTCTTGATGTCACCTAACTCATCTTTGTGACAGCTTGAAAGAACGAATTTGCCAATAAACTATGGAAATACCCATTACCAATATAGACCATTTCCTCCATGAGATGGATGAAGGAACCCTTCAGCCATCCATAACTGAATCAAAACTTCCCTATCAACCTCCCAATCCTTCGAAAATAAAAAACAATAGGAAAAACAAAGTTCCAGATGTGGGGGTAGTTTATTGCAACTTAAATTCAATATAGATATGATTTTGGTTTTCGCATCTGACATCTTCAAACTATTATGGTGTAAGTCATCTAGGATTGACAGCCAATGTGACTCAGATTTATGCAAACGCTAAACATTCGCGAGAACGTTTGCAGCTAGTGGTAAACCACCACACTTTTTCGCTATTTTCTTTGATATACTCGTCATGTTTGCTGTTCTTGATGATAGACCAGCAAATATTATCAGGTAACTGTTTCAATGGTTAGTAAAGTCATGACACTAGAAAGCTTCAAATTATTATAGTAGCTAGCTTTATCATTAGTAATTTGAAGCCGAAACTTCGCCATGTTACTAGAAACTCATCTAAGCTCTCGTTAACACTTCTAATTTTATGACCCATCTTGAAATAAAACACAATTGAGTTGGAGGATGAAAAAAACATTCTTGTACCTTGTTCATTTCAGCTTGTCGCATGGTTTCATAAGAAAACTCGTCCAAAATATCATCAGCATCATATACAATACATTTGAGCCTTTTTAACCCGAGTCTCAACACCTTGTGTTCTACTTGTTTCTATTAGCAGTTGACACACTCTGTTGTATCAACTACTACAGTTGACAAACTCTGTGAAAGTGTCATTGTCCGAACAACTGTCAGTGAGCTTGTTAGAGCATAGCTCGGTTGAACTCACCAAGCGTTGGTTTGTCAAGTTTGGTTGTCATATTTTAGTATCAAAACTCATCTAGAGTCGCTTGATTGAATACTAGAGTCAACTTCGTTTAGGTTAGACTAGAAAGTCTAGGAATGTTGAAACATACAAATATTATTCCGAAGACCTGAAGAATGTGAAGAATTGGCGAACTACAACGACGACGACATCCTTCAACTTGAGGTTAGTAATATTGACTTGAAATGTTTCATTCCTAACGTATCTTTCAAGTCGTGCTATATTGAAAACATAACTGCGAAGCTGTATATACTGTACATATTATATAATACTCTAGCGATGTGACATGATCATAACATTAGGGAATTAGACTACGAAGTATAACGCTTATCTTTTGAACTTCGTAGATATGACATCGCTTATCTTTGTATATATTGTTATGATTATGTGAATGGGTTATGGTGTAGATTTCATCCTAGGAAACAATGTTTTACATTTGTTTAAAGAAAGTACATTCATGAACTTGTTTCGTGAATCGAAAGGGAAATCATTAAGCTTGTTGGTCCGGCTATTCACTGCAAATCTTTGGATGACCAATATGTGTGAGATGGTAGAACCGATCTTAACTTAGGTTATGTATCTTGGTATAACTAATCATAATGCCTGAATTATGATTTGGTATGACTGGTTTTTATTAATTGGTATAACCTATCCTAAGTAATCACCATGTGATGGTATGATCGATCCTTGTAATTGGTGTGGCCGATCCTAGTAATTGGTGTGACCGATCATGAGTATGTGTAGCCGATCCTTGTTATTGGTGTAACCGGTCCTGGTAACTGGTGTGACCGATCACAAGTAATACCATGTGTAGATGGAACTGATCCTAGTAACTGGTGTGACCGATCACAAGTATTTCCATAATTAGGTATAACCGATTGAACCCATGTATGTGATTTGGTATTTGATCAATCACATAGTAGTCTTGGAAAAAAGGTGAACCAATTCTAAACTTGTTTGTAAGTGTTGTATAATCGATTCCAAGAATGCAAATTCATGTAAATATGAAATAAGGATTTGCAGTGAAAAAATGTCAACATACTTTAAACACGTACAGTAACTCTTATCATTTATTGTTCAAAGATATTCCTTATTACTCAAGGAGATCTTGTGCCGAGATAAATTGAGAATCTTTTAATTAAGGTTTTTGGTTTATATGCTTTAATTACCTGCAATTAAATGCATATCTCTAGAGAATAACAATTAGTAATGTGCATTTACTAATTTGATATTTTGTATTGAGAGATTTCGGAAATATTGGATAAGCATTTTGCCATTCATTGCATATCTTGAAAATATTTTCGGTTTTAGAAATTCCTTGATGTCCAAACATCCTTGGTCTATAAATACCTAAGTTTGCATTTCTAGCAAACCATCCTAAGAGCCAGGCAAACTTTATTTCTTATTGTTTCTGGTGGAGCCATCTATTCGGAGAGGAAAGTATCCTAATTAGGTGAAATCTCTTACGACCGCTCGTTTAAAGACTTCTGTGGGATCAAGAAGCTCTACGAGTACCGTTGGTGGGAAACTAGATAATTGCAGTGTTATTAGTTTTCGGTTGATTTGATTGACTAACGGTTTTTAACACTTTGATTGCACCTAGTTTGTTTATTCTTGAGAATCTTCTCTTCTGATATAAGATTCACTCAAACTAGATCGAAGTATCGACGAGATCTTTAGAACTGTTGATAGATCTAAAGACATCTTGTGATAATCCATTGTTAACAGACTCCGTTCTGTGCGTGATTGATCACATGAAATTCAAGTGGTGTTGTGCAGGTTATTGAAGATTAAATAATATTTGAAGACGAAGAAGATTTCTTATTGGTTTTCGTATCTTGTGAATTATGTGCACAAACCTTGATCGGCTGGGATCCAACTAGAATCAGATTTATTCGATTGATTAGTTGCATGAGATCGGCATTCTCAAAATATCTCTTTGAGATTTATTTTGATTAAGTGCGAATCTATACTTGACTATTTCGGTAGTTAAAGTTAGATTGATTTAACCAGACAAAAGAGTTTATTCGATTAAACAAAAGAGCCTTTGTCAACAACTCATCTATATCTTGTAACAAAGATTGATTAGAGTGGTTACCAAACATATTCTTCCTTTGCTGTTTGAAATACGATCCAAATGACTTTCTATTCACAGGCGTGACTCTAGAAGTCGAAGGCGCATGGATACTGAGGGAACTAAGTAGCTACGGGTAGTCTACTTGGTCTCAACTATAAGAAGTTGTTTTAGATTTTGTATATCGGCTTAATTCTGAGAGTATTCAAAACTGGACTAGGTCCCGGGGTTTTCTGCATTTGCAGTTTCCTCGTTAACAAAATACTTGTTGTGTCTTTTACTTTGATTTCCGCATTATATTTTTATTATAATAAAGTAAAATACAAAAATACGTAAACTCCACATTACTTGATAGTGATCCTATAGAGTTTGGTTATTATCGAACCTATTATCAAGTAACATACTTTGTTGTTGTATTGTCTCGATCTTGTATCCATAGTCAATCACACAAGTTATCTTGTTGAAGTATTGTCTAGATCTCGTATCCACAGATGATCACACGAAGTGTGAACCGAATTGTTGTATTGTCTCGACTCTGTCTATAGACGATCACTTTCGGTAGAGGACTTATAGGTTGAAACAAAAAGATTGTGGTGTATTTGGGTACCCTCGTCTTTTCAGAGCTGTCTTCTCTACTCTGATTAGTCCTTATCATTAGCTACGGATCGGTCTTCCTGTTTTCTTTTGTATATAAGAGATGTGTTTTGTCTTTCCCTGTAACAAAGAAAAAACAATTGATAAATCAATTACAATTGTACTTTCATTCAAGATAATAAATGAATTGAATTATTTTACTATGGTATCGAATACCTACACGATCCTTACTTCCGCTAGTAATCACCATTAATGGTGTTTCTTTAAGCTTTTTAATTTACAATCAATCGTTTTTCATTTTCATTTTCTTTTGTTTCTGCTTCTTTTCAATGGAAAATCTTGAATATCAATCAAGAATCTCACAAGTACCGCTTAATCGGATCTCAAACATCATTTAGTACAAATTCAAGGATGACAACTTCATCACCTGGAAGAGTTTAATTCTTACATTACTCAAACGCTACAAACTATCCGGTTTCTTGGATGGATATACTCCATGTCCTCCAAAATTTCTAAAACAAGATGATTTAGTTACAGGAAATGTAAATCCATAATATGTTGTTTGGTGTGATGCTGATAACACGCTCATTCTATGATTACAATCAATTTCAGATACATTTGTTTCTTATATTGTTGGTGCTGAATCTTCAAGAGAATTTTGGAGTAGTATTGAATCAAGATTTGCTCGAACATCTACAACTCATTTCATTCAATTAACAACAAAACTTAAATCACTCAAGATTGTATCTAGTAGTATGGCAACTTATTATCTGGGTGATGGAATTTTTAATTGTTGTAGTAAATAAGATTCGAACTCTAAGACTTGTGAAGATCTAAGCAAGCATGACCCATCAAATGAAATGACAACTAATTAATCAAAATCATAATTCAATTTTAATTAGTGCAAAAGTCATAAAAAGAATTAATTACAATTACCCACGTATGACATTCAGCTTCCTCCGTCGTCCCAGTATTGGGGTTTAGCTCCTCATCTTGGAAACACACTCAAAATATGATTTCATTGCTCAAAAGGTGTTTACAAATAATACCTCCATCCCACTATTAGGTTACCTATTTTTTTTAGATTTTGTCTCATTAATAGTTGATTTTATATCATTTGATATTTATGTTTATATTCGTTACGTAGGTGTTTTAAAACGCTTTTCAATGATATAAAATTTACAAATATCCGTGGTATAGTTTGAGAGATAAATCATTTCTAAATTATACTACTAGGTCAACAAATAGTGGGACGGAGGTAGTAATGAAAAGGGGGGGAAAATGATTAAAATCGGGTTCTGTAACACTTATAATTGTTACGAAATAACTGTTATAGGGAATGATATAAAGAAAGTGTCACAGTCACTGTATCTCTGCGACTGTTTTCTGGCGTCAATGTTCTTCATTCTTCCTCCTCATGCAGCAGCAGAAACATATTCTCCGCAGCTCTGAATTTCGTTCTGTTGATGATCTAAACTCTACCAGACTCTCCGTCACTCCTATAGACTTCCCCAGAAGTATATATACTCGCAGAACCAAGAATAATGTCTCATAACTCCACAAAATCTCCATAGTAAAGGAAAATTATTCTCGGGGATAATTTCCTTTTTTTGCTTCTCCGCATGCATTGATTTGCTCCTGGAACACTCCAATCTTGTTAAGTTAGAGTAAAACTTGGTCTAAACACACGCCAACAACTAATTCTCACAGGAAATCTTATGAAATCCCGTGAATATCTTTATCCGTAAGCGTACTCCCCTGTTTTTCTTCAAACCTACGTTGCAGCCCAATTTTCTCGATTCTGATGGACTTACCAGTCCTGTTTGAGTTTAACATGCCCAATCCAACTAATTGTAGCGATTGAGTCTCCTTAATTCTCCTCCAAAATCTTCACAACAACAATCGGGTTTTTTAGAATATTTTCCCGCAAAAAATAATTCAAATGGGGAAGAAGAAGATGCCCCTTATCCTCTGACGGTGTCCCTTTAGCAACTATCTTGGGGCGCCTTTATCAATTTAGTGGGTGCCCTTAGTAATTTTCAGGGATGTCTTTATCACTTTTGAAGGGTGTCCCGAGTACTTTTCTGGGTGCCCTTAATACGATTCTGGGGGTTCCTTTAGTAGTTTTTTCCACAAGAGTTTATTTCTAACACATGTACGCACATAAAAACACCATAATTAGTACAAAAATCGAGCACTAACAATACAGGCATTGAGGGCAATTTAGACATAAAAATATGTCTATCAAATACCCCCAAACTTATTATTTGCTAGTCTCGAGCAAATCTAATCTAGAAAATAAAAATCCTTACTCACTGTCGCAGGCATCGCGATTGCACTTAGCATGTGCAACAAGCCTTTGAACCCCTAGGTGGCCCTAGTGGCCGAGTTTTGTCTCGGGAGGGTTTACAAGAGGTGTACCCATAAAACCTTGACTTCTAATTGGTCACAAGTATCCAAAGAGCTATGAGGACATACATATTCTCAACCCATTGCCAAGTAACTAGAACGCAAGAGAAATCAAAGGTATCCGCTCTGCAGCTGAATAAAGTAAAGGGGAGACTCTGCTTTGCAGCTGGATAAAGAGATATCCTCTATACATCTATATAAACATTATGAGACGCGTATCCGCTTTATAGCTGGATAAGATTAGGAGAGAGGTAAATATGAGAGGGACATCTGCTACACATCTGGATAAATTACGTGTGATGAGTTGAACCAGTGCTAGAAAGATCATGTGCCAGATGGAAAGCGTACTAACAAAGCAACCAATATGCATCTCTCTTCGACTCTCTCATAGTGCTCAGTAGAAACAGCGTCTTCTTCGGCTTCAACTATTGATGATAAATTCTCGACAATTAACTCTTCTCCCCAATTTCTTGCTTGAAACTTTTATATAGATTTCTACTTCCCCATGGACTTATTGAACAAAATTTAAACTTTTTTTTTTTTTGAAACACACTAATAACAAGACTAATATTTACATGGCCATGAAAGAAGGACTTTAGCACTTGGATCTTCGCAACTTGTATTGTCTTGGTATCATGAACTTCAACAACTTACATCGTTTGATTTTCTTTGGTCTTATAACTTCTTGTAACTAAGTCTTAAACTTAGATTTTGAATTATGCTTTCTTATTATTGCTTATAAACCTTAAACGCCTTCAAATTTCTTCATAGATTTTGGTGTCGCTCCGCTTGTTGATGATGATAAGTTTCTACTGAGAGAAAGTCATAATCCAGTAACTAAGACTACATTGTGAGGTTGATTTGTCTTTCTGGCATTTCCTTCTGGCCTAATTGTCTTTCCATCATGGATGGTTAGGTCCATCACGATTACCCCATAAAAGGTAAGTTTTCTCTCCCGAGTGTCAATGATTTCTCAATAATGTCTTTTTCTCTAATGTCTCACTAGAATATTATCCATAGCAATTTTAATTTCCATCTTTTCGATGAGAAACAGTATGTAAACTTAGCTAGCCGAATACTATGTGACACTAGAAGTTTCTCCCTTACCCCCAAACTTAAATCTAACATTGTCCTCAATGTTCTAAAGATTAAATTAAAAGCATGAACAAGGAGAAACTGTTACCACTTGAGGGAAAAGAAATAAGGAAGGATATTACCGTATCGCATAAGCGCGGGTTCCTCCTAGTAAATGCTAAATTTAAATTCTTTATCTAGACATCAAATACCACAAAAAGGCTAATCATCTTTCAAAATCGTATACCAATAGTCGAAACAATTGTGGGTTCATAAGACCAAATAGAGCTAACACAAATATGAGACAACTGCACTGGCTCACAAAAATGAAAAGAAGGAGCACGTCCTCATCTAAGGTTTCCGTCAAGACAACTGGGTTTATCTGGGGCGCATAATTGAGCTTCATATGTGTGTCTCGATAAATAAATTTATCCGAAAAACGGGTCTCTAATACCTGGGTTATCTTAGACGCACAAAGATCGAATCCCGAGTTAGGGATTCTAGTTAGGGATACGTGATGATAATAAGAACCATCACTACCCCCAAACTTAGGGTTGCACTACTCACAGACAAACCTCTAACTATTGCTTGAATTTCTGGATCCTTAAAGTCATTAAAATACTCAAGATCTTCTTCTAGTTCTCTACCCCCAAACTTAGGGTCATCACTACTCTCAGAAAGACCTAAAACTATTGCCTGAATTTCTGGGTCCATAGAATTTATAAAATACTCAAGAGCTTCTTCTAAAGATTGATCACACATCTGATCTAAGAGAATGGTTTCCTCAAAATCATCTAAAGAATCTCCCAGTAAAGTGTCAAGCCAATTATCCTAAACAAAAGTTCTAATCATATTCACTTCTTCTAAATCACCATTCTCAAAAGGTTGTCTAGTAACATTAAAGACATTTAGTTCAGTGGTCATATTACCAAAGGATATGTTCATAAGTACGGTCCTATAGTTGATGACAGCGTTAATTGTGGCTAAAAATGGGCGACCTAAAATCACTGGGATATTTGAGCATTTAGGTCCTGAACGGGCTGGGTGCCTAGAACAACAAAACCCATTGGATAAATAAACTTATCAACCTCAATCAGAACATCCTCTATGACACCACGAGGGACTTTGACAGACCTATCAACTAATTGTAGTGTCATTTTAGTTGGTTTCAACTTACCAAGACCTAACTGGGTGTATACATGATACGGGAGTAGGTTAACACTAGCTCCCAAGTCAAGTAATGCCTTATCGACCATGTGATTACCAATTGCACAAGATATGGTGGGGCATAGGGTCCTTATACATAGGGGGTGTTTGGTTCAGAAGAATTGAACTTACTTGACCAGCTAAAAAGGCTTTCTTATGGACATTAAGCTTACGCTTTCGTGTACAAAGATCTTTAAGGAACTTGGCATAAGAAAGCATTTTCCTAATTGATTCTTATAAGGGAATGTTGATGTTTACCTGCTTAAATATTTCCATTATCTCGTTGAAAGTCGACTCCTTCTTTGTTGGGGCTAATAACTGTGGATATGGGGCTCTAGGAACAAAGGTAGTCATGTTAGGACTTTCTTGGGGATCCTTAGAGATTGTTTCAGTCTCTTCAGCTACATGCTCCTCTTGGGTAGTAGAAGGTGGAACTACAATGTGTCTACTATCACGCAAGGATACCTTATTTTCTACCGTTTTATTAAATTCACATGGTTTGGTGATTTCTCACCGACAAAAGATATTTCATGAACTCCTCTAAGGTTGGGTTGTGGTTGACTAGGGAACCTTCCATTATCTCTCTCACTTAGAGTCTTAGCTATTTGACTTACTTGAAGTTCTAACTTAGCAAGAGTTTGGGTATTAGTTTGAAAATTCTGTTCGGTTTCCTGTTGAAAACTAAATTGGCTCTTTACTAACATTTTCTGGCTCTTTGCTAACATATCCTGGCTCTTTGTTAATATGCTAAGAGATTCCTCTAAGCTAGTCATTCTATTCTCAGAAGGGTTCTGGAACTGGGTTGGACCTGAAGAATTCATTGTATAACCAAAACCTGGGGGAGCTTGAGAATTACTAGACTGACCTTGACTCTGGCCATTAGACCAAGAGAAATTAGGATGGTTTCTCCAACCAGGGTTGTAGAACTATGAGTATGGGTCAACTTCTGACGGTTTTCAAACCTAGAGTTTTTATAGAGAGCATGGGCTTGCTCTTCACTAACCTGACCTTCCCAAAATGAGTTATTAGGCTCTATTCCACAACTAGAGACTTGAGAGGATTTAATCCTGTCATCAGGTTCAACATAAGACCTATGTTTAGACTGACTCAATTCCAAAGCTTCTAACCTTCTAGACAAAGCAGTAAACTTAGCATCTGACCTAAAGCTTGTATCTACCACATTGGTGCCACTTCTATTGACCAAGAGTCTTTTAGGGGGTTCAACACAAGACTCCCACTGTTGATATTTTTTAGCCACTTCTTATAAAAAGGAAAAATCTTCATCAGCAGTTTTATTCTGGAACATACCAGCGCATAAAGACTCGACCATGGCTTTGGTCGAATAGTCTAAATCGTCATAAAGAATTTCAACTAGTTTCATTATCTCGAACCCATGATGAGGACATTGCGACAAGAGATCATTGAATCTCTCTAAAAACCTGTAAAGATATTCTACTTCTTGTTGCACACTGGCACTAATTTTCTGCCTAACAAATGCGGTTATATGCTTAAGGTAAAACTTCAAATAGAAAGCAGCAGTAAGTTTCTGCTATGTTTCTATAGACTCGGATGGTAGGTTATTGATGTGAAATTTTAGTTGTAGTGAAAGTGGTGAGTAAAGTTCGTTCAACTCGGGCTTGTGAAGGATTTTTGAGAATTAAATAAAATTGTTTCAACAATAATAATAAAATACCGAGACTCTGGATTCCACCATTGACCAATTAATTGATAAACTCTAATCAATATTCATGCAATATTCTTCTTTA
>JAJJMB010003726.1:3508571-3588753 GCA_023531105.1 Papaver atlanticum | reverse complement strand
CTAGTAAATAATCAAGCGACTCTTTAAATGAGTTTTGGTTCACTAAAATATGACAACCAAACTTGACATACCAACGCTTGGTGGTTTTAACCGAGCTATGCTCTAACATTAATAGAGCAACCAATATAACTTTTTAATGACTTTCCTATTAAGCTCGTTAATCTATCGTTCTAGTCAGTATTTTAAGCTTGGGTTTACGTAGGTTGTGTGTTCCTAAGGTGGGCAAGAATAGAACGGTGATGAAATCCGAACCCTTATCTTGTATGGCCAGGCCTTGCCCTTTACTAGAAAATTAAACTGTTTGCAGCCTCAACATATATACATATGAAGGAAGACAGCAAACCCGCTGACAAGGGATTCACGGATGTTTAGTCAAACTTACCTCCCTTTCCAGACGAGGGATGAACCATTAAAGTCGACTCGGGCCACCGACTCCTATGTCAATGTACGAACTCGAAGGGCCGAGGCAATATTGTAATTGTCGTCCTTCCCTGTGCAGTTTATATTTAAATTTACCCTTCCTTAGGGTTTAAAAAATAAAAAGAATGTTCAAATGTCCAAAGTCCATAAGAAAGTCCAAAAATAAACTGCAAAAGAAAAAGAAAAAGAAAATTACAAAAATAGAAGATTCCTAATACAATTTCTAAAAAGAAAATCTAATAAAATAAAATAAAATTCTCTCTTTTTTTTCGTCGTTCTTTTCGCTTCGTCTCTTGATTCCAAATCTTTAAGTACACCAAAAGCTTTGGCAACTTCTTTTTCTTTCGCTCCAAATTCCAAAATCTGTAATGAAAAGACAAATACCCAAAAACGTAAAATAGAACAAATAAAAATAATAAAAATAAAAACCTAAAAAAAAACAATCTAAAAACTCTAAACCTAAAGACAAGTCCGTGTCGGCGGCGCCAAAAATTGATGGAATTTTTAATTGTTGTAGTAAATAAGATACGAACTCTAAGACTTGTGAAGATTAAATTTAAAGGTTTATTTTCTAAAACTAACAACAATAAATGTATACAAAGCATCGGGAGGTGCTGGGATTCAGGATTCCGCCAAACTCATGACATAAGGTTCAAATATTAATTCTTTTAACAATTATGGCTCAATAAATAAAAACATGGACTCTTATTTTTGCCAAGGCAGATTCCCAAAATATGAGTTGTAAATCCTAAGCATGGGACATCAAAACATCTAAGCAAGCATGACCCATCATATGAAATGACAACTAATTAATCAAAATTATAATTCAATTTTAATTAGTGCAAAAGTCATAAAAAGAATTAATTAAAATTACCCACGTATGACATTCGGCTTCCTCCGTCATCACAGTGTTGGGGTTTAGCTCCTCATCATGGAAACACACTCAAAATATGATTTCATTGCTCAAAAGGTGTTTACAAATAATAAAAAGGGGGAAAATGATTAAAATCGGATTCTGTAACACTTATAATTGTTACGAAATAACTGTTTCAGGGAACGATACAAAGAAAGTGTCACATTCACTGTAGCTCTGCGACTGTTTTCTGGCGTCAATGTTCTTCGTTCTTCCTCCTCATGCAGCAGCAGAAAAATATTCTCCGCAGCTCTGAATTTCGTTATGTTGATGCTCTAAACTCTCCCAGACTCTCCGTCACTCCTATAGACTTCCCCAGAACCTTATATATACTCGCAGAACCAAGAATAATGTCTCATAACTCCACAAAATCTCCGTAGTAAAGGAAAATTATTCTCGGGGATAATTTCCTTCTTTTTTTTTCTTCTCCGCATGCGTTGAATTGCTCCTGGAACACTCCAATCTTGTTAAGTTAGAGTAAAACATGGTCTAAACACACGCCAGCAGCTAATTCTCACAGGAAATCTTGTGAAATCCCGTGAATATCTTCATCCGTAAGCGTACTCTCCTGTTTTTCTTCAAACCTATGTTGCATCCCAATTTTTCTCGATTCTGATGGACTAATTGTAATAGGCCCAATCCAACTAATTGTAGCGATTAAGTCTCCTTAATTCTCCTCCAAAATCTTCACAACAACAATCGGGTTTTCTAGAATATTTTCCCGCCAAAAATAATTCAAATGGGGAAGAAGAAGGTGCCCCTTATCCTCTGACGGTGTCCCTTTAGCAACTATCTTACCACACCTTTATCAATTTAGTAGGTGCCCTTAGTAATTTTAAGGGGTGTCTTTATCACTTTTGAAGGGTGTCCCGAGTACTTTTCTGGGTGCCTTTAACACGATTCTGAGGGTGCCTTTAGTAATTTTTTCCACAAGAGTTTATTTCTCCAAAAACACCTGTACGCACATAAAAACACCATAATTAGTACAAAAACCGAGCACTAACGACACAGACATTGAGGACAATTTAGACACAAAAATGTGTATATCACTGGGTGAAATCAAGAAGTGAACAAATCAACTTTATGCATCTGGATATGAAATCTCAGATGATGAACTGGTTGTATTGATTTTGAATGGAATTGGTCATGACTACAGTGCTTTCCGTACTTCAATATGAATCAGAAATCCACCGGTTTCTTTTGATGAACTTCACAACTTACTCCTAAGTGAAGAAATTATAGTCAATGATAGATTCAAATCTTTGCTTAATGAAGCTAATAACAAAACTTTTGTAGCTTTTCAATCTCAACAAGCTTTGATATCTCATCATCGTCCAGCTTCTTCATCTGAATCTTCAGGATATTCTTCTTATCCTTCCAAATACAAATATCGCGGTAGAGGTACAGTGCCTTATACTCTTCCTTTTCGAGATTTTATGCCTTACAATTCTTCATTTAGAAGCAGTTTTCAATTACCTGCTAGAGCATCTATATCATCTTCATTTCCTATAAGATCTGCACCACCACCACCACAGTCACCACCACCAACATATGAGATTCCTTGTCAAATATGCAACAAAGTTGCGCATACTGCTCTTGCTTGTAGACATCACCTAAATTTCATCTATAAAAATGTGAACACACCTCACAATTTAAGTGCAATGTTAGCTACAACAAATATTTTGGGAGAAAATCCTTGGTATGCAGATTCTGGAGCAAACAATCATTTAACTCCTGATGAAAGTGAACTTCAAATTTTATCCACTTATGATGTTCATACTGCTAATGGTGAAGGTATGAAAATTACTCATATAGGTTCTTCTGTTAAGACTACTTCTACTCATAATTTTTCTTTGAATGATGTTCTGCTAGTACTACAAACCTCCAACAATTTATTATATGTTCATAAATTTAGTAAAGATAACAATTGTTCAATTACATTTGATTGTTCTGGTTTCTATGTGAAGGATCTCTCATCTGGGAGAGTAACTTTGAAAGGCCCTCAATGTAATGGAGTATATCCTCTTTCCCAAGTCGAGCAACAAACAGGGTTTTCAATCTACTTCTTCAACTACATCTACTTCAGCTTTAGCAGCAACTACTTCTACTACTATGAAACATGTATATGCAGATATTTTGCATAAAAGGATGGCACATCCTTCCTTCCATAAACTTCAACATGTTTGCAGATCACTCTCAATAATGATGTTATTAGAAAACCTCTTTTTTGTCATGATTGTCATCTTCGCAAGAGTCACAAGTTGCCTTTTTCAGTTTCTTCTTATAGACTATACCACTTGAACTGTTACATCTAGACTTATGGGGTTCTAGTCATGTATCATCCAATTCTGGATTCAGGTATTTTCATAAGATTTTCTCATTCTAAAGATTTCCTTATTATGCACATCGGTATGATTATCTGAAACAATTATCATAAATTCTTGATCGTTTCCTTTGGCGGAGATTCTATTTTTCCCTTTCTTCTGGAAGCGTTCTTCATGTAAACAAAGACTGTTTCGACATGAGTGAGGAGGAACCTTTTTCCAGAGGTGATTATCAACTCTTACTTTTGATTCTTTTGAGTTAATCTTATCAGTTTGGTATATATTCTGTCTTTCTACTAAGGAATGATCTTTCAGTTTTTTAAGACAAGAAACTTCTTTTAATACTTTTACTACAGTATTTTGAAGAAGTATAAGTTTCCTGTCAAGTGACTGAAAGTTATATTCCTTAATATCTTTGTCACGGAATCGGTTCAAAGTTTCCTTTGGACAAGATTTCGTTTGATCATCAGTAGTTGTAGAAGATGGTTCTTCATTCTCTTATGACTTGATGTAGTTAGACAACCTTCCATCATCATGATCTATTTCAGATGTGATCAAACAAGCCTTGTTATCACAATCTGTAAAACTCGAGCAAGGACTTTTATTTTCCTCATCAGAAGAAATTATAACATAGTCGTTAGTCAGAGTCATAGGATGAATCTCTTGATCTTGAGTAAGAGATTTACCAAGAGCTTCTACTTTGACAGTGAGATCCATATTCTCTTTGGTTATAATATTTAGTTGAATGTATTTTTCTATGATTTCTTGCTTAAGAAAATTTGACTCTGTCTTTAATATTAGCATCCTTGTAGACAGAGATCTTATAGGCTTTAGGAGTTTTACCAACTCTTTATTAGCATCTTCTTTTCCACCAGAGATAGACTCAGATGCTTTCGTAACTCCTGGATCATGAGTTACCGAAGTAGGAGCATCTTCAACATTTGAGTACTCATACTCTTGCATAACGTTAACTGAATCAGTTATTAGATTCAATTCTTATAGGTTGGATCGCACCAAACACAAATTGTTAGATCTTTTTCTTGTTTGCCTGCTCTGATACCAATTGAAAAGACGAGGGTACCCAAATACACCACAATCTTTAATTTATCCACCTATAAGTCCTCTTACCGAAAGTGATTTTCTATGAACAAAGTCGAGACAATACAACAAATCGGTATTCACACTTTGTGTGATCGTCTATGGATACGATATCGAGACAATACAACAATCAAAGTGTGATTACTTGATAATAGGTTCGGACTTAACCAAACTCTATAGAATCACTATCAAGTAATGCGGAGTTAACGTTTGTGTAATTTACTTTAAATTATAATAACAATAATTATATTTGCGGAAAGGAAAAGTAAATGACACAACAAAATTTTGTTAACGAGGAAACCACAAATGCAGAAAAACCCCGGGACCTAGTCTAGAATTGAATACTCTCATAATTAAGTCGCTATACAAAATATATACCAACTTCGTATAGTTGAGACCAAGCAACTAACCCTAGTTCACTTAGTTTCTTCAGTATCCCTACGCTTCCGACATTCAATAAGTGAACGCATTGGAACAATTCCTTTGGATCGTATTCCAAACAGTAAAGGAACAACAAATCTATTTGGTAACAACTCTCTTGATTCTTTCCAGATAAAGATATCTCAAGTCATATGCAAAGGCTCTTCTGTTTAAACTAATAAACTCCTTTGCCTGGTTAGATCAATCCAATCTCTATTACCTAAGTAATAAGATTCGGATTTGTAACAATCAAAATGGATCTCAAGAGAACTATTAGGTGTTACCGATCTCACACAACTAATCAATCGAATAAATCCGATTCTAGTTGGATCCCATACGATCAAGGTTTGTGCTACACAAAGATATGAGAAACCAATAATAAATCTTCTTCGTATTCAAATCTTCTTTAATCTTCAATTAAACCTGCACAACACCACTTGAATCTCTTGTGATCAATCACGCACAGAACGGAGTCTGTTAACAATGGATTATCATAAGATGTCTTTAGATCTACAAACAGTTCTAAAGATCCCGTCGGCACTTCGATCTAGTTTGAGTGAATCTTGTATCAGAAGAGAAGATTCTTAAGAATAAACAAACTAGGTGCAATCAAAGTTCAACAACCGTTAGTCAATCAAATCAATCGAAAAATAATAAACTGCAATTATCTAGTCTCCCACCAACGGTACTCGTAGAGCTTCTTGATCCCCCAGAAGTCTTTAAACGAGCGGCCGTAAGAGATTTCGCCTAATTAAGGTATTTTCCTCTCCGAATAGACGGCTCCACCAGAAACAACAAAAAGATGAAGTTTTCCTGGCTCTTAGGATAGTTTGCTAGAAATAAAAACTTAGGTATTTATGACCAAGGATGTTTGGACACCAAGGAATTTCCAAAACCGAAAGTATTCTCAAGATATGTAATAAATGCCCAATCGGTTTTCATAACTCCAGGAAATGCTTTGTCCAATATTTTACGAAATCTCTCAATAGAAAATCTCCAATTAGTAAATGCACATTACTAATTTTTATTCTCTAGAGATATGCATTTAATTGCTGGTAATTAAAGCATATAAAACTAACAACCTTAATTAAGAGATTCTTAATTTATTTCGGACCGGGATCTCCTTGAGTAATTAAGGAATATCTTTGAATAATAAAAGATAAGAGTTACTGTGATACCCTGTATTTTTAGTTACCGTTTCGGGTCGGGTTATATCCGGATTAGTTAACCTTGTGGCTTAGGTTGTTGTTCCTTAGCCTTAGCCTAGGTGGGTTGATTGAAACTAGGAAAGCTAGGTGGAAATATAGCCACCTTATTAGTTTTAATAATTAAATAAAAATGAGAGAAAAATGAAAAGAAAAATATATAAATAGAGAAAATATTATTAAGGTTTTTATACCTAAAAGTTTATAAAAAGAATTTTAGAAGTTAGAAATCAAAAGGGCTAGGAGAAAGAAAAAGAGATGGAGATATAGGTTTTAGTTTAGAGAAGAAAGCTATGGAGAGGAAGAAGATGAATTGGAGCTAGGATTCTTGAGGAGAAATTTTAATTAGGAAAATCAGTGGAGGATCAATGGAATTGAGGTAGAATGTGAAACCCTTTCTCTTTAGGTGTTCTTCTTTGGTGTTTATTTTATATGATTTTGTATTGTTATGATTCAGTAATTTATTTGAATAAATATGTACTTCTTGTTGCTGATCAGGCTTCTCTTATTGATATAAAACATGATTAAGTATCTTTTGTTAAAATTTGAGAATTTTCCAATGTAAATTCACCGTTGAATGTTTGTTGAATTTGAGTAATATTTTCAGAAATTCTGGACAGTTTCGTTTTTCTGTGGTTTTGATGTTCTTAGGAAGTCTTAATGATGTTAAAACTATTTTAGGTCTTAACAAAAGTTGTAGATAAATATCTTATCTTTCATTATGATTTGGATTTGATTAATTTCAGATTGTTATGAATTTATCATGAATTGTTTGGTAAAGACATGTAATCTGTCCAGTTTTTAGGAAGTCATTGTAAATTCATTATCTTTTGATTGAGCCGTTAGTTTAATGTGAAATTTGGATATGTTATACATGATGGTGTTCAATAAATTTTTAAGGTAGATCGGAAAAAGTTATCACCTGAAATGCATAATGTAATATGGTTGCAGGTAACTTGTTTGAATAAATGCTTGAAAGAAATTCATGTTGTTAAGCCATGGTTGCTTGTGTTGTTTGTGAAAATGATTTATAAAAGGAAATGAGTTCATGTTTTACCGTTATATGGAACATGTTTAATGTTAACGGCGGGTAATGATCCCCGATAGTTAAATGGGTAATGATCCCCATGGGAACTTGTGTTTCCCGACCATCGATGGCGGCTGTCCGTGCCGGTAAACGATAGGTGGATGTACGAACCAAGGTTTTCGTACCATGAATGAAACGGGTAATGATCCCCGAGAGCAGAAGGGTATGATCCCCATAGGAACTTTTGTTCTTGACCATCGATGGAGGCTGTCCGTGCCGATAAACGATAGGTGGGTGTACGAACCAAGGTTTTCGTACTGTGAACTCATGGCTTCTCTGTGACTATATTAATACGTGAAAATATGTGTTGAATCATTGATGAATGACTTGTTGACAATTATTTTGGTATTATAAACTCATGGCTTGTTGTGAAAATATCAATTTGTGAATCATGTGTTGAAATATAGGATGATTTGTTGGAAACATAATTGGTGTTATGAACTCATGCGTTGAAATTTAAATGGATGAATTGTGTTATTATCAATGATGTAATGAATCGTAAATTGGATTATTTGTTTGAAATATTATTGACATTTGTGATCTTGTTATTTGAACATATAATTTAATCCTCGAAGTTGTGCAAAGTCTCTTATTGTATGTTCTCTTTAATTGATTGATATTTATTTTTCACATCTTTAGAGAATGAGGTGCATTCTATTGAGCTGTCATCTCACCCCAATTGACATTCCTTACAGATTTATTAGAGTTGCGCAGCGGAAGCTAGAATGAGTAGCTTAGTGATTGAATTGTTTACTTGTATTTGTTTGAAGTGTAAATTGATATAAAATGTTTCATGTATAATATTGTGAAGGATAAATTTAAACACAAGAAATGATGTTTTTTTTTTCTTTCCTATTGATTAACTTTGATATATTAATTTTATTTAAATAAAAATAAAAATATTTTTTTTTGTCTATTTCCGACCCGTAACGCTTCGAGTTCGGATCTCCATATGGGTTTGACCCTGGTCCGGAACTCGGGGTGTTACAGTTACTGTTCGTGTTCAAAGTATGTTAACATCTTTTCTTTGTAAATCATCTTTCATATTTACAATCTTGGAATCGATTATACCACACTTCCAAACAAGTTTAGAATTGGTTCATCTGTATTCCAAGACAACTATGTGATTGATCAAATATCTAATCACATTCATGGGTTCAATCGGTTCTACCAATCACTGGGATTGGTTATACCTTAATATGGAATACTTGTGATTGGTCACACAAGTTACCAGGACCGGTTACATCAGTTACCAGGATCGGTTACGTCAATTACCAGGACCGGTTACCATATACTCATGGTATTGCTTGTGATTGGTCATACCAGTCACTAGGATCTGTTACACCAATTACCAGGATCGGTTAGACCAATTACTAGGACCGGTTACACCAATTACAAGGATCGATTACACAACTCTTTTGTGATCGGTTACACCAATTACTAGGATCGGTCACACCAATTACAAATATCGATCATACCATCTCACGTGATTACTTAGGATCGGTTACACTAATTAATCAAAACTAGTCATACCAAATCATAAGTCAAGCATTGTGATTAGTTATACCAAGATACATAACAAGTTATGATCGGTTCTACCATCTCACACATATTGGTAATCCAAAGATATGCAATGAATAACAATACCAATAAGCCTAGCGATTTCCCTTTCGATTCATAAAACAAGTTTATGAATGTACTTCCTTTAAAAAAAATGTAAAACATTGTTTCCTAGGATGAAATCTTCACCTTTAGCCATACACATAATCACAATAGCATTCATACGATTATGTCGATGTCATATCTACGAAGTTCAAAAGATAAGCGTTATACTTCGTAGTCTAATTCCTTAATACTATGATCATATGATCATGTCTCAATACTAGAGTAAAATATTCATTCACAGCTTCGCAGTTATGTTTTCAATATAGCACGACTTGAAAGATACGTTAGGAATGAAACAGTTTGAGTCAATATTACTAACCTCAAGAGGAAGGATGATGTCGTCGTTGTAGATCGTTACTTCTTCACGTTCTTCAGGTCTTCAAGTAATACTTGTATGTCTCATATTCCTAGACTTTCTAGTCTAACCTATACAAAGTTGTCTCCAGCACATAATCAAGCGACTCTTAGTTGAGTTTTGATTCACTAAAATATGAAAACCAAACTTGACATACCAACGCTTGGTGGGTTCAACCGAGCTATGCTCTAACACTTCTACTACATCAACATCTGTAATTGAATTTTCATCTACAACTTCTCCTGCCTCTATTATCCAAAATGATCACTCAATGATCACAAGGGGCAAAGTGGGAACTAATAAAAAGAAGGTTTTCTCCACTAAACATGCTCTATCTGCTGTAATGCAAACTCTAACACCTCATATTGTGCCTACATGCTTTTTACAGGCTAACAAAAATCCTAAATGGAGAGTTGTTATGGCAGAAGAACATACTGCTCTAAAAAATACAGAACCATGGTCTTTGGTTGATCCAGATCCTTCTCAAAATTTGGTAGGTTGCAAGTGGGTTTTCAGAATTAAACAAAATCCAGATGGTTCTGCAGAAAGATTCAAAGATAGACTTGTTGCAAAAGGATTTCATCAGATAGAAGGTTTGTATTATTCTGAGACATTTAGTCCAGTTGCAAAACCAACAACCATCAAAATTCTTCATTCTTTAGCTGTTCATTTTGACTGAGAGATTACATAACTTGATGTCAGTAATGCATTCCTGAATGAATATCTTAATGAGAAAGTGTATATGACTCAACCTCCAGGATTTGTGGATCCTGAACACCCTAACGGGGTATGCAAACTACATAAGCCTCTTTATGGACTTAAACAGGCGCCTAGAGCATGGTATGAGAAGTTAGTCAATATTCTTCTATCCTAAAAGTTTGTCATGTCTACTTCAGATACTTCATTGTTTGTTCATCTTATTGGGTCCATAATTATTCTCATTCTTGTATATGTTGATGATATCATTATCACTGGAGATAATAAGGTTTATTGTTCTGAATTTATACAAGTACTGAAAACTCATTTTCCAGTTAAGGATTTGGGAGATTTATACTTCTTTCTAGGATTAGAGGTAAATAGGAATGCATCTGGTCTATTCCTTTCACAGACAAAGTATGTTCTTGATTTTCTTTAAAAATTTGATATGGACGGTGCAAAAGAGTGCTCATCACCAGTTCCACTGAATTGCAAATTGTCAGATGATGATGGTGAAATGCTTCCAAATCCTACTATCTACAGGTCATTAGTGGGTGTACTGATGTGTTTTCAACTTTGTTGTAGTAGTGGTAAACAGGATTCGAACTCTAAGACTTGTGAAGATTCGAGTTTTTAAATTTAATAAAAATTATATACAAAAATATTAACAAAGTGGGCGAGAGGTACTAGGGCTTAGGATTCCACCAAATTCATTTCTTAAGGTCCAAATAATAATTCTTTCAACAATTATAGCTCAATAAAAATATAAAATAAAGTGAATCTTATTTTTGCCAAGATAGATTCTCAAAATATTAGATGTAAATGTTAAGCATGGGACATCAAATCACCTAAGCTAAGCATGACCCATCTAATCAAATGACAACTAATTAAATCAAATCATAATTTCAATTAAAATTAGCGCAAAAGTCATGAAAAGAATTAAATATAATTACCCAAGTGTGAAATAAGGCTTCCTCCATCGCCCCAATTTTGGGGTTTAGCTCGTCATAGTAAACGTGCTCTCAAAATATTTATTTAGGCTCAAAAATGGTTTACAAAGATGAAATAAAGAGAAAATGGTGTAGAACAGGATTTTGCGACGCACAAAAATCGTCACAAAATGAACGATAAAAGACAAATGTTGTAAACACTGTTGCACAGTCGCTGGAAAGGAGTTGGAAACTGCCGCAATTAAGCGACAGTTTTCAACGACTTTCCTTTACGGGCTTTTGTTCTTCGTGTTCTTGAGTTGCAGCAGCAGAAAACTTTTCCTGCAACTTCCCCAAACTTCTCCCAACACATTCCAAACTCTCCCAGCACACTCCAGCAACAGCAGACGCGTGAATATCTTCTCCCTTTGCACATACTCCCTTGTTTTGCTCCATGACACGATTCAGCAAATTCTGATCCAAACGAACACCCATACCAGCTTTCTATAGTCATATCACGTATACCCACTAAGTTTCAGGGATTGAATCTCACTAAATCACGTCCAAACATCCAATCGAAATTCTGCCAGAGAAGAAATGGTTTTCCCGCCAAAATTTATTTTTTGAATTTGAGAAGAAGATGTCCTCCCCCTAATCCTGCACGGGGGTCCCTTTAACACTTGTCTTATGGGGTGCAAATCACCACTTTTCGAGCCAATTTTGCCGCAAGAGCTTATTCCCTAGAAAAGACTTAAAACAACTTTATTAGAAATAAAATGAGTCCTAGATAATGTAGTTATGGGTGAAAATGCGTCACACTTACGTGCTTATCATGTACTGCAGTACTTGACATGGACCAGACCTGAAATTGGATATGCTGTCAATCAAGTCTGTCAATTCATGAGTATGGATAATATTTTGTTGGGCGATGACTTTTATAATCACTATAATTACTTTTTGTCTTTTAGAGTGAAAGTTTGTAATATTAGGAATGTTAATTATGTGTGCTTACAAATATGTATAGATTAAGCGTTAGAGCATTGCTCGGTCAAACTCGCAAGCGTTGCTATCTCAAGCTTGTTGTCAAGTTTAGTTGCCAAAACTATAAGTCTTGATTTCTAGTCTACTTATGGCTAAGTCTCGGACTAGGATAGAAAGTGTAGTTGAGCTCTAGACTCCACAGCGTTCATCATGCAAATACGAAGAACTACTCAAGGAACTAGTGGATCTTCATCGACAAAAAGGTATGTGGAGACTTGAACTTATCTATCACTCAAAAGTCTATCTACTCTATCTCCTATCTTGAGACAAAAGTCGTATTGCTATATAGACTTCGATTATGCACATTTGCTATTTTGAGCCGAATTTATCTTGCTTATCTATTTCTTGAAATATGTGTTGGTAAGATTTCGCTTTGGCCAAGTTCATCTTTACAAGTGACGAAAGTCATGTTGATTATTTCAATATCTTGAAAATTGCTTTGATGAAGAATAGCGTGTGAATAACCTCTATTTAACATCCTTTAAAAATGTTTCAATGATTGAAATAAAGAGTTTAGAACATGTAATCATCTTTGGATATAAGCATATAATGTGTTCGCGCATTAGTGTATAAGTCCAAAACCGGGAACCAAATGTATGCATACTTGTGTGTGTAATAAATGGTTGATGGAGACTGGGTAAGTATGCGTACCCATACACATACTGGCGGAAGTTCACGACTGTGAATTTCTGCTGAGTTTGGAAATCAAAACCAACTCAATCCGGTTACCTAAGTATGCGTACCCGTACGCATACTGGCGGGAAGTTCACGTCCGTGAATTTCTGCTGAGTTTGGAAACCAAAACAGACTCAAATTCGGTTACTTAAGTACGCATACCCGTACGCATACTTAAGTGTGTTACTTTCTAAAATTGGTTTGTTCATGAACTAAAACATTTATATATTAAGGAATGCAATTTGCAAATCGTGGCTATAATGTTCATGAATCGATTCGAGTGAATCAAAACCAATTTTGCTTCGATTGTGTCTTGTATACTTCTATAAGATCTAAGCAATTGAACAACTCTCGAACTAGTTCATTTGAGTCATTTGGACTAGTTATAGTGAAGATGAATAAGGTTGATATGAAAGTGCTCATATGGCTAACCATTGGTTAACTACTGTTGAACTAACTAGGTGTACACGTTTAGGTACGGTTACTCAAACCTAAATGACGTATATTTCATTTGTGTATAACAAGCTAAGTTCGACCTAACAGTTGAAAGATATTAGCTTGAATCTAATCAGGTTTTTATCTAACGGTGAATATTGAATACTTTGTTACCAAGGTAACTTAGATTGAAAACCCTAATTTGGAGACTATATAAAGGAGAACTCTAGCAACTGGGAAACCTAATCCCCATACCTCATGTGTGATACTAGTTGTATAAGCTAGAGTCGATTCTCCATTAACCTTAGGTTTCTACCGAGACCCTGTAGGTTAACGACTTAAGGACTTCATTGGGATTGTGAAGCCAGACCCACCTATTTTCTCTGTAGTTGTGTGATCTGATCTTGCTGTTTCTATCGTGATTGAGTGCAATCGTAAGATTGGCTTGAGATTAATTTCTCCGATAGGCAAGATAGAAAAGTAGTCACAAACATCTTCATCTCATCGTTTGTGATTCCGCAATATCTTGTTTCGCTAGTCTATTAAGATTATTATGAGGTGATTGATAATTATAGGCTGTTCTTCGGGAATATAAGTCCGGGTTATCGATTGGTTCCTGTTCACCATGATTTATCAAAAGACGGAACAAAACTCGTAGGTATTTATGTGGGAGACAAATTTATCTATTCTTGTAGACTTTTCTGTGTGAGACAGATATTTTTATTAAAGTCTTCGACTTTGGGTCGTAGCAACTCTTAGTTGTGGGTGAGATCAGCTAAGGGAATCAAGTGCGTAGTATCCTGCTGGGATCAGAGACGTAAGGAGCGCAACTGTACCTTGAATCAGTGTGAGATTGATTGGGGTTCAATTACAGTCCAGGCCGAAGTTAGTTTATAGTAGGATAGTGTCTGTAGCGGCTTAATACAGTGTGGTGTTCAATCTGGACTAGGTCCCGGGGTTTTTCTGCATTTGCGGTTTCCTCGTTAACACAACTTATGGTGTCTGTGTTATTTCTTTTCCGTATTATATTTTGTTATATAATAGAAATATCACAGGTTGTGCGTTTACATTAATCAATTAGTAAATCCAACCTTTGGTTGTTAATTGAAATTGATTAATCCTTGAACATTGGTCTTTGGTACCATTCAAGTTTATTTCTCTTGTATTCAATCAGACTCGCATATTTCTATTTGTTTGAGTTGGGATTGAATCGAGAAATTGAGATATAACTCTTTGATATACTTTTTATTAAGATTGAGTCTGATTGTCTAGTTGATTCTCTTAAAAGTATATTGGAGTTAGTCCATACAGATTGCTAAGCGAAATATTGGGTGATGTTGTTAGACTCCCGCTTTTTCATTAAGATTATTTTTTTAAGAGAAATGTGGATAGTTTGAGAGATTTAAATCAGGTTCACTTCGATAATGTCAACACCAGCAATGAAGACAAAAGAATAACCAAGATTTGATGGGGTTGGAATGCAATGCAAGAAGAGTCAGAAGTGTTACGAGATGGTGCAAAGAGATAATTTTTCAGAAATTCAAATTACGATAGAGGAAATACGAGCCTAGTTCCGAGAGATTTAAATAGTATGAATACCATCAATGTTATAGTTAGGTATGATTCTTAAGATAACAGCAAATCTGGGCATGTAACCACTATCACAGATTAGTCTCTCTTTTGAGAGAAAAAAAAAACTATTTTATATTAGTGGTATTTTTGTCTTTGGATTAAATGCAAGAACTGATTTTTTTTGTATTTCAAAGGAAACCCATACGCCTAACTACCCTCGAAACCGACTTGTAAGGGTAGGGTTGCCTCACAATACAAGTCATCTAGGATATGTGGGATTATTTCTAGTACCCCCTCAAACTTGAGAAGATCGAGTTTGATCGCAAAGGTAGGGTTGATAAGGATTATAATTAAATTTCACAATACAGACCATCAAGGTGATACAGGCTATTTCTAACACCCTCTCAAACTTGAGAGGGTCGATTTTGAATACGGGAATAACACTAAACATGACTCACATGGATTAACACTGAACATGGCACATAGAGTGTAGCAACAGATTGCGACATGCCAACTACTACACGCTGATTATGGCCTACACATTGCGTCTCATACACACAGAACATTAAAATACGGAGCTCTGATACTATATTATAAATCCATATGCCTAACTACCCTCGAAACCAACTTGCAAGGTTAGGGTTGCCTATGGCTTATAAGTTTCAAAATACAGATCACCGAAGGTGATGTGGGACTTCTAACAGTCTCAACTTGAAAATAGTTGACATTGAATATCTAGAAACTTTACTATATATGCGTTGCTAAATTACGCTAGTCTCTGATGCTTGTTAGTCCTTTCATCAATCAACTTGCCTTTAAAATTTGCTCAACCTTAGGGCAATTCTAATGGTACTCCCCAAATAATATTTTTTGGCAAGCCACATGAATGGACAAACATGAATCAGAGTAAATCTGATTCTTTTTAGGGTCCCACTAGTGATTTTATTAATATAAACCAAGATTTGAAAAACGGGTGACAGGTCGGGTCCTGCTACAGGCTGTGACTATTATAACATGTCTTGACGGGTGTGAGCTCGTTTCGAGTAAAAAAACGTGTTATTCAAGGAAAAAACGAGTTTTTTTGACGTTTTAACGGTTTTGACATGAGTGAAAACGGTTATAACATGTCTAAATAATGTTGTAACTACGTTTTTTGATTTTATTTGTTTATTCATTTATTATTGGATAAAGAGTATTACATTAACTAGAGCCTACCAAGCTAAGCTCCAACTACATACTACTACATTAATTGAACAGGTTGTTGTGCTAGCCTACCAGCGAGCCTCATGGGTAACCTAGCCAAGGGAGCCGAAGCGGATGGGAAGGGGGGGGGAGAGATTGTGTTACAAGGGGGGCAAACTAACTCTACCTTCCATGTTAATTACTACAATATTACGCCATTGGGGGGCTCGAACCTGGGACCTCCTGGAACGCATGAATCTCTGGGGAATGGGGATGACCAGCTGAGCTAGGTACCCGTTTTTTTTTAAATCTTTTGTTATTATTTATTATTTTGATTTTTTTAATTGTGAATTTTAATCTTTTGTTTTAGAAATAAAAAATTGGGTAAAAATATATTTTAAAATTATTTTTCTAAAAAACGGGTATAATGAGTGTGAAAACGAAAATAACAGTCTAAAAAACTTATGTTAAAATGTTGTCTAGAAGAAAAACGTAAAATTCAATTTTAGAAAAACGGTTATCACATGCATAAAAACGGTTATAACATGTGTAAATAATGTTGTTTTTTCCTATTTATCAGTGTTATTTAGGCACGAGTATCGGTGAACCTTGGAAAAAAACGGTCGTTTTTCAAACCTTGATATAAACTAAAAAGAGTTGGATCCCACTGATTATTTGACTGATAATATAAATAATAAAATCTAATAAAATCTAAAACCCATATATAATAAACTTGATGGTTTTCCATTTGTTTTTCATGTTTGTTGAATCCATAATGGGGACAAAATGAACGAACTTGAGTCCATAGGAATCGCCTTTAAGTGGGTTTAAATATGGGAAAAGTATCGTTTGGTCCTTTTTTAGGTGGTCCCATGTCTGTTTAGTAATTTCAGAAATCACCTTTTTCATTTGGTCCATAATTATTTAAAAATATTAAATGGACCAAAGTACCCTTCCGTGTTAATTCTTACTTATTTTTTTGTAGTAGTTCATTCTGTCTGATGAACTCCGGAGTTCACTCCTCCAAATGAACACCTAATAAAAACCTAAAAAATTATGTCTACTTATTTTTTGTAGCAGTTCATTCTGTCTGATGAACTCCGGAGTTCATTCCTTCAAATGAACACCTAATAAAACCAAACTAAATCACATATGAAAAACAGCGTTCATTTTGTAAAATGAACACACACAAAACTTCATTATTATGACAGAAAACAGAGTTCATTCTTTCAAATGAACACCTATAAAAAACTAACTAATTCAAACCTAGAATTGAGTTCATTCTTTAAGATGAACACCTAACAATTCAAGATCTAAAAACAGAGTTCATTCTTTAAATGAACCCACACAAAAAATCCATAAAAATCAGAGTTCATTCTTTAAATGAACCCACAAAAAAAAAAATCCATAAACACCTAACTTCATCTTCGTCTTCATCATTCTTCAACACTAGCAGAAAAACATCAAATTCAAGATCTTCAACACGAGCAGCAAACATCAAAAAATCAAGATCGTCATCAAAATCAAGATCTTCAACACGAGCAGCAAGACAAAGATCAATATCGGTTCATCCTTCACAGTGAACCTGATTTCAGATCTGATTTTATCTTCAAATCTTCATCTGAATCTTCATCAGCAGCAAACATAAAACATAAAACAGAGTTCATTTTAAGAATGAACTTCATAAAATTCATCATCTTCAAACAGTAGCAGCAGCAGTGACGAAGAAAAACATAAATCTATCGTCGTCTTCATCAGCTTCATCGTTTTCATCATCATCTTCAAAAGAAAACAGAGTTCATTTCAAGAATGAACTTCATCAAATTCATCATCTTCAACAGTAGCAGCAGCAGTGACGAAGAAAAACATAAATCTATCATCGTTTTCATCATCTTCATCTTGTCCATCATCATCTTCAACCACAACAGCATCAAACAGGGAGAAAAAACAAAAAATCTTCGTCACAAAATCGTCGTCTTGTTCATCATCTTGATATACTCATCATCTTTATCATCTCTGCAAATTGTCTTCATCATCTCGTCAAAATCAAAACCCTAGAACTCACACGAATCTTCACTGTTTATGCAGCAGCAGGAGAAGAAAAGAGAGAGAGAGAGATGAACTAGATCTGAAAATATGGAGGTGAGAGAAAGTAAATATGAAAATGATTTATTCTCTCTTGATAATTAAGTATATATGTCCTGGGGTGACGTCGTAATGATGTAATGGTCCCAAAAGGGTATTATTGCCACTACAAGATGACAATTACATCATCCATAACGTCACCCTAGAACCAAACCATAATTTCTCGGACCCAACGATAATATATATTTTAAAAACATAACTAGTCATAAAAACCCAAGGTGACCAAACTTGTTGTACAAAAACCCCATTCAAATGTTGGGATCCATTAAAACTCAATCTTAAAACAAAATTGATACAAAAAACCCCAAAATTTTAAAAATTGATACAAAAACCCCAAATTTCAAAATTGGTTTCATCAAATTCTTTGGGGTTTTTGTGTTACCTTTGTTTTGATGGGGTTTTTGTGTTACTTTTGTTTTAATGGGTTATTTGTGGATGGATAATGACACCTTTGGGGTTATAACTCGCGAACCATTTTAAAAAAGGATCAAATAGAAAATTGACTCAGTCAACTGGACCAAACTAGCTCTAATATATTATTTTTAAGATCTATTGGTATTTCCTATTTTAAATATTTGTTGGGGCGGCCGGCCACTATGTCTGAGTTAAGTTTCTTTCGTCACTTGGAAGTTGTAACAACCCTACAAAACCTGCATTGGTCCACACTGCACTAGTCGCATCTCCCCTAATTTATACTCTGTAGTCTGCACGTGCAACTCTCTCATATACTTGCCAGTTTCTGTTCCCATATCTGAACTTTTGGCCGTTAATATTTTGTTCCGGTACAATCCAAGATATTTAGGTTTGTTAATTTGGAACTCAACAACGACAAGGTTATAGGGTTAGTTAATCCTGATTAATTAATTTTATTGAAAACGAAAAGAAACAGTAAGATGTGCTTCAATTTTCATAATGACATAGTGAGATCCTAAAATCACTGTTGTCTAATTAATTGTCTGCCATGGGATGATAGTTCACCACCCATGATGGACAACCCTAGATCCAAGGGTTTGAAATGATTAATCAGTGTCTCTCCTCCAAACTTCACAGAGAGTAAATGTGAGAACAACAATGGGATGCAATATAGTAAGTGCTGTATAGATTTAGAGACGACATTTTTCTGATTGTACAGTACTGATTTTTCAACGTTTATATTTTCTTTCAAGGCAATCCAGCCATTCGATCTCGTTATAGTAGTATTTTTTGTTGGTTTCTTGATGTTACTGATATCAGATCCAAATACTATTTGCGTTGCTCAAATGCACTATAATTTCTAAAAATATGACAATAAGTTGTATTTTATGGATGGGACTCACTGATCGTTACACATCATTTTCACTCATTAAAATCATACTATATCTATATATAGATTTGTGGTACATATCTCATAATGATGCAATCAATTTGGAACTGAGTGATGTTTTTCGATTTTATTTCACTTGTACAAATGTTTTATCTTGGGAGTAATTGTCACACTGGGTTGCACGGCTGCTACATTTTTTGAGCCGTGCGTCGGACGCAACAATATGCACGTCCCATTCGCGTCTGGTTTGGACACACCGATGACTCGTGTTTAACGGGTTTTTTTCATTTTCATTTAAATTTCTTTCTTTATTTTTAATAGATTAACTAAATGAAGAAAGACAAACATTTAGAGCAATCATTAAACGGATTCATCCATTAGAATACGGAATAATAAGCTCAAGGAACTATATCTGAAACATTAATTAATTACATTACAGATCCATACACATTGATCTTTCGTCAGTAAACAATGATCACCAACATTTATTCTACATACATTGAAATACAAAAGTAAAGTCTTAGAACAAATTTTTGTCATGCTATCACAACATAGGTAAAGAGGATGTGGATTTAGTGTTAGTAGAAGATGAAGCAAAACTATGCGACGGTGAAGGAAAGTGAAGAAGATGAGGCGAGAATAAGAAGACAGAGAGAATAAATGGGATGGTTAGGTCTTTATTAGGGTTTTGTATTTGTAAATGACATCATGTAACTACCCTTGGTCAGGCATGTGTCACTACCCTTGGTCAGGCATGTGTCGTTCTAAGAATGCATTTTGATAGTGCCATGTGTTTAATAGTGATTGCTTGCTTGACCTTCAGCATGTATAAACAAACCATCTCTTCTTTTCTTTTGAAATTCACACAAAAAACAACATAATGCAGCATCATTTTCTAATTTCAGGATCGAAACACTTGACTTTACTGTATAAATACATGATTGTATATATATATAAATAATATATATATATATATGTCCGCGTTCTATTTTTTTAAGAATTTAATAGTGTCTGCGTCCACATCATGTCGTGTCCGTAACTGTGCAACCCAAGTCACAAACCAATGTTGGAGCAGAGACTCTTGCTATATAATGAGTGAAAGAAAATATAAAGATACTCGCAATTGTTAATGGCATTAACAGATTAGAACAGTGTGAAAGTTTTAGACGTATGGGTCTAAACCTCTAATTGTATCATTATCAATCGGATTCGAATAATCGCAATCTCAATACCAAAGAATGATAAGTAAAGCAATGTCATTTGACTATGGGAAACTGGGAATGGTAGTTTTGCAACAAGCACTTCGCCCTGAAACCAATATAACTCGTCATCATATTTATTTATTTATTTTTAAAAAAAAGAACAAAAAAAAAGCCAATGATATTATAATCATAATACATTTATTTAATCACCATTAGCAGTGTAATAACAGTAGTAGTAATCATAACATCAAAATGACAAAAGTGGAACCCCAAACTTTAGTTTAGATGTCCAGAGCCTCTAATCTCACTTTTTTTGTTTATCTCCAATTTTCTAATCATCACCATTCTCTCTCTACTCAACACTGCTTTTAAAAGAGACCAACTCTACCATACTTTATCTACTCTCCCTCTCCTTGTTTCTTCCCTCTTAAGCTAGCCAACCAATTTTTTTCTCTATCAGAAGAAAAATGAAAAGAATTGATCTTTTTTGTGCATCACAAGCATCAACAGCAATATGTTCAAGCATGGATCATCAATCAATGGTTCGTAGTAATATTGTTGGTAATAGCAGAGCCATTGATAGACATAACCCTCATCTCAGAGATACAATTAGACGAAGCAGCAGAGAAGGTTTACTAAATAACAACAATGATGATAATAATAACAGTATAAATCCATCTTCATCTACTTCTTCGACATATCATCCACTACCCAAGAATCTTAGTAAGTCCAAATCAAAAACAAAATCCAAACCATACCACAACAAGGAAAATCAAGATCAAGACAAGACAACTAGTAGCAGAAAAACCTCTGTTTCTACTAATCCTATTACTGACCTTATTTTCAACCACAGAAAAAGCTCTGTTACTAAACCAATCACTCCTCGGATTTCAAAATCAACAATTACTGATTTATTCAGTCCTAGAAAAAGCTCTGTTTCTAAGCCAATTGCTGACCTTTTTACACCTCCTGGGTCTACAAGATACTTACTCAGTGATTCTTCTTTTATTGATATCGATCCAATTTCTGAATTCAACCCACGTTCCGCATTGGTTCCGATCAGATCATCATCGACGAAAGAGGCCGCGATTCCAAAGGAAAATCTTGATCTTGCTTCTCCTCCAACTTTAAAAACTTGTTCTTCAACTAGGAGTGCTGATCAGGTATGAATTAAACCCTTGAACTTTTTTCTGTTTTTATAATGGTTCATCTTGAGATAACAAACAAACAATCATTAGTTCAAAGTTCATAAAATCATCAATTTAATCGTTTTTATTTTAAGAAATTGAATCAACAACAACAAAAAAAAAAAAAATGAACATAGCAAATTCCTTGAAATTTTTGATCAGCTAAACATAAGTTTCGGTTCGATTTATTACATGCACAACACTTATTAATGAAAAATTACAAAAAAAAAAAAAGGTGATCAAATTAGCAGAGAATTGAACTGTAAAAAAAAAAAAAATCTTGCCAGATTTTCAGTTAGGAAGATGAAGTCCCGATCCACGAATGAATCAATGAGTCACTGAGCTAGTTCCGAGTCATAACAATCAACTAGAAACTAATTTATGATGGTTTAGTGGAGGGGACAATTACTAAATAACCCTTGTATTTAAATCTGTATTTTGTAGGTTGTGGTTCTAAGGGTTTCTTTGCATTGCAAAGGTTGTGCAGGAAAAGTTAGAAAACATATTTCCAGGATGGAAGGTAATTATATCATAATCACCCTGTAATTTTATTCACTTTTGTTTATTAGTACTAAATTTTTAATAATTTATTATTGGTTAATTACAGGGGTGACATCTTTTAGTATTGATTTCCCGTCGAAAAAAGTGACGGTGATCGGAAATGTAACACCTTTAAGTGTACTTGCTAGCGTGTCGAGGGTCAAGAGTGCGCAGTTCTGGCCTTCATCCCTGGCCTCGTCTAAGCCGGTGTTAGTCTCGACTCAAAAGTGATGGAACTTGTTTCAAAAACTTTTTACTTAGTAAAATTATTCATTAATTAGGGTTTTATGTGTTAGCTGTTTAATTATGTCATCTTGATGTAGTAATTTTTTATTTTTTTTTGTTTTGAATGCAATGAAATGTGAGCTTTGGGTATTCAAATTCAGAATCTTTGTTGTTGAAATAAATAAAAAAGCAAACAAGTTGTCTGGTTCTGATCACAAAACAACAAATACAGTTGGTGTTGTTGTGTTGGATGAAACAACAGTAACTTTTTTTGGGTGCTTTTATAAATAAATTTTGTAAAGAGATGGCAGACACTTCATGGTTTTGCTGTCAAACCACAGAACAGAGAACCCCACGCTTATTTTTGTGTACCTTCCCTTCCCAGACCCCCAAAACAGATTCCTTATTCTCTTTGCTTAGTTTTCACTACTCGAAACATTTTTCTATGTCAAACATCTCTTCTTTTTACCACTCCATAAGCATTCATTTACATGGATTTTTGTGCTCACACAATCTTTCGTTTCACCTACCTACGGTCGCCAGAGCCATCATATACTTAGTGAGGGCATTTGCCTCATGACGTTTTGGTCCGGCCACTGGGTGAAGGAATACTATGATGATTGATGAGTTAAAACTTATAACGCGTTTGGATACAAATCTGCTTCTGACTTCTGCTTTTCTAGAAGTCGAAGTCAGAAAAAAAACTATTTTGTTTCACCAAAAGTTAACTTCCAACTAGAAATCGAAAAGTTATTTCTAATGTGCAATCCAAACAGCTTTTTAGCCTATAAAAAAAGAAACAAAAACAACAACAATGTACAACCAATCTGGTATCTAGATTCTAGACTAGCATCTAGGGGATGACGAATTTGATTTCGTTTAGCTTGGAAGATAAAAGAAGTGGGTCCCGAACCTAGTATTATATATGTAAACGGTTCAATGTGCTTATTGCGGGCAGCATCTTTCTTTTCCTTAATATGTGTATGTGTTATTGTGTTATTCTATTCCACCATATATTTGATGCGAGCACTCAAACATGAATCCGATTCTTCCATTTCAATCATACATGTAATGTAATCCTATCTACAACTTTATCTTTTTCTCATATCAAGTAACAATGTGTCGCTATTTCGTTTTGAGACAAAAAATAAAAAGCAACTAGAGTTTGAAATATCTGCCGACTAAATGAACTAGGTACTCTGAAATTTGTGATAGAATATGGGCATCCAACTCAAAATCAATTGGCAATAAGTGAAATGGTCTAGAATCTTAGATAATCCAGACAATGCGGGACTAATAATCTCAACAACTTGATTCAACCGAGCTAGCTAAACTGGATCAAGCTGAGTCAACAAAGAGTATGAATAGGGATGAGAATACACAATTATGAGGATATATGATCATCACCAACTTTCTTTCTGACCCTCCCTCCCGTTTAATTCATTAAAATCCAAAATTGCATGGAAGAGATATAATGGACTGGTCATGCTTACTATGCCCACTTTTGTTACTAGTCTCAGTTTTGTTTTCTTCACTGAATCCTCTCTGATATCGAAATATCATCCATTTCAACTGCAACCACAAATGAAAAAATAATATTTAAACAAATTAAACAAAAAAAAAGAAAAACTATACTTTTTTTTTTTTTTTTTAGGGGACAAGGGGTAAAAATTTATTAATGAAATGAAAAAGAGATATAAAGACTTAGAAATACAAATATACCAGTAGCTCATATGATCATATACGACGATAGAGGAATGGGATCATATGAGCACCTGGCTGAGTCTAAAGAAGTATATTTAAGAAGAAGAAGAAATCAAGGCGGAGCTTTATGAGTGGGAAGGCAAAAAGGATAACATGTTGTTTCAATCAGGCCGATATGATTTTGTTGTTTTCTGTAACGTGTTTTACTGTAAGTATCTTCTTATCACTAGAGATTTGACTAGAATTAACTTTGCGCCGGTCATAAAACATGGAGGAAAATATCTTTTTGAGTCTTGAAAACTTAGATGGGAAAAACAAGAGACGCAGAAGGAATGGTAAAGTAAGTTGGAAAATGGAGAAACCAAGCGGCCACTTTGGACTGGGTGTTAGGTATCGCCACAGTGCTTTCTCATTCATGATATGGCCCCTCTGAGTTCAATAACAATATATATAAAGGTTGGTAGGTCCCTGGCCCAAGTCATTGGTTTACTGTACTCAATACTGCTAAAAGCGCAACTATGGAGTTGATATCTCTAAGCCTTCATCATCCGCTACCGGTAATCAATCAAAATAAGGAACCGTCAATCAATTTAGAGCCTGATTTAATTGGCCCCCCAAAAAACAATTAAGGGCCTCACAGATTTTATTCTCATCCCAGAAAATATGGGTGCTTCTAAAATTGTGCTGAAAATACCATTTTACCCTTTTCTAATTACTAATCTAAAAATCCTATTAACCCTTAACCATAGGCCCCCAATTTCATTTCATCTCTAAACGAAAATTAGTCTCTTCTTCTCCTTCCCTCATTCTCTCTATTCACTCCATCTCCATTAATGACCCAGAGGAAGAAATCAAAAGAGGCGGAATCGGACCAAGGTATGGCTCCAATCAGAAGGTATGTGAATTAAAACCCCTTAATCTATCTTGGGTTTGCGTTTAATTTGATATGTTGATTGAAAATTTTGGTTTTTAACTGCAAATTGCAGTTACAGATCTAGGGTCGTCGAAGTCTTTATTCCCTAACGATTTTTCATCTGCGTGTTGATATTATGAAAAATCGTTAATGTTTATGCTGAGGGAGATAACTACCCTAGTTTAGAGTCGTCGATGTTTTAAGTACCCCGATGACAATTCTTGTTGACGACTTATTTTATTGCTAAACGACTCTATATTATACAAAACTACCTCTCTGTCCAAAATAATGAAAGGGTCGTTAGTTTTAATATATAAAACATTAACGATTCCTTATGACGACCCATATTTAGAACCTAACGACTCTGTATTAAAAATAACTTGTTTACTGTCCAAATAATCAGAAGGGTCGTTATCGAAAAGAAGTAGAGTCGACATTATGTATTTGAGAATCGTCATGGTCTAATTTGGAGTCGTCATTTGTGTTGAAGGGTCGTTTGTGATGATGATGATGATGATGGTCATGATGGTAATGGTGGTTCTGGTCGAGGTGATGGTGGTAAGGAGGATTTGGAGATTATGGAGGAGGAGGATGAACGTAATGATGATGAGGAGGAGGAGGATAGAAATGGTGGTGGTAGTGGCGATAAGGATGATGATGATGGTAATGATGCTGGTGATAAGGAGGATGAAGAGGATGATTCTACCATTCTTAAGCTTGTGGTGAGTATTTATTTTTGTAATTGTCATCGTCGTCTACATACAAATATAAGTTTGTTAATGTGAATTTGTATTTGAATGCAAATAGAGGGAACAAATGAATCTTTTTTCCAAGGCACTGTGTTGCTCGGCTGACAAAGGGGAAGTGTTCGATCCTGACAAACAACGTCGGTACGCTGATTACTTCAGACACGTTGAAAATCCCAATGCAAAGAAAATGTTTGCTGAGCTGGCTAAGGAAGGTAAGAGGACCAGGAAACTAAGAGAATAACGTGCTGAACAGGGACTAGGTAGCCATCATGATGAACAAGGCAGTAGAGAAGATGGTGGTTTCCCAGGGGGGGCAGTGCAACTCAGGGTCCTTCTAATAGAACCCGGAAAGTTAGCCGATCAGGGAGGTAAAAGGGGTTGAGGTGGTGGTCTTGGGTGAGGAGATGTTACTGTCGAAATGAACTTATGTTTTATGTTACTTTCGACTTGAACTTATGCTTCTTAACTTTTCTTAGATGCAACTATTTTGTGTATTAGATGCTAGGGGTTGGTTTGGATGGTTTTTTGAAACTATTTTGCTTTCTTAAGATTTTAGAACGTTGTTTAGAAGTTTAATCTTAAAACGTTGTTTAGAAGTTCTTTGTTTAAATGTTGGCTAGAATGAATAAGGACTCTGAAGCTGATAAGATTATATAATGTGGCAGCTTAAGGGTCGCCAACTATATATTTAGCAAAATAACGACCCTAAAGCTGATAAGTTGGAATATTCCATCGCAGTCCTAGAGTCGTTAACCCTATATTTATAACGCTGACGACTCTCAGCTATCTATATAATGGTTGGTTAGTGTCGTTATTGTATATGATTACACGAATGACAACCCTAAAAGTTACATTTACAGAGAGTTTTATGTTTTAGAGTCGTCATGGTATAAACAAAACAGAGTAATGACGACGCTAAGTGACTTAGCTAGCTAGAGTCGTCAATTTTTATCACACCACCCTGACGATTTTTCATAACCTGGAAAAAGTTGCAGGTTTGCGTCGTCATTGGTGGTTTTAATAAAATAATGACTCTACAGAGTCGTTTGGGTATAAACCCCCGACAATAACGACCCTTACGCTGAGTTGTTGCATAGTGTGGATGATTCGACCACTTGGAGCAACAAACAGACAAATCGAAGAGTATAAGATGTTTACCTAAAAAATTCGAGGTTCGAGTTCTTCATTTTGAGGGTTAGTTCCTTCATTTTGAGCAATTGGATCTTCATTTGCACCATTATTCAAGGTTTCCTCTACTAACATCTCTTCATCATATATCCAATCCATAGGAGAATATAAGATAATCTTACCATCAACACAATCATGTTTGTTATTTAAACCTTCACCAACATCATTTCCTCCACTTGAATCACCCATTTCGAAAACCCCAAAGTTTTTCCCCCAAAACTCCTCTTCTTCTTTACCACTTTTTTTCCCCCAAAATTTAATTTTTAAATCTGATTTTAACCTAACCAACTAATTAACTTAACTAATTATTAACACTAATCACTTAGGGGTAGTTTAGCCATTAAAAAAATGGATAAGGGGTAACCAAATTTAGGTTTGGGTGACCTTTTTTGTCCTGTAGTGTGAGGCCTAATTGTTTTTTGGGGTCCCCAATTAAACTAGGATCTAGAGGTGTAGATTGGGCTAGGCCAGCACGTTTATGGCACAACACAGTACGTTAAAATTCGAGCACAACACGTGATTTGACACAACACGAGCACACCAGTTAGCTTAGTATGCTGTGTTGTGCCAGACAAATAGGCACGACATAGCACATGGCATGTGTAAGCATGCGGCATAGCACAGCACAGCACGTGAAGAAAGCACGCCAAATCATGCATAAAATACAACGCAATACATTACATTTCATGCATATTTCATAAAAAAAATCTTATTTTAGCCAATTTTGACGTTTTATTTTCGTTATGCTGATTAATTTCTATAATAATACATATACAAACTAAAATATCTGTAAAATATTTACTTTGGAAAACATAAAATACACGGGATAGCACAACACGACACATCACGATTATTTTTCTGGCACAACACAGCACGCCATTTAGCACGGCACAACACATCACGTATGAATCTCTAGCACAGCCCAACACAACATATAACACGCGAAGCACGTGACTTCGTGGGATGGACTTTGCCAGGATGGAACGTTTTAATCCTCTAAGTAAATATATACATGAAACAGGAATTCGAGTCTTATCGAATATGAATTCGAGTTACTAGAAAATTTCAGTCCACTCTGTCAAAGGCCTTTGTCATACTACCATTCTCACATTTCTTTCCTCTTTTGGATCTCATGGAGTGGATGATTTCATTAGCTATAGCAATATTATCAAAGATTTGTCTTCCAGGGATGAAGGCATATTGGTATGGGGATATAATCTTGTTGAGACAAGGCTTCATTCTTTGGGCTATGAGTTTAGATATGATCTTGTAAGTAGTGTTGCATAGGCTTATGGGTCTGCAATGATTTGGGGATGAGGGGTTATCAATTTTAGGGATAAGGGAGATGAAAGTGGAGTTCATTTCTTTGAGTATGTGGCCAGAAGTGATAAAGTATTTGACCATCTTGACAGTATCTGAAAATACGAGGATACCCAAATACACCACAATCTTTTAAATATAAACCTATATGTCTGATACCAAGTGTGATCGTCTATGGAAAAAGTCGAGACAAAACAACAACTATGGTATACACTTTGTGTGATCGTCTATGGATATGAAATCGAGACAATACGACAATAAACTTTTCACTTGATAATAGGCACGGTATGAAACCGAAACACTATAGGATCAGCATCAAGTGACTTAGAGTTAACGTACAAGTGTATTTACTTTAAATTATAATAACCAAATTATAATTGCAGAATAATAAAGTAAGTGACACAACAAAATTTTGTTAACGAGGAAACTGCAAATGCAGAAAAACCCCGGGACCTAGTCCAGTTTTGAATACTCTCAGAATTAAGCCGCTATAAAAAATCTAATGCCAACTTCGTGGAGTTGAGACCAAGTAGACTACCCATAGATACTTAGTTTCCTCAGTATCCCTGCACCTTCGAATTCTAGAGTCACTCACGTGAATCTCAAGATAAAAGTTATCTCAAGTTGTTTTACCCAGTAGAGTCTTAAAGTACTCAACTCCTTTGGATCGTATTCCAAACATTAAAGGAATAAACTGTTTGGTAACCACTTCAATTATATTTTGTAAAAAAGACTTGTTGAGTAGTCGACAAAGGCTCTTCTGTTTAATCTAATAAACTCCTTTGTCAGGTATGATCAATCCAAATCCGAAAGTTTAGATCTAGATTCAGAACTATCAAATCGTAGTAAACCACCAAATGATAGTTGCCGATCAATACGACTTTGTGATCAAATCTATCAAAGATAAAATTAATTTAAGTCGGTTCCCATTCGATCAAGGTGTGTGCACAAATTCACAAGATACGAAAACTAATAATAAAATCTTCTCTGTCTTCAAATCTTCAATTGACTTCTTAATAATCTGCACAACACAAACTTGAATCCTCTTGTGATCAATCACACACAGAACGTAGTCTGTTAACAATGGATTATCACAAGATGTCTGAACAATATATTTTGTATGGCATCATTTGACCCCCACCATAAAGAAAAACATGGCACAAAGATATGTAATGCACCGATATATCTCTCATATAGGACCTTGAGGGCTTTTTCTTGGCTCTCTGCCTTTTTTTGTCTCCAATCAATATTTTTTGTCAATTTTTTGAACTCTTTCTTTTGATCAATGTATTCTTTTATTGATAAAAAAAAAATAACTTAGTGTAACTGAAACTAGCTAAATTAAGTTATCTCACCGCCTTATAAATTAACATTTATTCGAAAATGTTTATCCAAACTTAGTGTAACTGAAACCAGCTAAATTAAGTTATCTCATCGTCTTATAAATTTACATTTATTCGAAAATGATTAATCCGTCAGGAAATTTCTGAGACTTCACGCATGAATAATTCTCTATGTTATCTTTAAAACTCATGCCCTTCTGCCGTGTTAGTTTTACATGTTTCAGATTTTATCTTGGTATGTGTAGAACCACTTAGTTAAATATCTTATTTTGAAGTCATAAAATTATCTTGGTAGGTGTAGGTTTTTGTATACCACCAATACTGAAAATAATAACGTTGTTGGTTAGTCCATTTTTCATGAAAAAATAATAAATAAATAAATAGTGTGAAAAATATAGATTTTTACCTCCAACACTCCCAAAAAAGCATTAAAGCTATCTTTGGCACACGTCGAGCAATTACCTAGGGATATGTAAATTTCTGATAAAATTAGATACCCCCAATCATATCTTGGTACTTGCTCTAAATCTTCTAATGCTTCGAGAAAACCAATTAACACCACTGAGCTAGCACTTGGAAATAGACATTCCCCTATTGTCCAGAACACAAACAGACGTTCGGGCTCCTCATAATGGTCAGAGAATAAATATGGTATCTTATCTAACCTCAACTCATTCATTTTCCTAACATAACAGTTATAAAAAACTTTTCAACCCAGCCACTTTTAATCCATACGCTTTTATTTGTCTATATGCATCATTTCCTTCTACATCATTTGAGTATAAAAAAAGTCTTTCTTTCTATCTATTTTCTGATAACCAATTTAGTCTGTTAAATGGAAGTAAGTTTCCTTCACATGGAATTCTTGTTAACATGTACAAATCTAGTGGTGTAACTCCTATTTAACAACATATTCATAATTAGAGTTTGTTGAATTTTATAAAACCAAAAACATAATCAAAAAATTAATTACAAGAAAAAACTAACTTACCACATTCAAAATCTTTGAAAAAGAACGCGTTTGTAGTCTTCCACCGTCGTTCGAATATAACTTGAATTATTTGAGTCGTATGGTTTCAAGGTTATATATGATACAAATGCCACCAAGGATATCTTCGGACTCTCTCTTGAACAATAGGGGGAGTAACATGAATACCGTACGGAACTCAGACCACCCACCTCTTAGATTGACTGAATTAACTCGCTCCGGATGGCCAGATATGTGCATAGGGAGTGCACCATCACCAGCTATTTGTCTAACATTTTGAAACTCATATTCTTTATCCACAACTTAACTTAACCACTGGCTGGGGTACTAGTAGATCCTTTGAGTTTTCTTTTTCTTTTTCTTTTCTCACTCATATTTGTTTAGGAAGTAAAACTAAAGAGAATTTTGTTAAACTAGAGAATAGAAGGGAAGGTGTGAAGGGGAATGAGATGATGATGTTGTATTTATAGGCGTTACAATGTCGACCGTTGGCGATATAGTCGATATTGAGCGATATTCTTGGTAGCGCTACGATAAAAACTCCATCGCTGGTGTTATTAACTATTTCATTCGCTAGAAAATCTATCAGTGGTTTTCCCATAGTGGCGCAACTCATTTGCAATACCACCCGGCATGTCAAACAGATTTTTTAACCATGTGCATAGGAATAGGCTTAATTAAGTTATAACAATTATCTTTACCTACAAAGCTGAAAAAAATAATGATTTTTTAACGAATAACTGGTTTTCTTCATTTAAGCTTCATCCCAATATATAGATATATCTTTAAAGAAACCAAAGAATTCAAAACTAGAGTACCGGGAAATGCAAAACAAAGAAAAGATAAATTAACAGGATTCACTTATCTATTTATTAATCACAAAAAATTAGTTAACAATGAGATACTAAAGTTGTATTTACATTCAGTTATTTTAAACATAATTTGTTATTCTAACAACAACATAATTAACAAATTTCCAATAAGGAAACCACCATTTTTCTTTTTTCAGGAACAATACAAGAAACAAACCCCAGAATCCAACCACAAATCCCAAGGCAACAATAGCATACAACAACAACTTTTCTTTAACATCATCATGATCATCTTCATCAACTTTATTTGAAGGGTTAGAAACACTTGTGCTAGTATTATGATCACCCTTGCAAATTTTCTCGTTTAGGAAACCACACAATAAATTGTTACCTGCGAAAGCGGCACCATCCAAATCCAATGTATCAAAGTGAGTCACTCTTGGAATCCTTCCACTCAACAAAACCCCAAGAGTGTCGATTTTTGTCAAAGATTTTGGGATGTGTCCGATCAATCTATTGGAACTTAAATCCAAAGACTCTAGGGCAGATAAGTTTCCAATAGTTTCTGGGATATCATCCGAGAAATGATTGTGGGAAAAATTAAGGGAGGTTAGTGCTTTTAACAAGCCAATCTGTTTTGGAATGCTTCCATCAAGACCGTTGCATGATAGATCCACCACAGAGCTATAGTCGTAAAATATCTCAACTTGTATCATGATCCCTTTGGTAAGCAACGACAATTCATTATTACCCAATGCACCTCTGCCCCAAGACCAAGAACCCCTTACTATTATCCCGTGTAAGTTTCCTAATTTTTTAGGCATATGGCTCGAGAGATTGTTCATGGATAAATCTAATGCACAGAGTTTCTGCAACCGAAGAATCTCCTCAGGAATTGTCCCACATAACTTGTTTGACCTTAAAGAAACAATTGTAAGTTCTTGGAGTAAAACCAAAGCAGTTGGTATACTACCTCCAAAGTTGTTACTAGCTAAGTTGAGATATTCCAAGTTGTGAAGTCCACCGATGAAATATTTTTGTTAGAGGGAAAGAAAAATGTGATTTGAGGAGTGCAAAAATCGTAATCGACTCACTAACTAAGCCCAACCCAACGTTTTTTTCTAACTCGGTCGAAATTATCCTTACTAACCCACACGTTTCTCACGCATGTCAAAAGAAAAAAAAACTAAAACTCCCTTCCTCTTCCTTAACGAGTCAAGAACCCTAGAAAACTTAAATTAAATTTTGGAAATTCATGCTTTTATATTTAAGTGATTCACAATTTTTTTTACTACAGACTGACTTTGCACCATTTCAGCTTGTTGTATATTGAGTTATTCCAATTATAAATGATAATGGATTCCTTTATAATATGTTATTCTAAAAACAAAGCTCCTGATCAAGATACATCATAGATGTTCTCACTTTCCCCTTGAACATTTCCAAAATATGACGAACTTGTGCTAGTTCCCACATTTCCAAATTAACTTATGTCCACAAACTTAACAATACTTGAAAGAAGTATAATCAGGGAAGAACTCGAATGTCCTTTTGCTCAGATGATTTTGAATTATAGCTTGCTCCAAATTAAGCCTCCATTTTATAATAAACCCTCAAAAAGTTCTTCAAGCGGCATAAAAAATCAATGGACACTACAATCGATTCAGAAGTTAAGGGTTTATTCTCAGAAGAAGACGATAAGAAAAAGTTTTCTCTAACATGTGCTAATGATGTGTGCGATTAATAGGATAATTAAACCAAGTTAGAAAATTTTAATGAGTTGACTCTAGTTAGTGAGTCGACTACGATTTTTGCGCTCCTCGGATCACATTTTGCTCTCCCTTTAACAAAAGTCTCGATGAAATTGATAGTACCCTCCAGGTGGTTGTTATATAATACAAGATGCCGCAAGTTTTTGGAAAATTCAAGCTCTTTTGGAACTATTCCAGTGAGATTGTTGCTTCCAAGGTTTAGATAAGCAAGAGTACTCCAACGTCATACATTAGTAGGAATACTCCCGGTTAGTTTGTTGTTGGAGACATCAAGGATAACATAATAAGATCCTTGGTCGACTGATTTTCTAGTTGTGGGAAATATTGAATATGGAATTGATCCTGAAAATTCATTACTATATAGAAGGATGAGCCCATATTTAGATAGTGAAAAGACGAGGGTACCCAAATACACCATAATCTTTTATTTATCTACCTATAAGTCCTCTTACCGAAAGTGATTGTCTATGGACAAAGTCGAGACAATACTACAAATCAGTATTCACACTTTGTGTGACTATCTATGGATACAAGATCGAGACAATACGACAACCAAAGTGTGATTATTTGATAATAGGTTCGGATTTAACCAAACTCTATAGGATCACTATCAAGTAAAGCGGAGTTAACGTTTTTGTATTTTACTTCTAATTATAATAAATAATTATATTTGCGGAAATAGAAAAGTAAAAGACACAACAAGATTTTGTTAACAAGGAAATCGCAAATGCATAAAAACCCCGGGACCTAGTCCAGAATTGAATACTCTCAGAATTAACCCGTTATACAAAATCTAAACCAACTTCGTATAGTTGAGACCAAGCAACTACGCCTAGTTCACTTAGTTTCCTCAGTATCCATGTGCTTCCGACTTCGATGAGTGCACACACTGGAACAATTCCTTTGGATCGTATTCCAAACAGTAAAGGAACAACAAATCTGTTTGGTAACAACTCTTTCGATTCTTCCAAGATAAATATATCTCAAGTCATATGCAAAGGATCTTCTGTTTAATCTAATAAACTCCTTTGCTTGGTTAGATCAATCTATCCAATAACTACAAAAGTAGTCAAGTTTAGATTTGCACTCAATCCAAATAAATCTCAAAGAGATATATTGTGAATGCCGATCTCACGCAATTATCAATCGAATAAATCCGATTCTAGTTGGATCCCAGCGGATCAAGGTTTGTGCAACACAAAGATATGAGAAACCAATAAGAAATTTTATTCGTCTTCAAATCTTCTTTAATCTTCAATTAAAACCTGCACAACACCACTTGAATCTCTTGTAATCAATTATGCACAAAACGGAGTCTGTTAACAATGGATTATCACAAGATGTCTTTAGATCTACAAACAGTTCTAAAGATCCCGTCGATACTTCGATCTAGTTTGAGTGAATCTTATATCAGAAGAGAAGATTCTCTAGAATAAACAAACTAGGCGCAATCAAAGTTTCAACAACCGTTAGTCAATTAAATCAATTGAAAACTAATAACACTGCAATTATCTAGTTTCCCACCAACGGTACTCGTAGAGCTTCTTGATCCCATAGAAGTCTTTAAACGAGCGGTCGTAAGAGATTTCGCCTAATCAGGGTACTCTCCTCTCCGAATAGACGGCTCCACCATAAACAACAAAAAGATGAAGTTTCCCTGGCTCTTATGATGGTTTGCTAGAAATGCAAACTTAGGTATTTATAGACAAAGGAAGTTTGGACACCAAGGAATTTCCAAAACCGAAAATATTCTCAAGATATGCAATGAATGGCAAGATTCGGTTTTAATAATTCCAGTAAATGCTTGTCCTATATTTTCCAAAATCTCTCAATAGAAAATCTCCAATTAGTAAATGCACATTACTAATTTTTATTCTCTAGAGATATGCATTTAATTGCTGGTAATTAAAAACATGTATAACTACAAACCTTAATTAAAAGATTCTTAATTTATTTCGGTACAGGATCTCCTTGAATACTAAGGAATATCTTTTAACAATAAATGATAAGAGTTACTATCCGTGTTCAAAGTATGTTGACATCTTTTCTCTGTAAATCATCTTTCATATTTACATTCTTGGAATAAGTTTTACCACACTTTCAAACAAGTTTAGAATTGATTCACCTGTATTCCAAGACTACTATGTGATTGATCAAATATCGAATCAAATCCATGGATTCAATAGGTTCTACCAATCACTAGGATCGGTTATACCCTAATATGGAAACACTTGTGATCGGTCACACAAGTTACCAAGACCGCTTACATCAATTACCAGGACCGGTTACCATATACTCATGGTATTGCTTGTAATCGGTCACACTAGTCACTAGGATCGGTTACACCAATTACCAAGATCGGTTACACCAATTACTAGGTGAAAAAGCGGGGGTACAACAACCACACCCAATATTTCGTTTGGCAATCTGAATAGATAAACTCCAATATACAGTATAACCCTTATAAAATAATAGCGTTGGGACTGGCAAAATTTATCGATTTATCGCGATATTAAATAATAGCATAAAATAAAATAAAATAAAAGTTGCTAATTTTTCTCGATAATAGCATCGGGACTGGCAAAAATAAAATAAAAGTTGCTACTTTTTCTCTTTCTCTCTCCTCTTCTCTGGGCGATTTTTCCTCCGCCCCTAAACCTACCACTTTGTTTCCGTTAACCACCGAAATCTTGCCAGTAACCACCGTCGGCTACGGTGATGACTGTGGTTAACCACCGTTAATACCTTCACATGTTTACTAATCCAACATCTCATCAGATCTAGTACCACAAGTTAATCAAATATCAAGTTTATTATCACCATGATACAAAGACTCATTTTCAAGATCTAAAACACCAAGTTACAGACACCCCAAAGACACCAAGTTACAGTCACCCCTTTCAAGTTCTTAAGACACAAAGTCACCTAGTTCCGAAAACACCAAGTTCCCTAAGATACTGAAACCCGTTTTCAAAGATTCCTAGATTCTAAGGCTCTTTATCCTAATTCTAAGTGTACTAAGATCCTTGTGACCTCCATATCTTCGGCAACCTATGGCTGCAACATATATAAAACATCAACTTTCTACTCCTTGTCGATGGGACTCTCAAGACTCAATTAAACTCCTTTTAATCCCTAAGATTCATTTTAATTTGATTGTTTCATAGTTGCTCTTATTTAATTTTGAATCTTATTCTCTTAATTTTAATTAATTTGGGATCTGTTTCTCTTGATTTTAACCTAGAACTTATTCTTGATTTTAAACTCTTTTAAATCTTTTAGAAATTGAATCTGGTAGTGCAGCTTTCACTTTTAATTAACATATTTCTTTGTTGGTTTATGGTTGGCTTCTGATTTTTTATTAAATTGAATCTTTCCTGGCTGCTGCTTCAATAGCTATTATCCATTAAAAGTTTTCTTTTGTTCATACTATTAGCAAAACTATGAAGTTCTTTAAATTCTGTAAAGGACAAATAAAATCTCTTTCAAGGATAATGCATTCTCGTCTGACCCCAGGTGCAATTTGCTACAATTGGAAAAAAAAGAAAATTGCTGAGAAAACCAGGGAATCAAGGAACTACACAAACCAGTCTGCTGATCGAAACTAAGGTAAATCTATCAAGTATTGAGAAGATAGACTCTAACCATGCTGGTGACTTTTTTCGATTACAGCCAATGAAAGGCTTGTCAAGCTACAAAGAGGTAACCCTATCCCCCATATTGTTGTCTAGTAAATCTAGAAATGCTGTCAGTAAACCCTATAAGTATACTGCCTACCTTCATAGAGATTTTAACTATTGCGTTTTAACTATTGAATGCAATAATGTGGAATATCTAAAATACTGTCTTATCCTTGCTTATTATCATGATAGAAAACTAGCAGATACGTTAAGATTGCAATGTGGAATTTATACATATACTGTGCTAGTTGAATTTAGATACCCTGTGATCTCCTATTTTTGGAAGTTTATAAATGTGATGGCATAGAATTGTCAGGGTTTAGGAAGATTAGAAACTAGAAATAGTCTGCTAGACACTCTCAATAAGGAGAACCCTGACATTCTATTTTTATCCAAAACGAAACAACAGAACATAGCAATGCATAACATTTTAAGGCAAGTAAATGTCTATAACTACCATCTTGTACCTCCAAGAGGAAGTGCTGGAGGATTATGTCTTATCTGGAAAAACAATGTTAATATTCAGATAAATGACTATGCTCATAATCACATTAATGCAACTGTCACAAATCATTTAAACGATAGTAGCTGGATTCTTACCTGCTTCTATGGGAGTCCCTACAGACAATTGAAACTGAAATCGTGGAAAATCATAAAAGATATAGCAGCCACAATGGATAAACCATGGATAATAATTGGGGACCTAAATGAAGTTCTTCATGAAGAAGAAAAAAATAGTAGATTTCCTTTTTTTTAAAATGAGGCAAGAGTTTTTAATAATCTAATAAATAAATGTGATCTAATGGACTTGGGATTTACAGGCTACACCTTTACATGGAATAATCACAGAGGTGACACTGAAAACATAGAACAAAGGTTAGATAGAGCTTTAGTTAACTCTAAATGGAAAAGAAAATTTCCTAATTCTAGTTTAAACCATCTAGGGCCTCTTGCCTCTGACCATGTTCCAATAATACTAAACACTTATAACCATTGGAATGATGGTGCAACCCCATTTAAGTATTTTGGGGAGTGGATAAAACATGAAGAATGCAAGCCATTAATTCAAGAGAGTTGGAAAACTAATGTTAGGGGATCTCCTAACCATCAAGTCAACACAAAACTAGCTACTGTCAAACACATATTGAAAATATGGAATAGAAATAGTTTTGGAAATTTACATAGTAACATTGATAATATTAAGAAAGACCTTGATAGGACTAACAGAATGGCAAGTTACCCAAATAAAACAAATGATCTATCTAAACTTAGAAAAGATCTGGCCAAGTGGTATGCTATAAAGGAGAAATTCTGGAAGGACAAAAGTAGAGACCAAAATTTAGCTCTAGGAGACAGAAATACGAGATACTTTCATAACAAAGCTAAACAAATATTTCGAAGAAATAAAATTGAAATTCTAAAAAATGAACAAAATGAATGGCTTAACACTAGAAATGATATTTCTGATTGCATAACAGATCATTTTCATTCAATAGCCTCGACTGTGAACCCTGAATTAGACCATGAAATGCTTAATCGTATACCTATTAATATAACACAGACTGATAAAGATATGCTTTTCGGTACTCCTACGGAAGATGAAATAAAAAAAACTCTCTTTTCAATGGAACCTGATAAAATTCCAGGACCGGATGGTTTTCCTCCTAATTTTTTTTCAACAAAACTGGGAAACCATAGGTACCGACCTTATAAACATGGTTCAAACTTTCTTTATAACTTGTAATATCTCTAAAGAAATGAATGCCTCATTCATATCCTTAATCCCTAAGACCCTTAACCCTACTACTCCATATGAATTCAGACCCATAGCTCTTTTTAATACTTCTTACAAAATAATTTCTAAACTAATGGCAGGCTGAATGAAAGGTTTGTTAGGGAAAATAATTTCTCCTTATCAATCTGCCTTCATTCCTGGAAGGCAGATCTCTGAGAACATTACTATGGCTCATGATATTATTCATAAAATGAAAAATTCCAAATCTAAGAAATGCTTTATGGGATTAAAAATCGACATGTCTAAAGCTTTCGACAGAGTCGAATGGGATTTCTTGATCCAAATAATGACAAAAATGGGTTTTAACAGTAAATGGTGTAACTTAGTTCACCAATGCATCTCGACAACTACTTTATCTGTTTTACTCAATGGGTTTCCTACTAAATTCTTTAAGCCTACTAGAGGATTGAGACAAGGAGACCCAATCTCTCCTTATCTTTTCCTGTTTGTTATGGAAGCTCTTTCTCGCACAATCCTTCATGCGGAAAATTTAGGTTTGTTGAAAGGTATAAAAATTGTTCACAAAGCTCCTCCTATAAGTCATTTATTGTTTGCAGACGAATGTCTTTTATTCTGTAAGATCAATGAAAAATCTTTTCATAATCTTGTTAAAATGTTTAAAGAGTTCGGATTAGCTTCTGGCCAACTAATCAATCTAAGCAAGCCAGGTGTTTTTTTTAGTCCAAAAACTGAAACTAGCATTAGATATAGAGTAAAGGAAATATTATGAGTCACTGCTATACCACTACAAGATAAATACTTAGGTTCACTGTTATTTACCAATAGATCAAAAATTCAGTGTTTTGTACCCCTGGTGGATAAAATGAAACATAGGATTCATAGCTGGAATGGAACTAATATAAACAATGCAGGGAAAACAATTATGGTTAAAAATGTGACTTCTTCCCTTTATGTGTACTAAATGAATTGTTTTAAGATTCCGGTTAAAATATGTAACAGTATCACAAAACTTCAAAGAAATTATTGGTGGGAAAAAATGAAAGAGGTAAAAAGGGGTCTGTTTGAAGAATTGGGACTCAGTTTGTCAATCCCTTGAAGAAGGAGGATTGGGAATTAAGAATGTAAATTTTTTTAATCTAGCTATGATAGCTAAGATGGGTTGGAGGTTAAAAGAAAATCCAGATTCTCTTTGTGCCTCCATCCTCAAAGCCAAGTACTATCCAAATTGTGATATATTACACATAATTATTGTCCCTAATAGGAATGATAGTTTGATCTGGAAAGGAATGCTAACTGGCATACAACAGATAAAAAAGTATTGTTTTTGGGAATTAGGAAATGGAACCAACATTAACATTTAGGATGATTTCCGGATTCCAGAAAGGATTCCTCATATGCAAAAACCTCAGATAGGAACTGATAATCTCATTAAAGTCAGTGATCTTATTACCATACACTATACTTGGGATTTAGTTAAACTGTCTAAATGTTTTGATGATGAAACTATAGAGAAAATAAAGATTATTACAATTCCTGTTGCTGATAAGGAAGATACTCCTCATTGGACCCTAAACCACAAAGGTATGTTTTCTGTGAAATCCTTATATAACCAAATAAACACTAATGGTAATGCTCATAAAAAATGGAACATGATATGGAGTATGGATACCACTCCTTCTGTAAAACAGTTCATTTGGAAAGCAGCTCATGCTATTCTCCTTAATAGTATGAGAGTAGCTGTTGTAATCCCGGACTTAGATACTACTTGTAAACTTTGTAATGAAGGACAAGAATCTTTAACCCATCTTTTTCTTCAATGCAATTATGCTACTCATGTCTGGATGCATCTTAACTTTTCTATGCAGTTTATTCTTAGTGGAACAACTGGTTTTCATGGTTGGCTAAGTGATTGCTTTGAAAACCTAGAAAGAGGAAATTATGGAATAGATTGGAATGTGATTTGTAGCATAATAATATGGTACATTTGGAAAGCAAGGTGTAACGTAGTGTTTAAAAAGGAAAGTAAGAATAGTGTAGTCACGGCAAACAACATTTTAAAGTTTATCAATAGGTATAACAATGTTAACAGATTAGGTTATTACATAATGCAACAACTTTACTATAATCCTCACATTGATGAGACTCTTGAGATTACTTCTCAACCAATGGAAGGACCAACACCAAATATGGCAATGAAACTAAATATTGTTTTTACTTTTATGAACTCTACAGCAAAAGCCGGGATTGGTTTAACTTTGTGTGATTTTACAGGAACAATAAGAGAAACTAGAGGTTTGCATGTAGATTACACCACCATAGAAGAATTAGAGAAAGATGGAGCGGATGCAGCTTTCCAATGGGCGACAGAAATGAGTGGCCATGTTATCTCTTTCAGGAGCAACTCCGAACCCACTCTGCTGCTGCTGGTTCGAATGTTTGCTGAGGCCAGAAAACAAAGATACCGGATTAGTGAAGATTTTGGAAACAACACAAAGTTCCATATAAACTTTTTAGCTCAAGAATTTAACTTAATTAGGAGAACCCAAATGATTTGGGCAGCTAGATTTTTTATTTTTTGTAACAAATATGCTATCACTCATAATTGGTTAGACAATAGTTTAAGAGCTATGCAAATTTACTTAACCATTCAAACTTTGAATGAAGATGTAACAACGCACCGTAATTCCTTTCATGGAATTTATGGTACTTTACTATCAATGGTATGAGGGATTCCTCTTTTTCTAAAAAAAAAAATCGCATAAATTAATAATTATTAATTTATCAAATTCTTATAGATTTTTTACAAAAAATCAACAAAATGAACCAATACACCTTATTCATCATGCAAATTATTGTGGGTACGGATGATGGATACTAATTTATTAGATACTAATATTTAGTGGAAGTTAGTGAAAGCTAATTTCATGGATGACACCACGTCAGAGAATCCAAATGAAGCTTTAGATAATGAAGGCATTAAAGAATTGCAAAATTTAATTTTAAATTACCATATTTCGGATTTATTGACTGACAAAGAAATTATTGAAAGTGTCACGGAAAAAGACGAAAGTGATGAAGTGGAAGTCGAATATGAAATTTTAGTTATAGAGCCACCTTATCTTGAAAAAGCTATGAAAGCTGCAAAGATACTGAATAGGTTTTTATTGCGTCAGGAAACGACAACACCAAAACTCTTCTAATGTTGAGAAAAATCCAAGATGAAATTCAATGTAACGTCAATTTTAAGAAAAACCAAGTTACAATTGAATCATTCTTTACCAAATTAGCATAAATATAAAACTAAATTTATATCAATTGGAGAGTTATTAATTTATATGTTGGAAGGGACCTATAGAAAGCTCAAAATTTTATTATTTTATAAATTTAGAGAATTATTAATTTAGCACGTTGGCCCCGACTCGGGACTGGTGAAATTTATTAGTTTATCGTGATTATTAATTTATTGCGAATTAATTTATAGGGGTTCTACTGTACTTTCAAGAGAATAATATAGACAGTCAGACTCAATCTAGAGAAAAGTATATCAAAGAGTTTTATATCTCTATCTCTTAATTCAATCTGCAATCAGCAAATAAGAATTTGCGAGCCCGATTGAATATAAGAGAAATAACTTGAACGGTACCAAAGACCAATGTTCAAGAATCAATCAATTTCAATCAACAACCAAAGGTTGGATTTCCCAATTGATCGATTCAACGCACAACCTGTGATATTTCAATTATATAACAAAATATAATGCGGATAAGAAATAACACAGACACCAGAAGTTCTGTTAACGAGGAAACCGCAAATGCAGAAAAACCCCGGGACCTAGTCCAGTTTTGAACACCACACTGTATTAAGCCGCTACAGACACTAGCCTACTACCAATGAACTTCGGACTGGATTGTAGTTGAACCCTAATCAATCTCACACTGATTCAAGGTACAGTTGCGCTCCTTACGTCTCTGATCCCAGCAGGATACTACGCACTTGATTCCCTTAGCTGATCTCACCCACAACTAAGAGTTGCTACGACCCAAAGTCGAAGACTTGATAAAAAAATCTGTTTCACACAGAAAAGTCTATTGGAATAGATAAATCTGTCTCCCACAGAAATACCTACGAGTTTTGTTCCTTCTTTTGATAAATCAAGGTGCACAGGAACCAATTGATAATCCGGACTTATATTCCCGAAGAAAAGCCTAGTATTTTCTATTACCTCACAATAATCTTAATCGTATGGTAGCGAAACAAGATATTGTGGAATCACAAACGATGAGACGAAGATGTTTGTGACTACTTTTATCTTGCCTATCAGAGAATCAATCTCGAGCAAATCTTAGAGAAGATAGTACTCAATACGATAGAACATGGCAAGATCAGAACATCTATATAGAGTTCTAGTCTGGACTAATATCAACACAACTGGCATATACAAGGGAACCAGTGGTCGACAATCCTAAATCTACATCAACTCAGCTGGCATATACAAGGGAACCAGTGGTCGACTTTATAATAAACCTTTTTTTTTTTTTTTTTTTATTATTATTAAAAAAAAATTAACTACATGATTAGATCTTTTGGATCCAAGCGCATGCTTCTAGTCAGTAGATTACATGGTAATTCCCGTGGATCCTGCGTTCCACGCTTGTTTAGGCGACGGAGACAGGGAGAACACACACATATTGCTATCCAAGTGTTAATATTTATTCCGATTGGTCTAATTGGTCTGGTCTTTTTTTTTTTAGTAACTCAATCACCCTATTTCAACCCAGCAGACATCAACATAAAAAAATTCAAAAACAAAAACAGAAGTAATAAGATGATTCCGAGATACGGTGAAACTATCGTGTTATTTCTAACACCTGAGCTCCGTGCTTTTATGAATAGACTCTATATAGATGTTTCAAGAGAATCAACTAGACAGTAAGACTCAATCTAGAGAAAAGTATTTCAAAGAGTTTTATATCCCTATCTCTTAATTCAATATGCAATCAGCAAATAAGAATTTGCGAGCCCGATTGAATATAAGAGAAATAACTTGAAATGTACCAAAGACCAATGTTCAAGGATCAATCAATTTAAATCAACAACCAAAGGTTGGATTTCCCAATTGATCGATTCAACGCACAACCTGTGATATTATATAACAAAATATAATGTGGATAAGAAATAACACAGATACCAGAAGTTTTGTTAACGAGGAAACCGCAAATGCAGAAAAATCCCGGGACCTAGTCCAGCTTTGAATAATCTACTGTATTAAGTCGCTACAGACACTAGCCTACTACCAATGAACTTCGGACTGGACTATAGTTGAACCCTAATCAATCTCACACTGATTCAAGGTACAGTTGAGCTCCTTACATCTCTGATCCTAGCAGGATACTACGCACTTGATTACCTTAGCTAATCTCACCCACTATTAAGAGTTGCTACGACCCAAAGTCAAAGACTTGAGAAACAAATCTGTCTCACACAGAAAAGTCTATTGGAATAGATAAATCTGTCTCCCACAGAAATACCTACGAGTTTTGTTCCGTCTTTTGATAAATCAAGGTGCACAGGAACCAATTGAAAATCCAGACTTATATTCCCGAAGAACATCCTAGTATTACCAATCACCTCACAATAATCTTAATCGTATGGTAGTGAAACAAGATATTGTGGAATTACAAACGATGAGACGAAGATGTTTGTGACTACTTTTATCTTGCCTATCGGAAAATAAATCTCGAGCAAATCTTAGAGAAGATAGTACTCAATACGATAGAACAGGGCAAGATCAGAACACGCATAGTTGGGTCTGGCTTCACAATCCCAATGAAGTCTTTAAGTCGTTAACCTACAGGGTTTTGTGAAAAACCTAAGGTTAAAGGAGAATCGACTCTAGTCGCAACTAGTAACACACATGAGGTGTGGGGATTAGATTTCCCAGTTGCTAGAGTTTTCCTTCATATAGTTTTCAAATCAGGGTTTGCAATCTAAGTTACCTTGGTAACAAAGCATTCAATATTCACCGTTAGATGAAAACCTGATTCAACTTAAGCTATTATCTTTCAACTGTTAGATCGAACTTAGATTCTTATACACAAATGAAATGTACCCTCATTTAGGTTTATGTAACCATACCTAAACGTGTACACTATGTTGGCTCAACAGTAGTTAACCAAAGTTAGTTATATGAACACCTTCATATCAAACTTATTCATCTTAACCACAACTAGTTCAAATGACTCAAATGAAACTAGTTATTGAGTTATTCAATTGCTATATTCTCATAGAAGTATACAAGAACACAATTGAAGTAAAATCGGTTTGATTCACTCGAATCAATTCATGAACATTATTATATAAATGTATTAGTTCATGTGCCAACCGATTTTAGAACATGATTCACTTAGGTATACAAATGGGTACGCATACCTTAGTGACCGGACTGGGTTTGGATTCGCCAGTATGTGAACGGGTACGCATACCTTAACATTTCCAAACTTCAACAGAAATTCCCAGACCTATACCTTACGCAAGTACATGTACCGGTATGTGTACTTAGGTACCCGGACTTTCACAAACCAACAGGTACGCATATGGGTATGCATACTATGGTTCCCGGACATGGATTACATATATGCAAGTACGCATACTATGTGAAAATCCAATTGTTTTAAACTTTATTTCAATCATTGAAGCGTTCTTAGAGGATGACAATAGCCGTTTTCACACACTATTAGCATCAAAGCAATTTTCAGGTTATTGAAATAATCATAACGAAACATTCCAAGTATACACAAAATGATTGTATCACAAAAACCATGTAAGATGTTACTCGGCAATTTTCACATGATCATCTTTTGACTTTCGTCAAGAATATAAGATGAACTTTGTTGAAGCGAAAGCTTACCAACACATATTTCGAGAAATATGTAAGCGAGTTAAACTCAGCTCGAAATATCAAATGTGTATAGTCGAAAACTATCGTAATACGACTTTTGTCTCAATATAGGAGATAAAGTAGAAATAGACTTTCCAAGTGATAGATGAGTTTCGGTCTCCACATACCTTTTGTTGATGAAGTTACATAAGCTCTCGTTAGTAGTTCTTCGTCTTCAATGATGAATGCCGTGAAGTTTAAAGCTCAACTACACAATCTATCCCAGTCCGAGACATTACTTTAAGTAGACTAGAAATCAAGACTTATAGTTTTGATCACTAACATTGACAAACAAACTTGAGATAGCAACGCTTGCGAGTTCAACCGAGCAGTGCTCTAACACTAGGACCGATTACACCAATTACAAGGATCGATTACACAACTCTCTGTGATCGGTCACACCAATTACTAGGATCGGTCACACCAATTACAAATATTGATCATACCATCTCAGGTGATTACTTAGGATCGGTTACACTAATTAATCAAAACTAGTCATACCAAATCATAATTCAGGCATCGTGATTAGTTTTACCAAGATACATAACAAAGTTACGATCGGTTCTACCATCTCACACATATTGGTAATCCAAAGATTTGCAATGAATAGCCGTACCAATAAGCCTAGCGATTTCCCCTTCAATTCATAAAACAAGTTCATGAATGTACTTCCTTTAAAAAAATGTAAAAAATTGTTTCCTATGATGAAATCTTCACCATTACTCATTCACATAATCATAACAACATTCATAAGATTATGTCGATGTCATATCTACGAAGTTCTAAACATAAGCGTTATACTTCATAGTCTAATTCCCTAATACTATGATCATGTGATCATGTCTCACTACTAGAGTAATATGTCCAATGCATAACCTCACAGTTATGTTTTCAATATAGCACGACTTTAAAGATACGTTAGGAATGAAACAGTTCAAGTCAATATTACTAACCTCAAGAGGAAGGATTATGTCGTCGTTGTAGCTCGTTACTTCTTCACGTTCTTCAGGTCTTCGAGTAATACTTGTTTGTCTCAACATTCCTAGACTTTCTAGTCTAACCTAAACGAAGTTATCTCTAGTACATAATCAAGCGACTCTTAGATGAGTTTTGACACACTAAAATATGACAACGGTGGGTTCAACCGAGCTATGCTCTAACAGATAGTCTTTTTCCGGTTTCCATTAAGATTTCACTACTTAGTTTATTATTTGATACATCAAATTCTCTAAGATTGGAGGCAGAAGAGGTATAATACTGGAAAGCATGTTGTCTGACAAATATAATCTATCCAAATATTTGAGTTTGAAGAGACAAAAAGGGATAATTCCGGTTAGATTAGTATAAGACATTTGCAATTCTACAAGACCAGTCAAGTTACAAATGAAATTAGGAGATGATTTGAGATTATTAGTTGAGGTCAACGATAGTCTATTTAGTTTAATATTAGCTGATCAATGACTACATTTAGCTGCATATTTGAACCCAAATCAAGGTAAGTTAAATTTGAATTGTTGATCAAAGAAACGAGGGAAACGTTGCCTTCAATGAAGTTATTTATAATACAAAATTTACTAAGATTTTGGAGTTTATTTATGAAAAAGCGGGGGTCTAACAACCACACCCAATATTTCGCTTAGCAATCTGTATGGGAAAACTCTAATTTACTTTCGAGAGAATCAACTAGACAGTCATACTCAATCTTAAGAAAAGTATATCAAAGAGTTATATCTCAATTTCTCAATTCAATCTACAATCAAACAAATAGGAATTTGCGAGCCCGATTGAATAAGAGAAATAACTTGGACAGTGATAGACGCATTTATGTGTCTATTTTCATCTCTATTGTGTATATTTTTAGTACCCATTTTTGTACTAATGTTGGTATTTTATCCCTTTGTAGGTATTTTTGGGGAATAAACATTTTTGGGAAAATTGGCTCGAAAAGTTGTTAAAGGCTCCTGGGAGGACACTTGCTATTCGGACTCTCATTTTGGATAAGGGGTAACCCATTTCCAAGCAGCTGCTAAGCATAGACCGGCACTGGATAGGGGGAGGTCACATTTCTTCTCAAATTTTCAAAACAGATTTTGGCGGGAAAACAGTTTACAGAAAACAGAATTTTCTGTTCGAATTTTGGATGATTTTTAAGGCGATTCAATGGCTGATTTTCGTTGGGTTAACTCTGTTAAGGATAAACAAGTATGGTATGAGCTGTAGAATCGATTAAACAGGGATAGAAATCCGTGTTGGAGCAAAACAGGGAGAATTCACAATTTGAGTTATTTTCGGTTTACAAAAGAATTTGTGAAGAGTTTACGGCAAGATAGGAGTGTATGGAGTCCTTATTCAGTCCTTGGAGAGTTTAAGAGAGTTTGGAAACCAAGTTGACGCGTAAAAAGAAGATTAAAATCCCGTAACTTGCTGTTGAAAAAGAACGAAAATATTTGGATTAACTCGAGTGATTTTGGGGTTTGGTGGATATATATAGGTTGATTCGAGTCATATTTAGAAGTACGAACAATTTGGGGGAGTTTGGAGAAGTTTAGAGCTATAGAGAAGCGAGAAAACAATCAACTGGAGTCGATACAGAAAATTTTCTGCTGCTGCAAAGAAGAAGAACACGAAGAACATTAGACCTTCAGAGTTAGTCGCAGAGGCAGACTTATTTTCAGTGACAACGAGGTACGGTCGCATCTTCCTGCAGTCACAGAAGCTCTTCAGCAACAACTCGGACTTCTGTTTTAGACCTTCAGCAACTACAGAATCCGCTGCTTAGCACTTTTCACTCTTTTAATCAACTTTTGAACACCAAATATGTATTTTGAGCAAGTGATTAATATGAGGAGCTAAACCCCTTAGCCGAGGCGACGGAGGAAGCCATTGTTCCATGAAAAGTGGTATAATTCTATTTTAATTATTTATTACAATTATTTTACATGATTATTTGCATAGAACTTAAAAGAAAAATTGGTTTTTATTGAGTAGTTGTGAAGTGTTTTGATGGGACATGCTTAGTTTTAATACTTTTGATGTTTCATGCTTCGTTCTTACAATTATTACTTCAAAAATCTATTAGAGGCAAATATTAGAATCACTTTAAAGAAGAATATTGCATGAATATTTATTAGAGTTTATCAATTAATTGGTCAATGGTGGAATCCAAAGTCTCGGTATTTTCTTATTATTGTCAAAACAATTATATTTACTTTTCGAAAATCCTTCACAAGTTCGAGCAACGAACCTTTTTACCACTACAACTATAAAACGACATCAGACGGTATCACAAACCAATATCCAAGTGTCAATCAATTCAATCAACAACCGAAAGGCCGGATTCAAGAACTGATTGAACTTAACGCACAACCTGTGATATTTCTATTATATAACAAAATATAATGCGGAAAAGAAATAACACAGACACCATAAATTTTGTTAACGAGGAAACCGCAAATGCAGAAAAACCCCGGGACCTAGTCCAGATTTGAACACCACACTGTATTAAGCCGCTACAGACACTAGCCTACTCCAAGTTAACTTCGTACTGGAATGTAGTTGAGCCCTAACCAATCTCACACTGATCAATGTACAGTCGCGTTCCTTACGCCTCTAGAACCACGCCAGATTCTGCGCACTTGATTCCCTTAGCTGATCTCACCCACAACTAAGAGTTGCTACGACCCAAAGTCGAAGACTTGATAAACCAATCTGTCTCACACAAAAAAGTCCAATTTTATATATAAATTTATCTCTCACAGATAAACCTATTAGTTTTGTTCCGTCTTTTGATAAATCAAGGTAAACAGGAACCAATTGATATACCGGACTTATATTCCCGAAAAACATCCTAGAAATATCAATCACCTCACAATAATCCTAATCATATGGTAGCGAAACAAGATATTGTGGAATCACAAACGATGAGACGAAGATGTTTGTGACTACTTTTTATCTTACCTATCGGAGATTAAATCTCGAGCAAATCCTAGAGAAGATAGTACTCGATCACGATGGGAAACTGCAAGATTAGAACACGCAACTACAGAGAAAATAGTTGGGCTTGGCTTCACAATCCCAATGAAGTCTTCAAGTCGTTAACCTACATGGTTTCGTGAAAAACCTAAGGTTAAAGGAGAATCGACTCTAGTCGCAACTAGTATCACACATGAGGTGTGGGGATTAGGTTTCCCAGTTGCTAGAATTCTCCTTTATATAGTTTTCAAATCAGGGTTTGATAACTTTGAAACAAAGCAATCAATATTCACCGTTAGATGAAACCTGATCTAAGATCCAAGCTAAGTTTGCTTGAAACCAAAGCAATATCTCTCCACCATTAGATGGTCTTAGCTTGTTACACATAAATGAAATGTAGCTTCATTTAGATGTGGGTAATCGTACCTAAACGTGTACACCTTGTTGGCTCAACAATAGTTAACCGAAGTTAGCCATATGAATACTTTCTTATCAACCATATTCATCTTATCAACAACTAGTTCAAATGACTCAAATGAAACTAGTTATAGAGTTGTTCAATTGTTTATATTCCCATAGAAGTATACAAGACACAATTGAAGCAAAATCGATTTTGATTCACTCGAATCAAGTCATGAACATTATAGCCACGGTTTGCAAAAGATAGCATTCCTTATTATATAAATGTATTAGTTCATGAACAAACCGATTATAGAACTTAACCCACTCAAGTATGCAAACGGGTATGCATACTTAAGTAGCCGGACTTGGACTGTGTCCGACAGTATGCGAACGGGTACACATACTATCACACATCCAAAACAACAGTTGAATTAGTACGCGTACGGGTATGCATAAAAAAGTTCCCGGACTTCAACCGAGTTCGCCAGTATGCGTACGAATACGAATACGCATACCAAGGCTCTCGGACTTTACCTTACCTTCCAAGTACGCATACGGTTATGCATACTATACCGGTCTTGGATCAACATATATGCAAGTACGCATACTATGTCTATAATCCAATTTTGGTTAAGTGTTCTAAACTCTATTTCAATCATTGATACATTCTTAGAGGATGACAATAGTTGTTTTCCACTAAATATTAGAATCAAAGCGATTTTCAAGTTATTGAAATAATCAATACGAAACATTCCGAGTCTATATCAAATGACCGTATCACACAAATCATGTAAGATGTTACTTGGCGATTTTAACATGATCATATTTTGACTTGCGTCAAGAATATAAGATGAACTTGGTTGAAGCAAAAGCTTACCAACACATATTTCGAGAAATATGTAAGCGAGTTAAACTCAGATCGAATTATCAAATGTGTATAATCGAATACTATATAGTAATACGACTTTTGTCTCAAGAAAGAGATAGAGTAGAAATAGATTTTCTGAGTGATAGATGAGTTTCAGTCTCCGCATACCTTTTGTCGATGAAGTTCCACAAGCTCTCCTTAGTAGTTCTTCGTTTTCAATTGATGACCGCCGTGAAGTCTAAAGCTCAACTACACTATCTATCCTTGTCCGAGACATTACTATAGGTAGACTAGAAGTCAAGACTTATAGTTTTGATCACTAACATTGAAAAACAAGCATGAGATAGCAACGCTTACGAGTTCGACCGAGCAGTGCTCTAACAATTTATGCAACTCGGAATGGTTCCTGTTATATTATTATTATCTAAAAAAGTTCTAGAAGAGGAAAAATCTCGCAAATTGAATTTGGTATAGGACCTTGGATATTGTTTGAATACAAGTTTAGATAGTATAAGTGTTTTAGGTTGGAGACTGAAGTAGAAATGGCACCTTCAATGAAATTGTGACTGAGGTCAAGATACTGCAGTTGATCAGAAAGATTGAATAACAAAGAAGGAAGAGTTTCATGAATTGAACAGAATGAGGCATATAGACTGACTAATACCGGCACATGTGAAATCGAAGACAGAATTGGCCCGACTACTTTTGTGTCTGATATCCAAAGCTGTTTTAGTTTAGGCCATTTATGTTTAAACATCATAGTTAGATCAAGATGGATATCAAAATTTTCACTCACGTCAAACTCTGTAAGTTGAGGAAGATAAGGAATTGAACCACTTAGTTGACAATTTGAAAACTCAAGAACAGAGAGCGAAGTCAAATTAGCTAGCTGAATGGAGAATGTAAACTTGAGCGCATAATTGTGATTCATTTTGAGAGATGATAAATGAGAGATTTTGTGAAACTTATGGATGGGGAAAACAGATATAGAGCAAAAAGAGAGGTCAAGATCCCGAAGATTAGAAAGATATGATATATGTTTACCAAAATTCTCTTCTAAAGATGAGGCCTCATAAAGATTAATGCCTCTAAAACTTAATGATTGGAGATTCATTAACCCTCTCACCCATTCTGTAGATGATGATTCTAAGCAAGAGGTAGAGAAATGATTAGAATCGCAAGATATATCGAGGTATTGTAGAGATGATAAGTTGGAGAGTTAAGTAGAAATTGATAATGACAAGTTGGAGAATGAGAAATCAAGATGAATGAGTTTTGTTAGATGAGAAAATTGAAGTGGGAGTTGTGATTCCTGAAAATCATTAAAGGAAAGATTAAGATATTTCAGATAAGTAACTTTTAAAAGGGAAGCAGAAAATTTACCAGTTAGCGAAGTGCTTTGCGGGTCGTAGACATAACAAGTAGACAAATCATATGCTTAGTAGTAATTTTTGAAAAGACGAGGGTACCCAAATAAACCTCAATCTAAAACTTTTCCACCTATAAGTCCTTTCTCCGAAATTGATTATCTATGGACTGAGGCGAGACAATACAACTAATCGGTTCACACTTCATGTGATCGTCTATGGATATGAGATTGAGACAATACAACAACAAGATAACTTTCATGATTGACTATGGATACAAGATCGAGACAATACAACAACGAAGTATGTTTACTTGATAATAGGTTCGGACTTAACCAAACACAATAGGATTGCTATCAAGTAAATAGGAATTAACATTTGTGTATTTTACTTCTAATTATAATAAAACTGAAAAGACGAGGGTACCCAAATATACCTCAATCAATAACTTTTCCACCTATAATTCCTTTCTCCGAAAGTGATTGTCTATAGAATGAGTCGAGACAATACAACTAATCGGTTCACACTTCGTGTGATCGTCTATAGATACGAGATCGAGACAATAAGACAATAAGATAACTTGTGTGATTGGCTATGGATACAAGATCGAGACAATACAACAACGAAGTATGTTTACTTGATAAATGGTTCGGACTTAACCAAACACAATAGGATTACTATCAAGTAAATACGAAATAACGTTTGTGTATTTTACTTATAATTATAATAAAAACAATTATAATTGCGGAAATAGAAAAGTAAAAGACACAGCAAGATTTTGTTAACGAGGAAACCGCAAATGCAGAAAAACCCCGGGACCTTGTCCAGAATTGAATACTCTCAGGATTAAGCCGCTATACAAAATCAAACCAACTTCGTATAGTTGAGACCAAGCAACTAAACCTATAGTTAACCTAGTTCCGTCTGTATCCCTTCGCCTCCAACTTGTTAATAAGTCACGCACTTTGAATAATTCCTTTGGTTCGTACACTAAAGGAACAACAAATCTGTTCGGTAACAACTCTTTTCAAACAAAGTGATATGAGTTTGACAAAGGCTCTTCCATTTAACCAATAAACTCCTTTGTCGGGTCCTTAGATCAATCTCTCAACAACTATCGAAGTAATTGTTAGACTATGCAATCAATACTATTAATCACAAAGAAGTGTATTAATGCCGATCTACTCAACTAATCAATCAAGGTTATCACAAAGATAAACCGATTATAGTTGGATCCCTTTCCAGCCGAAACAAGTATTGTGCACACCAAAGATTATGAACCCAAAAAGTCTTCTTGTCTAAAAATATTCTTTAATCATAACCTGCACACAATCAACTTGAATCTCTTGTGATCAATCACACACAGAACGGAGTCTGTTAACGTTGGATTTTCACAAGACATCTTTAGAACTACAAATAGTCTAAATATCCCCGTCGAAACTTCGATCTAGTTTGAGTGAATCTTATATCAGAAGAGAAGATTCTTAAGCATAAACAAACTAGGTGCAATCAAAGTTCAACAACCGTTAATCAATCAAATCAATCGAAAACTAATAATAAACAGCAATTATCTAGTTTCCCACCAACGGTACTAATAGAGCTTCTCAATCCAAAAGAAGTCTTTAAACTGAGTGGCCGTAAGAGATTTCGCCTAATTAGGTTACTTTCCTCTCCGAATAGGCGGCTCCACCAGTAACAACACAACTAGGTAGTTTTGCTGGCTCTGAGGATTAGTTTGCTAGAAATGCAAACTTCAATATTTATAGACAAGGAAGTTTGGACACAGAGGAATTTCCAAAACCGAATATTCTCAAAGATATGCAATAAACACAAAATCGGTTTTCATAATTCCTGGAAATGCACTATCCAAATATTGACCAAAATCCCAATAGAAAAATCAATAATCAGTAAATGCACATTACTAATTATTATTTTCTAAAGATATGCATTTAATTGCTGGAGATTAAATAGCATATAAAAACTAAGAAACCTTAAATAAAAGTTTCTCAATTTATTTCGATCCTGGGATTCTCCTTTAGCTATTAAGGAATACCTTTGAACAATTAATGATAAGAGTTACTGCACATGTTCAAAGTATTTCGACATCTTTTACTTTGTAAATCCTTTTTCATACTTACAATCTTGGAAACGATTTGCCACACTTCCGAACAAGTTTAGAATTGGTTCGTCTGAATTTCAAGAACTAGTGATTAATTATCTTATCAAATCACCAATTATGGGTTTCTCGGTTCTACCAAAACAAGTTCGGTTCTACCTCCATGTGAGTACTGTGCATAGTCACGCTAGTTTCCAAAATTTGGCTGACTAGGTACTAGGATCGGTTCCCCACAACTTATGGTAACTACCTGTATTCGGTTGCACATGTCCATAGGATCGGTTTCCCAAAAGCTACAAACTTGTTGCACATGTTCATGGGATCGGTTCCCCCATCTACTAAAAACGTGTTGCACCTATTACAAGGATCGATTCCCTCTTGCAAATTTGTTGCACCTCTTACAAGGATCGGTTCCCCAATGACTATATAAAAGTTGCTATCTACACGGCATCGATCATACCATCTTGAGTGATTACTTAAGATCGGTTTCACTAATAAAATTCATACCAATACATAAGTCAGGCCTTGTGAATAGTTTTACTAAGATACATAAACAAGTTTATGAGCGGTTATACTAAACACACATATTGGTAATTCAAAATAGATTTGCAATGAATAACAATACCAATAAGCCTAGCGATTTCCCTTTCGATTCACAAAACAAGTCTATGAACTTACTTCCTTTAAACGAATGTAAAACATTGTTTCCTAGGATGAAATCTTCACTCATACCCATACATAATTCACAATAGCATTCATATGATCATGTCGATGTCTTATATACAAAGTTTAATGGTTAAGCAATAAACCTCGTATTGTATTCCTTACTACTATTTTAACTAGAGTTTCATACACAGCTTCGCAGTTATGTTTTCAATATGCACGACTTGAAAGATATGTTAGGGAAAGAAACAGTTCAAATCAAATATTACTAACCTCAAGAGGAAGGATGATGTTGTCGTTGTAGCTCCATACTTCTTCACATTCTTCAAGTCTTCATGTAATACTTGTAAGTCTCATATCCTAACACTTTCAAGCTAACCTATACGAAGTTGACTCTAGTATGTAATCAAGCGACTCTTTAAATGAGTTTTGATTCACTAAAATATGACAACCAAACTTGACATACCAACGCTTGGTGGGTTCAACCGATCCATGCTCTAACAATCTCCCCCTTTGTAAATTTTAGTGACAAAACTCTTACATCATATGGATAAACAAATTACAAAAATTCATTATACACATACGCTTGATTCCAAGTTCAGCAGCACAAAGCCTGCATTAAATTCAATCCTTAAATGCCGCTACTGACATTATAATAACAAAGTTAATACCCCCCTAAAGGTAAGATAGGTAGATTTTCAATCCGCACGTCTTTGTTATTTCCATGTAGTTCCTCATAACTACATATCATATGGTATGTGACTCCCCCTTAGTCTATGCTTTCACTCCCTTCGTTAGAATAAACGTTTTAGCACAAATGTCCTTTCCCTTAGTGATACCAACTCACAACAAGTCAATATCACTTGTTTACTCCATATATTTCTCCCCCTCTTTGTCACAAAATGACAAAGAAACGAAAAAAAGAAAGTACAAACCGAAAGGATCTTACAAATCTCACAAAAAGAATTTGCAAACCTATAAGAGTTGAGCACGAGGGTTTTACACACCATTTTAGATAACCAATATCAAAACCGAAACTACAAGTAATTTGGTTTTAACATGTTATCTTGGAAACAATTGCCCGAAGCAATTTTCCCTAATAGTTAAGCATATCAATAATCGACTAAGCACCTTAGTTCTTTTGCTAAACCGATTGTACAAGTACAATCGCTTGTTCGATAAGACTAAAATAAAGATCAGAATTAACTTTATTTTTCTCACCAGGCTCTAATTATTCTCAAAAATAACTTAGACCTTTCACTTTTAAACAAGACAAATACTAGGTTAGTTAACTAGTAATTCTTGTTAAGGCATTCGGTTAGACTTGAATAACCGAAACCTTCACATTTGATAAGTCTAACTAAGATCCGAAAAACTTAGTTTCTTCTTATCCAGAAATCACTTGTACTAAACAAATGATCCCGAAACACTTTTGTTAATCCATAAACAATCCATACAAACCAAATAAATCAACTTGCATAATCATTTATCTTAACCGAAAGCAATTGAAACAAACATAGACATTATAGCACTGCAATTGCACCGAAATTTTGTAGGCCTAAACAATTGATACCAAACAATAACGAAAGATAACAATAGTTTTTCTTAACCGGAATCAATTGAATCACAATCAAACATCCATACACAAATAATGGAATACACATCAATTGTACCGAAATTTTATTAAGCAAAAGCAATAAGGATATGAAATAAAATCATGCTTTTCTTAAACGGGAAAACAATTAACTAACAAGATTGTTACCTCAAATTCCGCATCCTCTTCTCCCCTTAAGATATGTCATTAAGCGCAAGTTCACTTAGAACTCTCCCCCGTTAAAGTTGTCATCCTCCAGCCAAAATAAAAGAACAACAACAAAGAGCAACCTTTACCATAGAAAGGTTGAAAACCGGTTTTAACTATGCAATGCAAAAGTTGAAACCTCGAAACACATATGCTTTTATGCTAAACCAAAAGATTCAACATATTGTGACTTTTTCACATATTGTTTCTACAGGAACCCCTCATGATCCTTTGATAAAGCCTACTAACATGGGCTAGAACTTAATCCCGCTAAATCAAAAAGTCACCCAAACCATAAGGGTTCACACAATATGAGATCGAATATCAAGGTTAGTAAAACGAAATCAAACATCCCATAACACAAATGCAATACACCATAAATATTCAACAAAGAATCAAGTATTGCAATTACCTCTATCTTGTAGGGAATTGAATTGCGAAACCAACTCAAAAGAATGAGGTCATTCCGAGTTCGGATGAAGAAGTTATGGGCAAAACAGTTTTATACTTCTTCGTATGGGGACCTCTCACTAGGATCGGTTCCCAAGAGTTACTTGTGACGGATCACAACACTAAACTGTTTTTGACATAACTTTTGCATACGATGCCCGAATTCGGTGATTTTTGGATCATTTTAACCATAAAAACAAGAGATACACATATATGATCAGTAGATATCAACATCATAAACTCAAAATTACCGTTTCTATCGAAACCTCAAATATAGATAGAGAAAGTATGAGTATGGAAGAAAAGAAATCTCCCTAAAGATGTTAATTAGTCATATAATAACCGAGAGATCATGTGCTCAGTTTCATGTACTTCCTCGCCTTTCAAAAGATTAAGCACCAAGGTGAGCATGCACATTCTAATACACATAGGTTGTGTTGAGTTGAGCCTTCTCTTGTTCGTCATGAGTGACTAATACAGAATTATCATTCTTGACCTCTTGCTTGGTTTGTTTTCTCTTGTTCCATCTCTTGTTTTTCTTCTTTGACTTGTGATGAAGAGTGTCATTATCACAACCTTTACTAGTACAAGAGATTTCAGACATGATGTCTTTCTTTAGTCTTTCAAGAAAACTCTTATAATTATTGTCACCAACAATTAACAACTGCGAATCATTCTTGTGACTAACTTTTGGTCCCTTATTTGCTATGGAGGACTTCGGGACCCATTTAGAGTTGGGTTTCGCAGGAGCATCTTTGTCCTTCATACTATTAGGATGATTGTCCTTTTGGATACCTTGCGAAACAACTTTTCTCCAATTTTGAACATCATATCTTGTCTTAGCATTTGCAAAGTCATCTCTTTTTCTATAATAGGGTCTTTTATAAGATGTCTTTGACGAGCGATGGACAAAACATGATTTATCATTATAAGAATTCTTTTGCCTAAAATTTATCGATCTGAGTTCCTTTGGGGAGCAATCTTAGGCAATTCGTTAGATACAAAAGAAAGTGTATCTTTTAACTTACGAATATTGCACCCCCATTCCACATGCCCTTTATTACCACAATAACAACAATGCTTAGTAACATACGAAGTGTGAGTTTTAATGTTACCTTTTTGTGGATCTTCTTGTATTAGAGATCGACGATTTTTCTTCCTCCTCTTCTTTCTTCTTATCTTTGTTAAACTTTGTTGCTTCCTTGTCATTAGCAGAAGTGCTCTCTTTGATTGTCGTACTTGAAGAGAATGGTTGAACATGATTCTTAGGCTTCACTGGTTTTACTTCTTTACAAGAAATACGAGCATTTTTTACATCAGTGGAAGCCTCTGGATTAGAAGAATTTTTATCTTTAACAAATTTTACCTATTTGCTAACATTTGAAGCATCTATTCCCTTATAGCCCAATCCTCGTGTATCACGATGATTTCTACTTGCTTCTAACATTGAGGTTAAATTGTTTGAGCTAGCATTGAACTTTTTAAGGTCCAAATTTTCTTCTTTCAACACCTTGATTTTCTCAAGAGCACTAGCTAGATCAGCCTCAAGGCGTTTTTCTCGGGAGAGATATTCACCTTCTTTCTCTTCAAAACTCTTTTGTTGAGAGTTAATCTTTGCATCATAATCAGCAAGTTTCTCTTCCAAGAAATGTACTTTTTCAAGAGTAGCATCACGATCTTTCTCTAAAAGCTCCGCTCAAGAAAGACTAGTACATACTTTGTCTTTAAGACTCTGTATTTGTTGTGAGAATTTTTCTTTCAGCAAGTTATGCTCTTCATCGAGATTTTGAAACTTTAAGGTTAAATCTCATTCTCTTTCAAGTGCTGAAAGAAGTTCATTAGAACAAATAAGAAATTGTTTGCTCAATTACTTTAGTTCAGATGATTTTACACTTGATCTTTCATCAGAAATCTCAAGCATATAACTCAATAAATTATCGTTATCAAAAAGACATTTTTCAAAGTCTGAATCATTGCTTTCGAATACAGGGCTTAACTTAGTCTCGTCTAGAGAACATTCAGACTTATTCTCAGAAGAGCAAGAAGAACTTGATGAAGAAGCTCCTTCTAAGAATTTCTTAAAATCAAAACTTTCAACGTCTTGCGATACATTACCTAAGTCTTTCTTTATTTTTCGCTCTCGCTTAACTTTACTTTGACTCATGTCTTATAGGTTGGATCACATCAAACACAGATTGTTAGATCTTTTCGTGTTTGCCTGCTCTGATACCAATTGAAAAGACGAGGGTACCCAAATATACCTCAATCTAAAACTTTTCCACCTGTAAGTCCTTTCTCCGAAAGTGATTGTATATAGACCGAGTCGAGACAATACAACTAATCGGTTTACACTTCGTGTGATCGTCTATGGATACGAGATCGAGACAATACGATAACAAGATAACTTGTGTGATTGGCTATGGATACAAGATCGAGACAATACAACAACGAAGTATGTTTACAAGATAAATGGTTCGGACTTAACCAAACACAATAGGATTGCTATCAAGTAAATAGGAATTAATGTTTGTGTATTTTACTTATAATTATAATAAAAATAATTATAATTGCGGAAATAGAAAAGTAAAAGACACAGCAAGATTTTGTTAACGAGAAAACCGCAAATACAGAAAAACCCCGGGACCTTGTCCAGAATTGAATACTCTCAGGATAAAGCCGATATAAAAAATCAAACCAACTTCATATAGTTGATACAAAGCAACTAAACCTATAGTTCACCTAGTTCCGTCTGTATCCATGCGCCTCCAACTTGTTAATAAGTCACGCACTTTGAACAATTCCTTTGGTTCATATTCCAAACACTAAAGGAACAACAAATTTGTTCGGTAACAATTCTTTTCAAACAAAATGATATGAGTTTGACAAAGGCTTTTCCGTTTAACCAATAAACTCCTTTGTCGGGTCCTTAGATCAATCTCTCAACAACTATCGAAGTAATTGTTAGACTATGCAATCAATACTATTAATCACAAAGAAGTGTATTGATGCCGATCTACTCAACTAATCAATCCAATCTATAACAAAGATAAACCGATTATAGTTGGATCCCTTTCCAGCCGAAACAAGTATTATGCACACCAAAGATTATGAACCCAAAAAGTCTTCTTGTCTAGAAATATTCTTTAATCTTCAATCATCACCTGCACACAATCAACTTGAATCTCTTGTGATCAATCACACACAGAACGGAGTCTGTTAACGTTGGATTTTCATAAGACGTCTTTAGAACTACAAATAGTCTAAAGATCCACATCGAAACTTCGATCTAGTTTGAGTGAATCTTATATCATAAGAAAAGATTCTCAAGCATGCAATCAAAGTTCAACAACCGTTAGTAAATCAAATCAATCGAAAACTAATAATAAACCGCAATTATCTAGTTTCCCACCAACGGTACTAATAGAGCTTCTCAATCCCAAAGAAGTCTTTAAACTGAGCGGCTGTAAGAGATTTCGCCTAATTAGGTTACTTTCCTCTCCGAATAGGCGGCTCCACCAGTAACAACACAACTAGGTAGTTTTGCTGGCTCTGAGAATTAGTTTGCTAGAAATGCAAACTTCAATATTTATAGACAAGGAAGTTTGGACACCGAGGAATTTCCAAAACCGAATATGCTCAAAGATATGCAATAAACACAAAATCGGTTTTCATAATTCCTGGAAATGCACTGTCCAAATATTGACCGAAATCCCAATAGAAAAATCAATAATCAGTAAATGCACATTACTAATTATTATTTTCTAAAGATATGCATTTAATTGCTGGAGATTAAATAGCATATAAAAACTAAGAAACCTTAAATAAAAGATTCTCAATTTATTTCGATCCTGGGATTCTCCTTTAGCTATTAAGGAATATCTTTGAACAATTAATGATAAGAGTTACTGCACATGTTCAAAGTATTTCGACATCTTTTACTTTGTAAGTCCTTTTTCATACTTACAATCTTGGAAACAATTTGCCACACTTCCGAACAAGTTTAGAACTGGTTCGTCTAAATTCCAAGAACTATGTGATTAATTATCTTATCAAATCACCAATTATGGGTTTCTCGGTTCTACCAAAACAAGTTCGGTTCTACCTCCATGTGAGTACTGTGCATAGTCACGCTAGTTACAAAAATTCGGTTGACTAGGTACTAGGATCGGTTCCCCACAACTTATGGTAACTACATGTATTCGGTTGCACATGTCCATAGGATCGGTTCTCCCAAAGCTACAAACTTGTTGCACATGTTCATAGGATCGGTTCCCCCATCTACTAAAAACGTGTTGCACCTATTACAAGGATCGATTCCCTCTTGCAAATTTGTTGCACCTCTTACTAGGATCGGTTCCCCAATGACTATATAAAAGTTGCCATTTACAAGGCATCGATCATACCATCTTGAGTGATTACTTAAGATCGGTTTCACTAATAAAAGTCATACCAATACATAAGTTAAGCCTTGTGAATAGTTTTACCAAGATACATAAACAAGTTTATGAGCGGTTATACTAAACACACATATTGGTAATTCAAAATAGATTTGCAATGAATAACAATACCAATAAGCCTAGTGATTTCCCTTTCGATTCACAAAACAAGTTTATGAACTTACTTCCTTTAAACGAATGTAAAACATTGTTTCCTAAGATGAAATCTTCACTCATACCCATACATAATCACAATAGCATTCATATGATCATGTCGATGTCTTATATACAAAGTTTAATGGTTAAGCAATAAACCTCGTATTTTATTCCTTAATACTATGTCTAACTAGAGTATCATACACAGCTTCGCAGTTATGTTTTCAATATGCACGACTTGAAAGATACGTAAGGGAAAGAAATAGTTCAAGTCAAATATTACTAACCTCAAGAGGAAGGATGATGTTGTCGTTGTAGCTCTATACTTCTTCACATTCTTCAAGTCTTCATGTAATACTTGTAAGTCTCATATCCTAACACTTTCAAGCTAACCTATACGAAGTTGACTCTAGTATGTAATCAAGCGACTCTTTAAATGAGTTTTGATTCAATAAAATATGACAACCAAACTTTACATACCAACGCTTGGTGGGTTCAACCGAGCTATTCTCTAACAAATACAATTATAATTGCGGAAATAGAAAAGTAAAAGACACATCAAGATTTTGTTAACGAGGAAACCGCAAATGCAAAAAAAACCCGGGACCTAGTCCAGAATTGAATACTCTCGGAATTAAGCCGCTATACAAAATCTTAACCAACTTCGTATAGTTGAGACCAAGCAACTAAACCTATAGTTCACCTAGTTTCCTTAGTATCCCTGTGCCTCCAACTTGTAATAAGTCATGCACTTGGAACAATTCCTTTGGTTTGTATTCCAAACAGTAAAGGAACAACAAATCTGTTCAGTAACAACTCTTTTCAAACAACGTGATATGAGTTTGACAAAAGGCTCTTCCGTTTATCCCAATAAATTCCTTTGTCAGGTTCTTAGATCTATCTATTCAACAACTACCAAAGTAATTGTTTAGATTTTGCAATCAATACTTCTTAGTCACAAAGACAATATATTGATGCCGATCTACTCAACTAATCAATCAAGGTTATCACAAAGATAAACCGATTATAGTTGGATTCCCAGCCGATCAAGTTTTGTGCACACCAAAGATTATGAACTCAAATAAGAAATCTTCTTTGTCTTCAAATCTCCTTAGATCTTCAATAACCACCTGCACACAAACAACTTGAATCTCTTGTGATCAATCACACACAGAACAGAGTCTGTTAACAATGTATTATCAAAAGACGTATTTTGATCTACAAACAGTCTAAAGATCCCCGTCGACACTTCGATCTAGTTTGAGTGAATCTTATATCAGAAGAGAAGATTCTCAAGCATAAACAAACTAGGTGCAATCAAAGTTCAACAACCGTTAGTCAATCAAATCAATAGAAAACTAATAATAAATCGCAATTATCTAGTTTCCCACCAACGGTACTAATAGAGCTTCTCAATCCCAAAGAAGTCTTTAAAATGAGCGGTCGTAAGAGATTTCGCCTAATTAGGTTACTTTCCTCTCCGAATAGGCGGCTCCACTAGTAAAAACACAACTAGGTAGTTTTGCTGGCTCTGAGGATTAGTTTGCTAGAAATGAAAACTTCAATATTTATAGACAAGCAAGTTTGGACACCAAGGAATTTCAAAAACCGAATATTCTAAAAGATATGCAATAAACACAAAATCGGTTTTCATAATTCCTGGAAATGCACTATCCAAATATTGACCGAAATCCCGATAGAAAAATCTATAATCAGCAAATGCACATTACTAATTATTATTTTCTAAAGATATGCATTTAATTGATGGAGATTAAATAACATATAAAAACTAAGAAACCTTAAATAAAAGATTCTCAATTTATTTCGATCCGGGATTTTTCTTTAGCTATTAAGGAATATCTTTGAACAATAAAAGGTAAGAGTTACTGCACATGTTCAAAGTATGTCGACATCTTTACTTTGTAAATCCTTTTTCATATTTACAATCTTGGAACCGATTTGCCACACTTCCAAACAGGTTTAGAATTGGTTCATCTGACTTCCAAGAACTATGTGATTGATTATCCTATCAAATCACCAATCATGGGTTTAACGGTTCTACCAAAACAAGTTTCGGTTCTACCTCCATGTGGGTACTAAGATTGGTCACGCTAGCTTTCCAAAAATTGGTTCACTAGGTACTAGGATCGGTTACGACATATATATGGTATTTAACTTGTATTCGGTTGCGCAAGTCATAGGATCGGTTCCCCAATTACTAAAAACTTGTTGTACCTCTTACAAGGATCAATTCCCTCTTGTGATCGGTTGCACCTCTTACTAGGATCGGTTCCCCAATGTCTAGAGTTGGTCATACCAATTACAATATATCGATCATACCATCTCAGGTGATTACTTAAGATCGGTTTCACTAATAAAAGTCATACCAATACAAAAGTCAGGCATTGTGAATAGTTTTACCAAGATACATAAACAAGTTATGAGAAGTTATACTAAACACACATATTGGTAATCCAAAGATTTGCAATGAATAACAATACCAATAAGCCTAGCGATTTCTCTTTCTATTCACAAAACAAGTTTATGAATGTACTTCCTTTACACGAATGTAAAACATTGTTTCCTAGAACAAAATCTTCACCCATACCCATACCCATACATAATCACAATAGCATTCATACGATTATGTCGATGTCTTATATACGAAGTTCAAAAGATAGACGTTATACTTCGTATTGTAATTCCTTAATACTATGTCTAACTAGAGTATAATCATTCACAGCTTCGCATTTATGTTTTCAATATGCACGACTTGAAAGATACGTTAGGAATGAAACAGTTCAAGTCAAATATTACTAACCTCAAGTGGAAGGATGATGTCGTCATTGTATCTTTTTACTTCTTCACATTCTTCAAGTCTTCACATAATACTTGTAAGTCTCATATCCTAGTAACTTTCTAGCTAACCTATACGAAGTTGACTCTAATAAATAATCAAGCGACTCTTTAAATAAGTTTTGATTCACTAAAATATGACAACCAAACTTGACATACCAACGCTTGGTGGGTTCAACCGAGCTATGCTCTAACAATCTCCCCCTTTGTCAATTTTAGTGACGAAACTCTTACATCATATGGATAAACAAATTACAAGAATTCATTACACATACGCTTGATTCCAAGTTTCAACAGCACAATAACCTGTATACATTCAATCCATAAATGCCGTTGTTGACATTATAATAACAAAGCTAATACCCCCCCTAATGGTAAGATAGGTAGATTTTAAATCCGCACGTCTTTGTTATTCCCTTTGTAGTTAAGATAACCACAAGTATCAATATGATATGCTACTCCCCCTTAGTCTATGCTTTACTCTTTCGTTAGATATAACATTTAAGCACCATTGTCCTTTCCTTAGTGATACCAAATCACTTGTTTACTCCATATATTTCTCCCCCTTTTTGTCACAAAATGACAAAGGTACGAGCAAATAAAAGACAAACCGAAAGGATCTTACAAATCTAAAAAGACTTGCATAACCTATAAGAGTTAAGCACGAGGGTTCCACACACCATTTTAGATAACCAATATCAAAACCGAAACTACAAAGTAATTTTGTTTTGATATGTTACCAAGGAAACAATTGCCCGAAGAAATTTTCCCTAATAGTTTAGCAAATCAAAAATTGACTAAGCATCTTAGTTCTTTTGCTAAACCGATTGTACAAATACAATCGCTTGTTCGATAAGACCAAAATAAAGATCAGAATTAACTCTATTTTTGATCGAATTTTAGATAGTGGTAAGAAAGGTTGTCGTTCACTCGGACTTGATGAGATTGATTTTAAGAATTAATAAACGAAAATGCTAGAAATAAAGAGAATTTATACAAAATATGTCAAAGGATGAAGAATTTACTGGGACTTAGGATTTCACTGTTTTTTCATGTTCACGGGGTTCAGAAATTAATTCTAGACACTTATAGCTCAAAACAAAAGAAGTAATAACTCTATTTTTTTTGCCAAAGTAGATTTCATAAAACATTAGTTGTAAGTTGTGAGCATGAAGTATCAAAAGTAATTAAAACTAAGCATGCGACATCAAACAAAATAACAAATAATTAATAGAAATCATAAAACAATTAAATTCTATGCAAATAGTTATAAACGAATTAATTTAATTACCACATGGACGAAAAACAGCTTCCTCCATCGTCCCAGTGATGGGGTCTAGCTTCACATGGTGAAAACGCGCTCAGAATAATTTTTCATTACTCAAACAGTGTTTACAATGGTAAAAATGGAGAAAATAATAAAAGAACCGAGTTTGCAACGGTATAAGTGCGTTGCAACTTGCTGTTACAAATAGTAACAAATAGTGAGAATATATGACACTTTGTAAACGACAGACTATCACTGTAGTCTGTTCTTCTTCTTCACTTCTCTGCTGAAGATGAACACGACTCTGCAACTTGATTCTTTTCGCTCTCTTCTACCCCCTAACTCTCCATCCCCCTCTATGACTCTAGTAAAGCCATTTTATACTTCAAAGCACCAAGAATACTCCTCATTACTCCCCAAAAATTTCTTCCATAGCTCGGCAGTAAATAAAATTATCTCTGGAAATTTTGTTTCCTTTCTTGCCTCTTCATGCGTTCAATTGCTGCATACACACTCCAATATACTCTGGTACACGTTCAAGAGTGATCCAACACGCTGTAAACACGCTCAAACTTTCCGAAACAATCCCAACAGAAACCCATGTATCTCTCATACTCTGTTTTACTTCCAAACCCGCGTTGCAGCCCAATTCTCTCGATTCCAGGATCATTACCATCCCTATTTGATCCAAGCAGGCCCAAAGCAACCAAATCCAGCGCTCGAGTCTCACTCAAACTTGTCCAAATTCTTAACAGGGTTTCCGTAGGAAGATAATCCCGAGAATCTGTTCAATCATTAAATCCACCATTCTAGCCAATTCTGGTCAAAACGAAGACCATTACCAGCCATATTGAGCAAAAAAAAAAAAAAAAAAAACCCAATGAGTTTCAACACTTGAATCTCCCGAGAACATGATCAAAATTCGAACCCTAATTCTGTTTTCTGAAGAACTTCTTTTCCCGCCAAAATCCAGTTTCAAACGAAGGGGATGAGGGTCCCCCTTAACCAGCTGTTTGGGTGCGAATATCAAGTGGTTGCCCCTTAACAATTGAGGTGCCCCTTATCCAATAGTAGAGTCCTTTTAGCAGTTGTCCTCCGGGAGTGCAAATATCACTTTTCGAGCAACTTTTTCCACGCAAGTGTATTTCTCCAAAAACATCTACACATACACAAAAACACCAAAATTAATATAAAATCGAGTACCAACAATACAGAAAATTGAGGACAACTTAGACACAAAAATGTGTCTATCAATTTTTCTCATCAGGTTCTAATTATTCAAATAATAACTTAGACCTTTCACTTTTGAACAAGACAAGTACTAGGTTAACTAAGATCAGAATTAACTTAGTTGCTCTTATCCGCAATCGAATTGGACTAACCAATTGATCCTGAAAACCCTTTTGTTAAGCCATAAACAATTCATACAAACTAAATAAATCAACTTGCATAATTATTTACCTCAACCGGAAGCAATTGAAACAAACATAGACATTATAGTACCGCAATTACACCGTAATTTCGTAAGCCTAAACAATTGATATCAAACCATAAAGCAAGATTTTAATAGTTTTTCTTAACCGGAACCAATTGAATTACACACACATCCATACACAAATAATGGAATAAACATCAATTGTACCGAAATTTTGTTAAGCAAAAGCAATAAATATATGCAATAAAATCAGGCTTTTTTTAAACAGGAAAACGATTAACTAACAAATTTGTTACCTCAAGCTCCGCATCCTCTTCTCCCCAGAAATATATGTCATTAAGCGCAAGTTCACATAGAACTCTCCCCCGTTGTGTTGTCATCCTCTCGCAAGACAAAAGAACAACAACAAGGACTAACCTTTACCAGAGAAAGGTTGAAAACCAGTTTTAACTAATGCAATGCAAAAGTTGAAACCCCGAAACAAATATGCTTTTATGCTAAACCAAACGATTCAACATATTGTGACTTTTTCACATATTATTTCAATTAGAACCCCTTATGATCCTTTGATAAAGCCTACCAACATGGGCTAGAACTTAATCCTACTAAACCAAAAAGTCACCCAAACCATAAGGGTTCACACCATATGAGATCGAATATTAAGGTCATGAAAACCGAAATCAAACATCCCATAAACATACATAGCAATAATATAAAGCATTCAAGCACACTATGTAATCGAAAACTATAACAAGAAAAATTATAAACTAATAATTTTATTCATAAATAATAGATAGTTTTATTCATAATAGACTTTATTGAAATAATCAAAAACTAATGTCTATTTTTCAACAGATTTTTCAAAGATCATCTTCAATTTCCTCAAATTTTTCAGGATCTTCATCAACAGCATCTCGACTGATATCTCGGATTCTTCACACAGTACCTTGATTATGTTCATAGGCTAAAGCATTAACCTTTCGATTAATATTCCGAGCATACTCCCTATTATCGATTCCAAGTTTAATCAGCTTTCTTTGGTTACGGATAACAGTTCTTAGTAGTGCTGCCTGTCTATGATGTGTTTCGGTAGTACTGAGGAGGACTTGTCGAAGATTAATAATATCAATCTTAGCATCCAAACTATTTTGGACAAAGAGATGAGTCATATCTTCCTTTTCATTTTCTTTATCTTCACAGCAATATTTCTTGAAGGTATTATCAAGATGAATAGCTTCATTAGAAGTCATTCCACTCAAGGCTTTCAGAAGTTTTTCTCGAGATCTGGTTTGAGGATACATCCTATTACCATAGGTTCTCAAATAATATGAGTTCATATATTTGGGAACCATTTAACACATTCCAAACATAGGAGTCATCCTTAAATAAGTATTTCTGACCAGATTTGAAAAGATTTTCGCATCTAATGTGCTAGACAATCACAAAGATTCTTTAGAAAGAATCAACCTTTTAGATCACGTATCTAAAACTGCTTTTTGATAGGGAAACTTATCCTGTTTACACAAGTTGTTTGTGAGACAACTTTTCTACAAATGGAGACAGAATTAAACATCTTCAGGTAGATTGTGTAAACTCTCTATGTTGAATAAGAGATTATTGACAGGATAAAGATAACCCAGATATGTGTGCTTCCTTACATCAGTTGATTGGGCATTGCAAGGATGCACATTCCAACGCAATTAAGCGTTGGGGTGAGGATCTTCCTCACCAAATGCCTTTTGAGGATTTTTTTCCTTCTTACTTTTAGGGACATTATCACGTTCCCTTGTCTGGGTTTTGAATCTATCCTCTTCATTAAGAATATTGCGAGATGTTATATCCTTGATTACATCTTGTGCCTAGGATGGTATGCTCCTTGAACTTGAACCCGTTTGGTCTAGATCTGCCATTCGGTAAATTTATGATATCTTTTGTTCAAGACATTCTATATGTCCTCTTAAGGTATCCATTCTTTATTAGAAATGTTTTTATAAACACTTGTCTAGATATACCTTTCGACATGTCTCTGTAAGAAGATATTCAATAAGGATCTTATTCCTTATTTGTGAATGCTCCAGCGATTGTTTAAGAATTTCACACTCTGTAGTCTGATGATGAACTTCGTTGCATAGAGCCATTTTTTGTTCCAAATAATCTGCCAGATTACCTTGAAGACCGAGTGTTTCTCGCTTTCCTTCACAAATTCTTACATTCAATTGAACAATAAGTTCTAGGACATCATCTAGACTGTCAATGGTTTTTCCCTTTTCTGAATAGTTTTCAACATGTTTGAAAAATCTTTCTAGCACTTTACGAAATTCAGAACTTGGGAAGACTAGTGAATCTAATCTCTTTTCACAATTGGAAACAGACGATTTTTCACTAGAGATTGGAGTCGGATCCAAAACATATTTGAGTTTTAGATTCATTCTTTTCTGACCAGGAACCTGATTCGCAATCAAGTTATTAGTGATAGACTTTTTCTTTGATTTTCGAAAAGACTTACGAGACCAATTTCCATTGACCTTTTATGAGATCTTATTCTCATTATCTTGACATACGTTAACTGAGTTCTTCATAAGTTTAGCTTTGCTTTTCTTATTTTGACTCATATCTTATAGGTTGGATCGCACCAAACACAGATTGTTAGATCTTTTCATATTTGCCTGCTTTGATACCAATTGAAAAGACGAGGGTACCCAAATATACATCAATCTAAAACTTTTCCACCTATAAGTCCTTTCTCCGAAAGTGATTGTCTATGGAATGAGTCGAGACAATATAACTAATCGGTTCACACTTCGTGTGATCGTCTATGGATACGAGATCGAGACAATACGACAACAAGACAACTTGCGTGATTGACTATGGATACAAGATCGAGACAATACAACAACGAAGTATGTTTACTTGATAATAGGTTCGGACTTAACCAAACACAATAGGATTGCTATCAAGTAAATATGAATTAACGTTTGTGTATTTTACTTCTAATTATAATAAAACAATTATAATTGCGGAAATAGAAAAGTAAAAGACACAGCAAGATTTTGTTAACGAGGAAACTGCAAATGCAGAAAACCCCGGGACCTAGTCCAGAATTGAATACTCTCAGAATTAAGCCGATATACAAAATCTAAACCAACTTCGTATAGTTGAGACCAAGCAACTAAACCTATAGTTCACCTAGTTTCCTTAGTATCCCTGTGCCTCCAACTTGTAATAAGTCACGCACTTGGAACAATTCCTTTGGTTCGTATTCCAAACAGTAAAGGAACAACAAATCTGTTCGATAACAACTCTTTTCAAACAACGTGATATGAGTTTGACAAAAGGCTCTTCCGTTTATCCCAATAAACTCCTTTGTCAGGTTCTTAGATCTATCTATTCAACAACTACCAAAGTAATTGTTTAGATTTTGCAATCAATACTTCTTAGTCACAAAGACAATATATTGATGCCGATCTACTCAACTAATCAATCAAGGTTATCACAAAGATAAACCGATTATAGCTGGATTCCCAGCCGATCAAGTTTTGTGCACACCAAAGATTATGAACTCAAATAAGAAATCTTCTTTGTCTTCAAATCTTCTTAGATCTTCAATAAACACCTTCACACAAACAACTTGAATCTCTGTGACAAATCACACACAGAACGGAGTCTGTTAACAATGGATTATCACAAGACGTCTTTAGATCTACAAACAGTCTAAAGATCCCCGTCGACACTTCGATCTTGTTTGAGTGAATCTTATATCAGAAGAGAAGATTCTCAAGCATAAACAAACTAGGTGCAATCAAAGTTCAACAACCGTTAGTCAATCAAATCAATAAAAAACTAATAATAAATCGTAATTATCTAGTTCCACACCAACGGTACTAATAGAGCTTCTCAATCCCAAAGAAGTCTTTAAAATGAGCGGTCGTAAGAGATTTCGCCTAATTAGGTTACTTTCCTCTCCGAATAGGCGGCTCCACCAGTAAAAACACAACTAGGTAGTTTTTCTTGCTCTGAGGATTAGTTTGCTAGAAATGAAAACTTCAATATTTATAGACAAGGAAGTTTGGACACCAAGGAATTTCCAAAACCGAATATTCTCAAAGATATGCAATAAACACAAAATCGGTTTTCATAATTCCTGGAAATGCACTGTCCAAATATTGACCGAAATCCCAATAGAAAAATCTATAATCAGTAAATGCACATTAATAATTATTATTTTCTAAAGATATGCATTTAATTGATGAAGATTAAATAGCATATAAAAACTAAGAAACCTTAAATAAAAGATTCTCAATTTATTTCGATCCGGGATTCTTCTTTAGCTATTAAGGAATATCTTTGAACAATAAAAGGTAAGAGTTACTGCACATGTTCAAAGTATGTCGACATCTTTACTTTGTAAATCCTTTTTCATATTTACAATCTTGGAACCGATTTGCCACACTTCCGAACAGGTTTAGAATTGGTTCATCTGACTTCCAAGAACTATGTGATTGATTATCCTGTCAAATCACCAATCATGGGTTTAACGGTTCAACCAAAACAAGTTTCGGTTCTTCCTCCATGTTTGTACTAAGATTGGTCACGCTATCTTTCCAAAAATTGGTTGACTAGGTACTAGGATCGGTTACCACATATATATGGTATCTAACTTGTATTCGGTTGCGCAAGTCATAAGATCGGTTCCCTAATTACTTAAAACTTGTTGTACCTCTTACAAGGATCAATTCCCTCTTGTGATCGGTTGCACCTCTTAGTAGGATCGGTTCCCCAATGTCTAGAGTTGGTCATACCAATTACAATATATCGATCATACCATCTCAGGTGATTACTTAAGATCGGTTTCACTAATAAAAGTCATACCAATACAAAAGTTAGGCATTGCGAATAGTTTTACCAAGATACATAAACAAGTTATGAGCAGTTATACTAAACACACATATTGGTAATCCAAAGATTTGCAATGAATAACAATACCAATAAGCCTAGCGATTTCCCTTTCTATTCACAAAACAAGTTTATGAATGTACTTCCTTTAAACGAATGTAAAACATTGTTTCCTAGGACGAAATCTTCACCCATACCCATACATAATCACAATAGCATTCATACGATTATGTTGATGTCTTATATACGAAGTTCAAAAGATAGACGTTATACTTCGTATTGTAATTCCTTAATACTATGTCTAACTAGAGTATAATCATTCACAGCTTCGCAGTTTTGTTTTCAATATGCACGACTTGAAAGATACGTTAGAAATGAAACAGTTCAAGTCAAATATTACTAACCTCAAGTGGAAGGATGATGTCGTCATTGTAGCTCTTTACTTCTTCACAATCTTCAAGTCTTCACGTAATACTTGTAAGTCTCATATCCTAGTAACTTTCTAGCTAACCTATACGAAGTTGACTCTAATAAATAATCAATCGACTCTTTAAATGATTTTTGATTCACTAAAATATGACAACCAAACTTGACATACCAACGCTTGGTGGGTTCAACCGAGCTATGATTTAATAATTTTTAAGTTCTTTGTTTCAGAGTTCAATGGAAATGACGCGACAGGAGACATTGGAACATCCAATTCCATGCCAATTACAATAGTTTTCGTGTTGGCCGCCTTCCTTCCATGAATACAATCGATTTGATACATCTTTTAATGAAGATTTAAACTTCAAGAGAGCACTTCTATCCTCTTCACTGCAGCCATGTGAGGTTAGCGGAAATTCAATTATGCCGATGAATAAAAAGACCAAGAAATAAAGACGAACGAAATGGAGATGAAATGAAGACATGACTAACTGAAAATGGATTAACTTAATAAAATTTGTATGATGAGTGTGAAAATGGCTTAGATACGACATACTATTTATATAGTTGCACATTAGCATTGCATTATAACTCTAAGAACTCCAACGTTGATTTTTGCTTAAATTTCTGGAGATAAGATTTGACGGACGAAATGATTTTAATTTTAGTCAAGAACTCGTTAAAGGGTGAAATTTCTAATGCACTTATTGAACATGTCCCTCCCATTGGAAGTTTGGGTAGCTACTAATCAAATATGGAACCCATTCCTTTTCGTACGTTCATTACGAGTAGTCACCCATACTAAAAGGCGATAAGATGAAGAGGAAGGATCCCTTCACACTTTTATTATCACACTATCTCACACATTGGACATCATTTTTGTGAATAAAAAGAAAACCATAACGTATTTGAAGCTAATATTTAGAGGATATGTTTCTCTTACCATGTTCTATATGCCTACTAAAAATGAGCACATTCCGAAATATAAAACCTCACAATCTAGTAGATGGTGATGTTGTACATTTCGGAATACGCTAATTTTCGGTAGGAACGTAGAGCTATGTAATAGTAACATGTCTCCAAAATATTAGCTTCAAATCCGTTACGATTTGGTTTTTATTCACAAAAATAACCTCCAACGTGTGACATAGTGTGATAATAAAAGTGTGAGGGGATCCCTCCTCTAAGAGGAATGGTAAGACACTCTATAAGTCTTTGCCTTTCCCTACATTATTGGTTACACAAGTCTTCGCCTAGCCCAAAGTCATCGTAGTAGGGCAATGACAATGTGACATTCATTTATATATTTGAAAATCCGTTTGGCACATTTAATTCTTCATAACTAAATAAAGAAACTTATCAATAACTTCGAAAAACACCCGTTTTGCTTTCCCACGTCTAAACCCGTTCATTTTCGAGTACTTCCCTTTTTCTTCTGGTTTTCCTCCTTGCCATGGGCGACTAACTGGCCGTTCATGGGCTCTGATGGGGGATTAACATATTAATCCACAATTTTCCTGCAAAACAAGGGTCAGGTAACGATGAGGTCGAGGCTGATTTGTTTATTGAAAGACAAAACTCGGTGGTGGCTGTCAGAAATCTTATTGCAACAATTTTTCCAACATGCTTGCGTCTGATTATATCCCTTTGCTGTCAGGTAATGATTATTTGAAAACCCTCTTGATTTCTTCTCTTAATCACGCTGGAGATTTGAGTTAGATTTTTAGAGGTCCCCTTTCATTTTTAATTTTAATCTCGCCATCTGTAAGAATTGTTCTTAATTTCCTACACATGGAGGCCTTTCTATTGAACCCTAGATTCACCCAATTGATAATTTTCTCTGTTCTTGCTGCTGAAGTAATTCGATTAAGTAATTCTTTTTCCAATTCCTGTGAACCTAATCCCATTCCTCAAACCCTAATTCTTTCATATTTAAGCTCTTTAAACTGAGAAAGTTTTTACACCTGTTATGTATCATCTTCTCTAAAAACCTTTCTACCTATTACATTTTCTACAATCATCTCACAATACGGTTCAATTAGTTGTAGCTTTCAAGCTGTGCCTATGTATCACCATGTTTGCTGCTTGGCATGGTGATGTATCCCGGATAACTAGTCAACTCCAATTCTCCTTGAACCTGAGTAGTGGTAGACAGTTTAACATTGATAAAATCATTCATGCTAAATTTCAAAACAATGAAAACCTTTGGACAAGCTATCTGTTACGAAGATTTGCTGAACCAGTTGCTAGAAACAGCTGGAATGTTAGAAATGCATTGCTTTTTCATTGGAGGATTCAAGGTGGTCTTTCAGTCAAGATGGTTAGTGAATGGGTGTTTCTAGTCAGATTTGAAAGAGAAGATGCGATGCATGGAGTTCTAAATGTTGCTACTAGAGTAGTTTATGGGGACTTATTTTGCATTAGAATTTGGGAGATGACCGAGGATTTTACTAACTGGAATCCCTCTGAAGAGATGTTTTTCATTACTATCCACAATTTAACACCATCTCAAGTTAACAATGATAATCTTAGGAGATATGTGGCTTGTATGGGAGAAATCTCATCATTTTCTTATCCGGTCAGAAAAGCCAATGTGAGATTTTCCATTACTGTAAGAGCAAGCATCAGGTTTAAACAAAAACTGTTTTTCAGTGTTAGGGAAGAAAATGAATTGGGTTTTACCAATGATGTTACCTTTCAGTTTCACCACTTTTCCAACAATTTTTGTGGGTTTTGTAACTTAATCGGACACAAGATTGAAATTTATGGTTAGTTTACCTTTGCTCAACAACAAGCTAAGGAACAACAAGCTGCTGCTGATGCCATTTTAGCTTCCATGCAACAAATAGATGCTCATCAACAAGAACCTGAACATGACATGGTGCAGCAGGATATGCAGTTTTCTGAGGACAGTCTAGCAGATACTGATTCAGAGCAAGATGCCTCTGAGGTAACATGCACTGAATATTTCAAACAAATTGAAATTGAGTTTGTTACTCATGATAGCTTTGAAATGCCTGGACAATGCACTTCTGCACTAGCTTCTTCAAGTACACTCAATGCTGCTGCTTCCCCATTTCATTCAAATATGGGTTTGCACTCTGATACCTATATGTGGAAAGTGGTACACAAAAGAGATAGGCCTAGCCAAATGATTAATGTAGAGTCTGGTACTTGGGGGGGAAATGGATCATATCTATAGCTACCTGCAAATGGAACAACATATCTAACTCAAATTTGAAATACTGAGTCTGTTATTAAGAATTACTAATATTGATATGTAATTCAAGTAACACAACAATGATATGATATGTATCACTACATATTCATAACAAACACAATAAAACATAATAGAATTTCCACCGCATCTCTAGATATGTAGTGGTAGATAAATAAGATGTATTGGTTATGTATCAATAAGCACATCTCTAGATATTGACAGTATATCCAAACACTACATATTGGTATGTAGTTGTATATACCACTATGTACAACTATTGATAGTATATGCAGTGTATCTAACACTACATATTGGTATGTAGTTGTACATACCCAATATCTAGGCATAAAAACAACATCTGGATATGTAAGTGGTGAATGAAAACATGTTGTACATACCAATATGTAGGCATAAAAACAACACATGAATGGAGATATGTAGTACATACCAATATATAGTGGTGCTTAAAAGTTTACCTTTTTTTTGGTGTTGCTGATGGAGTAACAGCTTTAGTCATACTTCATGTTGTTGGTGAATTAGCAGCAGGTTTTTGTTTGGTTTTTGCTATTGGTGAATCATCAACAGTTTTTTTTTTCTACTTTTTGATGGTGAAGCACTTTCTTCCACAATTTCTTCTGTAATTGTTCGTTTAATTTTTCAATTAGTAACCATTTTTTCTCTTCAACGAAAAACAGATCTGGTTTTGGTTTTGATTTTGTTTTTCGATTTGAAAATGATTATTGAATAAAGAAGATGAAATTGACCTAGATTTTGTTTTTGTTTTTAGATCTGGTTTTGTGGATTTTGTGTTCTTTGAAGAAGAAGGAAAAAGAAGTATGAAAACTGAAAATATGTTGATGAAAACAAGAAGAAATTGAATTAACGCGTGTTTTCTTCTCTGCGTTTTCTGGCTGTGACTCTGACACGCGTGTTGTTAGGGTTAGCTTAGTAATTTTACTCTTTTCAAATGTTTTTTGGACCAGCCATTAAATGTTTTCTCCCGCTAGACTAGAGGATAAGTTGGGTTGGGTTTTATGGACCAACCAACAAATTTATCAAAAAAAAAAAAAAAAAGCTCTTAAAAACCCGCCAATCCATCCATGTCCATTCGGTTTATCCGTTCTTCCGCGGATATTCTATCCGCTGGGTAATGGATTAGATACGGATACATTTTTAAAACAGTTCATCTGGATAGACACGGGTGGTAGCGAATCCACACCCACCTTAGTTGCTCACCTCTAGGCCCATGCCAAATAGAATGCTCACATAGAAAGAAATTGTACAGATTAGGGAAACGGAAGGAACGACTCCATTGTCTTCTTACCTTCAACACTCATCGCGGAGGATTCTGCAACTGGAAATGAAATTTGAAGTCTGACATAACCAAAAAGCGATTGGGTTTTATCACCCCGACTCAAACCCTAACTTATAAATGAGTGAGATATAATGCATAATGTGTAGTGGTAAAACTCGGAATACCCTTTTCTCAGAAGATTTTTTAGAAGATCTTGGAAGCTCCTCTGAGACAAAGAGTTCCACTAGAGATCCCTTCAAGAAAATGGTATGATTCTCAAACCCCCTTACTCTCTTCAGTAAGATTCTGTCAATTTTTATTTCATTTTTTGTTTTCTGATCAAAATCGGATTTGATATTTTGCAGTCTTTGGTTGCAAACGAAGATTTTCAACACATTCTTCGTGTGTTGAATACTAATGTTGATGGAAAGCAAAAGATTATGTTTTCTATGACCTCTATCAAGGTATTGGTAGAAGATTTGCCAATATTGTCTGCAAGAAATCTGATGTAGACATGAACAAGAGGTAAAAACTCATTTTTATGCTGTTTTTCATTAGATTCAAAGTTAGTAGATAATAATGGTTTCAAGTTGGACATGATTTTAACTGAAAATCTAGGGTTTCCTAGACATGTTTTTGGTATGTGATTGAGTTTTATTTTGTTATTGGATTTTCTGTTTGGTTCATTAAATGGTGGGTTTGGGTTTTTTAAGAAAGATTATCTTGGTTATGAAATGATGGACAAGTGTATATGTTTATTGTGTTCTTAGTTTGGGTGTTTGATTGGAATGTTGTATGGCTGGGGAACTATCTGCAGTGGTGTTGGAGAATTTGATGATAATTGTTGCTTAACCCACGTCAATTCAAAATCCCAGACTGGTTTTTGAACTGAAAGAAGGATAACAAGGATGGAAGATACTCACGAGTTGTGTCTAATGCTATTGACATGAAGCTCAGAGATGGTTTGGAGCCTTCGAAGAAGATCGGGTATTTTCTTATGCTTTAGGTAGTGAGTGTGTGTGTAACTGTTATTGTCATCGATAAGGATTTTGTTTGTTTTTGTTAGTAATATTATTATGTACAGCTTTATCATGCAATATTCTTGGGTATGCCATCTATCACTATCTTCGTGGATTTCAAACTATCTGTTGATGCTGTTCTGGTTGTCATTTAATTTCGTGTGGAATAAATTAGAAGATGTAATATGTTCTGTAGCTTGTAATAATGTTATCTGAGATTATTATGTTTCTTATATCATATTTTGTAATAACTTAGAAGCCGTCTGAGTCTGTGTTTATGCACAATAGGTTAGGCTGAGCTGATTCACAGTGTTTGTCATGTTTCTTCTCTGTCTTCATGGTTACGTATACACGCTGTTGTCTGTCTGTGATTATAGAAACATATCTAGTAATCCTGGATTGTCCTTGTAGATAGTCTATTGATGCCATCGACCATGATTGCTGTAGAGTCAAACTATCTGTGATGCTGTTCTGATTGTCATTTAACTGATTGATTATAGTTAATTTGAAGAAATGACATGCATGGTGCAAATGTTTTACGAAATTCTTTTTGGTGCCTTATAACATATCTGTGTGGGTCTATGTTTACACAGAATAGATTATGTTGAACTGAATCACCGCCTTTTTTTGTTTTTCATCTTTATCTTTTTAATTATGCACCTACACCGTTGTCTGTTTGTGATTCTAGAACAGATTTAATAATCCTGGTTGTCTTTGTAAAGATAGCCTATTGAAGACAGTCATAAATGATTAGTCTATAAATTTTAGCTGATCTGTTGAATATTAGATATGCTACTTATCCATCTATCAAGTCCCATTTCTCACTGCAAGTCTGCAACATGTATGGGGTTTTCTTGAACGCAAATCCAGTTCATTGTCTAGAATGTAAAGCCATAACTGTATTCTCATTAAGCATACCATTTGATAATTAAGTTTTGTTAGCTTGGAGCCTTGTGGTAGTATTTCTTGTTGAGCTGAGGTTGGGTTTGAAAAATGAGTTAAGCAAATTCATGTCATACTGAACATGCACTCTTTCCTTTATCTGATTTCTTTACCTCTTTTGGCTGTTTTACAGGAATCATCGTGGTTTGAGGCATTACTGGGGTCTCAGAGTCCGTTGACAGCACACCTAGATTACAGGTCGTAGGGTAAGACTGTTGGTGTCTCCATGAAGCGTTGAAGACCGGTTGTTATTCTTTTCATCAGAGAAATTCTTGTGGTGAGATGTTTGTCTTTCTGCTATAGAGTTGGAATGTAGAAGGACTCAAATTATGATACTAGTATGGTTTAGGATTTTGAGTATCTTGGAATTTTAATGTCCTGCATTATATCACTGGAGTCTGAGACAACATTTTGATATGGCAATCAATTTCTTTGTATTTTGCTTTCTTAATTGTCAACAGTTAGATATGCCGCCCTAAAATCTCAGGAATGTTTTAAAGTTCAGTTTGAGTTTGTCAGTTTTAACCTTGTATCAAGAAAACCTTTGTCCTTGCTGTGCATGTTTAGTTTCATCACTGAGTAATGTAATGACATTTCTCAAACCCCCTTTATCTCCTCAGTATGATTCTGTCAATTTTTATCTTAGTTGTTGTTTTTTTCTGATCAAATCAGATTTGATATTTTTCAGTCTTTGGTTGCAAACGAAGATTTTCAACACATTATTCGTGTGTTGTATATTAATGTTGATGGAAAGCAAAAGATTATGTTTGGTAGGAGATTTGCCAATATTGTCTGCAAGAAAGCTGATGTTGACATGA
>JAJJMB010003726.1:3422559-3508561 GCA_023531105.1 Papaver atlanticum | reverse complement strand
TGCCAATATTGTCTGCAAGAAAGCTGATGTTGACATGAACAAGAGGTAGTAAAAAAAACTGTTCTTCATTTTTACCATTTGTATGCTGTTATTTTCATTAGATTCTAATTTTAGTAGATAACAAGGGTTTTATTTAGTAGATAACAAGGGTTTTAGATTGAACATGATTTTAAATGAAATCTAAAGTTTACTAAGACATGATTTGGTATGTGATTGAGTTACTTCTGCGGTGATGTTTATTTTGTTATTGGATCTTCTGTTTGGTGTATCAAATGGTGGGTTTGGGGTTTTTGAAAGAGTTTATTTAGGTTATGAAACGGACTAGCGTGTATGTTTATTGAGTTTTTATTTTTGGTGTTTGATTGGAATGTTGTAGGGCTGTGGAACTATCTGCAGCGGAGTCGGAGAATTTGATGTCAATTGTTGCAAACCGACATCTTTAAAATCACAGACTGGTTTTTTTAAGAGAAAGAAGGATTCAGGAAGATACTCACAAGTTGTATCTAATGCTCTTGACATGAAGCTTAGAGATGACTTGGAGCGCTTGAAGAAGATCGGGTATTTTCTTATGCATTTAGGTAGTTAGTATATGTTATTGTCATTGATAAAGAATTTGCTAGTTTTTGTTAGTAATGTTATGCTGGACTTCTTTATTATGTAACATTGTTGAAGATCCCATCTGCAGTGACTGTTGTCCAGTCCAAACTATATGCGATGCTGTTCTGATTGTCATTTAAATCTCGTGTGGAATAAATTGGAAGATTTTATATGTTCTGTAAACTGTAGTAATGCTTTCAAAAGTATGTAGGTTCCTCATATCGTTTTGTGCCTTGACATAGAAGCCGTCTGTTTGTTATGTTTCTTCGTTGTCTTTATGATCATGCATACACACTGTTGTTTCTCTCTGATTATAGAAACAGATTTAATATTGTTGGATTGTCCTTGTAAAGATGGTATTTTGAAGGCAGTGACTACTGTAGTACTTTTAGCTTGATTTACACAACTTATCCATCTATCAAATGTCATTTCTCACCGCAACATGAAAGTATGGGGTTTCTTCGACACACGTCCAGTTCATTGTCTAGTCAGTAGAACTTATACGTATACTCATCAGGCATTTAAATCAATCTCCTTAACGTAGAACCCTGTGGTAGTATCTCTTGTTGGGTTTGAAAAACGAGTCAAGTAAATTCATGTCGTCCTGAAAAAACTCAAATACTGAACATGGATTGTTTTCTTTATCTGATTTTCTTACCCCTTTTGGCTGTTTTATAGGAACCGTCATGGTCCGTGGACAGCACAACAAGACTACAGGTCGCAGGGGTGCGACTGCTGGTGTCTCTGAGAAGCGTTGGAGACTGGTTATTATTCTTTTGATCAGAGAAGTTTTTATGGTGAGAAGTCCGTCTTTCTGCTATAGAGTTGGACCCTAGGACTTAAATTAGGATACTGGTATACTTCAGGAATTTGAATATCTCGTAACTTAGTGTGCTGCATTTTTCTTACTGAAATCCGCGGCATTTTAATATGGGAACTTCTTTGTATTTGGCTTTCTTATTCGTCAACGGTTAGATATGTTGCACTGAAATCTCAGGAAGTTTAATTTGTTTTGATTGTTTTCTTTTAAAGTTCTGTTTGAGTTTCTCAGTTTTAACCTTGTTTCAGACAAACCTTCTTACTTGCTGTGAACGTTTAGTTTCATGACTGAGTAATGTAACCAATTTCATTGAATTCGGAAAGTTGAACATGGTTTTGGATTTGTACATAGCCAGATTATAACTAGCTTTGAGGCTCAACAATATAATGACATCTAGGATCTAAGCAATCATGGCAGCCTAATCAAATATCTTGGTTATGATTAGGGTCCTATGTTATCTTGTTAATATCCAACCATCATTTTTATTGTTCTCTTTCTTTTTCTTTTTATTAATTTTGAAAATAAATTATTGTACCAAGATCATAATAGGACTTGAAAACTTGTTGGATTGTCCAGTACTGAAGGGATATGAGTTCGAATGTGTAGTTTACATCTCAGATGCTATGAACTATTAGGGAAGATACATTGCTCTCCATAAACGGAAAAGAAAAAAAAAATTGGACCTAGGGACCGACACTGAATAAGAAAACATCTCTACAGTTAAACACAACAAGGTTCATGGTAAATGTCAGCTTGTTCAGTACTTGTTCGTTGCTGGGAGAAGCACTATTGGCTGTTTCATTATAGTTTTTTACTCAAATAGTCCACTTGCCTTAGTATTGTTGCTGAAGAAGATAAAGGGTTCTGACCTATCACACTTAGGATGCTGCTGAGAAACCAGTATACTCTTTTGGACGCTCACAGTGTACGACCATTCTAACAATGTACTGGATCTATTGTCTAGATACCATTTATAGAGGCTGTGTAAACCACATCCTAACAATGTACTGGATCTATTTTCTAGATACCATTTATAGAGGCCGTGCTAATCTTTGAGCTTTACTTTTTACGCCACTGGGTGGCAATCTTATTTTTTAACCCTGTCTATGGATGTAGCATCTGCAACAATCACTGATGCAACTATGCCACACCCGAGGTTTAGATTGGTCCATGAGGTATTTCTCTCTGTAAATACCATGTCACTTTCTTTCAACTTGATCAGCTAAGTTCCCTATAATTATTATTTTCCCATGCACATTGATTTTTCTGGTGTTCTTTAATATTGTTGATTTTGAATGAGAGTGTTCATTGTAATATATCGATTTGCAGTCTAGAGCATCTGAACCTCGACTGTGGAAGAGAGGAGGTTCATTGACCATTCAGTCTGAGCCTTATGTCAGTGCCAAGTTATATAGTATTTTTTTCGATCACTTATAGGACCACAATGCTCTATAAGTCGTAAGCTTCACTATAAGCTTCATTAAATCTCATCAGTCCAGCTTCAATTCTTTCCGAAGGAACATAAACTTCATTAGGAAAGAGTAAAGACCAGTCGGAAGATTATGATCCCTGATTAATCAATTAGGCATAGGGTATGTCTAAAAATGCACCTAGCTCTCTTCTTTTGTCTTTTTTCTTTTCCCAGTTGGGAACCAGGTCTTAAACTGTATCTGATAGCAACATTGAAGTAAAAAAGCAGAAATTTTCTGCATCCCCAACCAAAAGTAAGTGAATATCAAGTGACAGCAACTACAAATCTATCTTTCTTTTGAAACGTTTTTCTCTGAAAAGTTCTGCAGAAACTTGTCATAAGATTGTTGTACTACATCTAAAGCTAAGACTTCTCAATCGCTCTTAGCTGTTGGTACATGCATACAGCCCTTTGATTCGAGGGATGACTTTAACATTTGTGAATCTAGTGAATAGTATTTCCGTGACCGTCATGGTGTGTTAACAGTGCAGGGACTATCCCATGGGGCCTTTATACAGAAGAAACTTGGAAAATAGTCAAATACAAACATGGGCATATTTACTAGGTCAGCTATTGAGGTCGATGAACGGAAAGAAAGCTGCAGGTTATGGGGCCAAAGCACAGGATTTTCTTTCCAGAAGAACTCATCTGAATGAAACCATATGGACAACCCCTCCTTTTGGTGATTGCAAGCAAACATTTGCCTGGACTCATTTAACTTCTTTGGACTCGGAACGTTGGACTGTCTTGGATGATCGAATTGGTTTCAGGTATAGCCTTACCCTTCTTTCATGTAGTGAAGACAGATACACTGTGCATCCGACTAATCAATTCACACTTTTCCATCAAAAAGTGTCTTAATTGTACAATTATCGGATTAGGCTGCCAGCTTTTTGTCCTTGTAGTCCCATGATTAAAGGGATGACAACATTAGCTTTTAAGCAATGTTTCGAACAGTTGTGCTTTAGGATTTCTTACTAGTCATGGACCATTTACAATGTTGAGCCACGCAAAATTTTAGTCGACCAGTTGTCCACGGACAACTTGCTAACCCCACGATGTCTGAGCACACAAACTTTGAAAAAACAAGTTCCTGGTCCTAAAGTACTACATAAACCAACAAGCATTGAATTTTTAGATGAAGCTGAACTTTTAGATATAAACTACATTATGGCTCTCTCTACTGTGTTTATTATTGCACTAGATGACCGGTAAGAAAGCTGAATTCCGTATGTGTTTTGTTAATACAAGAAATTCGAGATTAAATAGAGATGATCTAAAAGCTGATTCCATTGCAATCGTCCTAAGTTCCAACACTTGCACTTGAGAGTTATTTTTTTTACAGCCCTTATGTGTTTTGAATATGGTTCTCAAGGGGTGGATTTTCAAATTTTCATGAATGTGGCCAAATTCTTGGGGAGCGCCATGAGAGCTGAAAATAAGGAGGTCATTCTTAACATTTCAACCTGTCATCAGTACTACATTGGTGAATGCAGGTATGGGGTGTGTGGGCCCCACAAATATGAATTGAGTAGACCCCACGCTGCTCAGCAATCAACTGATTCTTATGGTTTTTTCTTCAGGCTGCTGGCACTGATGATGAGTGATGACTGGTGATGTGATGAGCAAAGATGTATTTATCGTAGTATTTAGGCAGAGTTTGATGATGAAGACAAAAATTACTGTTTTTGTTTTTCTGTGTTATTAAATCAGAATCAAACGGCACCCTTTTGTTTCCAATGACTGTGTGACTTCATTCATTCATCATCTGATCTGACTGACTCCAACCCAACCCAACCTCATCATCATCCATCTAATCTAATAATAAGTTCTCTAAACTTCTTCTTCTGTGTCATTTCCTGACATGTCTGACTCGATCATGTTATATAGTGTCCTAACGGCCCTAGAGAAAATAACCGAGCTATAAGAGACAAACATTTGGGTGATCATTTAATGGAGAGGTGGTTCTGTCACTTAAATGGTGAATATGGCATCACCATCACGTCCATATACTGTGCAGTAACAATTGTAAGCTTATTCATCCAGGGTATTCGTACAGTGAATATCCTCTACAGTTTACCTCTTGGCTCTTGCAGATTTGCATGCCTAACACACCTAAAAGGGTTAGACAACTAGTGTAATATGTATATATAGACATATCAAAAATTAAGGCATGCATGCATGCAGAAGAGAAAGATTGAAAACTGGATTTTTTAGCGGAATCCAACAGACTTCCCTAAATGAGGTAAATGTTGCTTCCAAAAGTTGTCACAAATAATTAGACACCCGTTTAGACTACAAAAAACAAATCTAAAATGATTCATAATTCTGTAAATATGAAATATAAAAACTAGGGGGCAAGATATGGAACATTCTACATGATTAAAATTATCGCCATAATTAGATTTAGGGGATAATGTATAATTAGTATTACGCTATATTTAGCCAATTTATAACTTTCTTTGTCATGTTAATTAGCAACAAGAAACCCTGATTTCATGCACTAATAAGAACTTCTTGCAACAATGACAGTTTTTATCTACACAAATTGTGATTACTGTCGAAATGTTAGTTTAAATTCCATTAACATGTAAAAGGAATGTCGTGGCTGGGATTTTAGTTTCAACGGGTCCAATAATCGAGTTTGAAAGATTGGGTGTCTTGGAGAAGAGCCCTGGGTAGGTGAGTGCAATTATGCCCACTTGCAAATTGGTTTACTAATATTATTTGTTCTTATTTATTTAGAACTCTATTATCAGAAAGTATTTCAGACTATCCTTGCATCCAAACACACGACACCTGTTAGGAAACTTCAATTAAGATCTTGACCCAACAGTCTAAAGATATGATTAAGAGAAATGAACAAAAGGCATTCAAGTATGGGACAAATTTTCCAAAGAGCACTGCTACCTACGTGACTCCTACTCCTACTAACCCTCCTTAATACTACTTGTTTATTTGTTTCTACGTTGTTCACGTACTTACAAACCGATGCCTCATTTCTCTATACAGTCACAGACATTTTATAATGTTTAACATCATGATTTGGCCAACCATTATCATCAAAGAGTAGAGAGTCCCAAAGCTCCATGAAGATAATGGTGTTAATAACAAGGTTTACTGTATAATTTGAGTGGTTGGCTCAAGTAAGGATACTCCAAACGCTAACTCGATCACTTCTTCTTTTGTTAAGAACTCGCGTTTATTACAGATGGGTGGCTCGATCTATATGCTCTCACTTCTAAACTCTTTAGCATTATTATCTATATCGAAACGAAAACTCCTATTGAAATTAGTTGACAGCGGATAACAAACCATCAGATTCACGTATAAAGACTACTAATATATTTCCTGGAATTTGATAACCCATGTTAGGCCTATTCCTATGCATATGGCAAACATCAGATTTTGCCATATATGCATCCATTATGGGTATGTCAAACTGCCAAACTCATATGCCTATATGTCAGAAATAACATATGGGCATCCGCTATGAAGTATTTTATCTAGCGATAGAGATTCCATCGCTCGATGGTCTTTCCATCTAGCGATAGTCAGACTATTTCCGAGTAATTTTACATTTTTCACTTTTCTAATATATTTTTATATTTAAAGGGTCCCACTTAATATATTATAATACTAAACTATTTATAAATACTCCACCACACAAATATAAATATATATTTTATTCATTAGGGTCCCACCTAACACAATTAAATATATAATCAAATTTGACATTTATCATAGTGGAAAAACTTATTTGTCATGCCACATTGCAAACCAAACTCATTTTTTTTAACATGGTGTATAGGAACAGGCCTTTCAGTGTTGTTTCAAAGGAACAGGTGAAACTAAAACCCCCCCCCCAAAAGAGTAAAAAATGAAAAATGGCCACCTCGAGAATCAACTTAAAAATTAGTAATAATACAAATAAGATACTACTAGAGCAACGAAGTTTGAGAACTTCTCTTTGAATGCATCTCGGAATAGAAACCAAAGTGTAGCACGTGGACCCTCGTGACAATTAAATTCAGAAAATCCCCCCATTCCAAGTACCACCAAATGATTATTATATTGCATGCATTAGCTTTAAAAATCCAAATGAACTTAAAAGCCTGAGCTAGTAGAGAGCTCGTAAAGAGTGGAGCGTGACGAGAGAGAGCGAGACACAAAAAACTATCCCTCATTGCAATATTTTAATTCAAGCTCGAGCGCATAAAACAAGAAACGAATTGATAAAGTAGATTAAGGATTATTATATTAAATTACTATAATAAAAATCTAAGCCGTCGGGGTTTCGACCTTATCTTGAGCCTAAGAAGACTCTACAAAGTGGGGTCCACCTAACCAAACGGGCTTGGGAGGGGGTTCAGTGCACGTGGCTGTCATCCTATTAGGCCACCATACAATGCCCTAAGTTTGTCTGCTGCCCGGTACTAACGCCGGTCAGGTTATGCACGTGAGGACGTTTTAGTGTATTTAATGTGTTTTGGGTTGATGGCGATCTAACGGTGGAATTTGTTTGCTGTGTAGTCCCATGGATTGTTACCAGGAACCCGACAAGTTTGTTTTCACATGCCCTTTGCATGAATGGGAATCTTTAGCTATATGGATGATCGAGAGGAGATGTACGTTGTAAAAAAATGACCCTTCCAGTTCACACAAACAACTTTAGGTCTCTTTCTTCTTTCCATGGAGTTTTGCGGAGGAAGTCGACGTCCGGTCGGTCTTGAAAGCGCTGGTCTGGTGGCCTTAAAAAAAAAGATATGATGCGAGATATGTTACCATCAAGTTCTGTAAACAAATTGTACAGTAAAAATAATGCACATTATGGGTCAAGGGACATGCAATAGAATGCGAAGTAAATATCAGATCACAGTGACTGGTTTTGGATCACAATTTTGAGCTATAGAGTGTCATGTTGGAGCCTCCGAGGCTCCCACTCTAATCAAATTCTAACCGTTACTCATTTAATCCTGTTTAATACATGTTTAGTGTAAATGCAAAGTCCAGTTGTTAGCAAATTAAATGCATAAACTGGCCTAACCAGACAACACTTGTATAAATCATGTCTGGAGTGATCGATGCTCGTAGCTGCTAACCATTTTCTCTCCATAATAATGATATGCAACCATATATCCAACTAATAATACAGTTATGATCCTAGTACGTACTACAATGTACTGTATAATAGGGCCGGGATGAACTAAAACTTAATAATGCACATAATTAGGTACGTTTGAAGTACCTGACCGAATATTAAAAACCATAGATGTGGTAACAATTTTTGAGTATCGATTGGTTGTGAAACTTGTAATCACAACTCACACGTTAATCCGTGCATCAAGAAAAATGTAGACGCATTCCCTTTTATGCAATAACTCTAGCTATTATACTCGCAAATATGCAGACCAATCATGAATATATAATTCATGATATGCTGATGATAACAATGACCAGAGTTTGAAACTTGTTTGCGTCAAAAAATTTAACCGATCGAAAATGTCTTAGAAACATAAAGCGCTCAATATGCATTTCTTGGATGTAAAATGTTGAAAAATATACTGCACATGCAGATCCAATATTTTTGTGGAGGTATGCTTTCAAAATTTTAGTTATCAAAGCTGATCCTATTGGCATGTCCTCTCACAAATGCTGATTTTATTTTTGTTGCCAGTTGCACGAATCTAACACTAGTTAGGTTGGTGATTAACAGTAGATCCACCACATTACATGGTGTGCATGCGATTGTCAACTATTACAACCTCCAGAAAAAAAAAAAAACTCTCTCTCTCCATAATTTTTTTCTCATCGAAAAACACAACTGCCTGAAACTTATTTGATCAAATCGGCTCATTTGGAGCTGATCTGAGCAGAACAAATAATACCAATCGCCATATCTTCTCTTGATCCCTCTTTTGTGCTTTCTTAATCTAGATTCAGTAACCTTTTCGGGGTTTTTTTCTTTCCTGAGTTTTGTGTTTGTTTTCATGATTTTTCTGCTTGGATCTATGCCTGCTAGAGCAACTATGGCTGGTGATCTATCACATAGAACTCAAACCATGTCGACTTCTTCTTCAGTGCAAATCTGCAAGCAAAATGAAGCAGCAACAACTTCAGTGGTTTCTTCGGCATCTCCTCCTTCTAAGTTCTGTAACTTGGGGTTTTTCTCTCCTGTGTTTTTTTATCTAGTTTCTGATTTGAACAACTCATGTTTAGTTTTAGTTCATGTTTTACGTTACAATTTCATGGGGTTACTGTTTGTTATGGATTTTTCATATTTGGGTATTCGGATTGTGTATATAATGGTGTTCTTCAATTTGGGTTTAGATTTGATCATTGTTTGCTGTAAGATGTGTGATAACCATTTCCGGCCGTTACAAGAGCTCCGACGGTTGTTCCGGCGAGTTTTTTACGTACCTAATGAATGTGATCACTTTTGGTCTTTTAGCATTACCCTAAGCATGTATCTCTCTGGAGGAATATCACCCAAACCGGCGACAAGAATACCAACATCAACGACCCCAGATGCGGCAACAAAGTTAGAAACAAGAACAACACTAACCCTTGAAATGGAAACAAAGACAGACACAATTATATTCAGATCATCTTCTACAATTGCTACCGTAACTTCAATGCCGAGACAGCCCGATTCATTCCGCTTCAGACACTTAAAGACCGATTCAAATTACCACTGTTACTTGAGACACTTTGGATACTATTGTTATTTGAGACATTTTGCTACTGTTACTGTTAGTTGGGTCATTGCTACCTTGATTACTTTAGGTAATCTAAATTTAAAAAATTCCAGTTCATGTCAATTACATGTTCTGATGAACATTGGGTTGGATTCGATCCAGTCATTGCCTTGTGCTTTGATACATACCGGTTTTGTTTTCAAAATCAGTTTGGCCCTTTATGTTTGGTCCTCTCCTTTGCGAGAGAGAAGGTCTTTTGAAGCTGTTTTTAGTTATGAAGGGATAGAATTGATAGGCAAGAATTGGTGGAGCTACTACAACTTGTATGATCTTTTTATGATCTTGAAAAATCTCTGTAAGGTTTCCGGTTTCCTTAATCGGTTTTATCAATATATCATTTGAGGCTAGCCTCTTTCCGGAAAAAAACAAAAACAAAAAAGAAACAAACTAATTCCACCAGTTATTCGTAGTGGTGTGCCCCCAATTAAAAACTAAAAACAGTGAGTGATGGAACCATCGTAACCAATCGTCCTCTCCTAAAGACAAAAGTCCACCATTTTGACGGCTGAGATTGGTCAAACTTGCTGGTGGTAATCTCAAAATCTTTTGTTTTCTCCGTGACGGCCTACTTTTGTCCGAATATGCACGCTTGGAACAGTGTACGTTTTACTTCCAACAGTAACACCCACTATATTATTGATTTTTCTTCTTATATCCGTATAATTAGGACGACTTATAAATGCAATGATAATTGTACGTGTGTACAGCGTTTTATTAGGGTCGGTGCACATATTTAAGTTTACCAGCACATGCAAATGGTGAGGTAGAAGCATTTTCATTTCTGGTTGCCAAAGCATTTCCGCTTGTGATTGCCAAACACGCTTTAAATCTGGTGCCCAAGGAAATAATTAACTGACAGGCTTTAGTGGTTTTGTGGATATAAGTTATAACTTACTGTCGGAAAACGATTAATAAAACTGATTTTTAAAGATTTTAATAAAAAAAATATTTAATTATTTATTTTGTGAATGAAAAAACTTATTAGTCCCACATCGTGGAGTTTCCACTTAGTTGTTTTAAGAGACTATATAAATTTGTAGTCCCACATCAGGGAGTTCCTCTTCTTAAGTTGTTTTATTCCGTTATATAAACAAATTCTCTACTTTTGTAAAATTTATGGGATAGGGGTTTCTCTATATTTTAGAGGGACCCCAAAGGGAAAATATTTTTATATTGTCTTTTTTAAGCGTTCGCGTTTTTCCTTAAGGTTTTGTTTCGGAGTTGCCAAGCTCAAGTTGAGCATCTACTACATATGCTAGTAGTAGGTGTAGTAGGGTGTTTTATCCTGAAAATATCCGTCCTGTGAGGGCTATATCATATCATTCCATTGGACAGTTATAATAATAATGGCCATAGACGAGAAGACAAAATTCCTCACGTACCCATCAGTTACTAACGCGGTAAGCTTTTTAGTTTTGTCCATTTTGTAGATGCTAAGGGGGTGTCAAAATTATGACATCACTGAATAGTCTATAATACACCATTAGGTTTCTAAGGGTAGGCGTTATTAGCACTCTTTATAGAGTTAAGGGGCAGGTACGAGATCATCATTATATTATGCTTCTGGAGAAGCAGAAGTCAGAAGCAAAACTATTTTGCTCCATAAAAAGTTAACTTTACGACTTCTAGAAATCGTTTTGAAATATGACAGCCAAACTAACTTCTGGCTTTTCGACTTCTAGAAGTCCAAAAGCTACTTCTGATGTCCCATCCAAATCGATACTGATACAAATCGATATACAACTCAATGATTGTTTAGTTTACGAACAGTTAATTTTTCGTATTTAAAGTCTCAGTCTTTTGACTAAGTATAACAGATCCGCTTTCAAGGTCTAACTCAATGTGATTGCATTATTGGGTTTCCTAAATATCTCTTTTGTGTTCGAAGAAAGTTTAAATGTGTATTCCTAAAATCATACTTTCCATGATAAGAAAAACTTTCGGGTCAATTTTTGGTTTGGGAAATGGAAAAGGATGGTAGCTTGCATGAAAGAGGACGTTTTGGGATATCATCATAACAAACAGACATGCCCACGCCCTGAATGGACCCATATGTCCCTTACTAACTCGCCCATAGCTCGTGTTACTGAAAGCTATAGCTGCTCATCCTTTCTACCACCAAATGATTTGAATGGATTGCCCCTTAACACGTAATTGTTTTAGGATTATATATCTGAACAATATCTTTTGTATGGCATCATTTGACCCCCACCATAAAGAAAAAAATGGCACGAAGATGTATGATGCACCGGTATATCTCTCATATAGGAGGACCTTGAGGGCTTTTTTTCTTGGCCCTATGCCTTTTTGCTCCAATTAACATATCTTGCCTATAATAAAATCTTATTTCCCACAAAAATAAAAAAATAATATTTTGGCTAAGTTTCTGAATTTTTCATTTGATTAATGTATTCTTTTTTATCGATTAAAGAAAAAAAAATTATTAAGGCAGTCGAATATTTTCAATGATTCAAACTGGTTCTTCATCCAAAATAACTCTTACTGAAACCAGTTAAATTAAGGTACCTCACCACCATATAAATTTACACTTGTACGAAAATGATTAATCCTACGAGAAATTTCTAAAACCTCACGCATGAATAATTTTCATTGTTATCTTGAAAACTCATGCCCTTCTGAAGTGTTAGTTTTTACATAAGAGTAATAAGTCAAGGATTTCATAGCATTTTCACACATTTTACCTTAAGTAGGTGTAGAACCACTCACTTCTGTATCTTATTTTTAAGTAATAAAACATTTGTTCTGATAAATGTTTAACTCAGGTTACCGATATATCACTGAAGAACGGCTAACATTCATTCATTAACACTTTAACTCATAAATTATTTTGGAGTTAAGTCAAGTCACTAATGATACTAGTGAGAGTTAAGGGGACCAACTTATTCCAGTTCATCCGCATTTTTCATGTAATTCATGAAGTCTTATCTAAAGTCTAGACCATAAGATTCAACATTGCTAATAGGGGTACCAAATTGTTTGGGGTGTACCAATGTAAGGCTTGAGAATGTTTTGTCCTATACCAATATTGGTACACTCCAAGCAATTTGGTAACCCCTATTAGCAGCCATGATAAGATCGAAGGGAACCATTTGATGGAAATCATGTCATGTTCCTTTTCTCCGATATTTTGTCAACCAATTCCTCTAATTGAGGGGTGGTATTAAAATTGATTTGATGTGTGATTCCATCCATGAACCCCATAAAGTATTGTTATCAAGAAAGAAAAATGTCATGAATTCTATAAAGAAGAAAATTAATGTGAAAGCTTGGCTGGATTATGAAGTTTAAGAAGATAAGACAAATCATAAACACATGCAACTATAAAGTAATTGGGGGATGTAGATTTCAAATTTATTGGCTGCAACAATTAAAATCCATTCATGCAAGTTGAAACATAATTTATTAATCCTTAATTAGCTTGCAAATTGAACATAGAAAACAATAGTTAGATACCAATTATAGGTGCAACAATGATTATGTACATGCTAATATAAGTAAAACAATATTTTGATTAAGAAAAGATTAGTGAATAACGCGGCGAATAATTATGATTTACGATATCGACCGTTGACCCTCGACGTGTACTAATCCGTCGTGCGATAACATGTAAAGTAGGTGAAAACGATAAATTTAAGTTGTCATAATCAAAATGATTATACTAACACAATCTAAAACTAGTCTAGTAAACCCCTAAATGAGAACAAAAATGTTGAAGAAAAATAGATCTACAAAACCCCTATTTTTATATGCATTACTACTTTCTTTATCAAAGAAGGAATCCTTTGACTACATAAAACCATCAATTTTTTGTATCCTAAGTTAAGGTATAATAAAAAAAAAGAAAAGGGAGATAATAATAGATAGAGTAACAAGGAAATAAAGAAGAGTTTCTAGATTATTTTATAGGGGGTGTCCAAAAAAGAAAAATCCCCCAAACTGAGTCACAATCAGTTTGATGTCAGGAAAACTGATGGAACCCCATTTAAGGATTTTTATGTTATGAAATGACTTTGGAGAACATAACTGATTAAAAAAAAAAAAAAAAGTTTGTATAATAACCATTTTATATTATCTTCTTATATGTACAAAGAAAAAAGAAAATTAGGGGGTAATCCAAAAAAGAAAAAACAAACTTAAGAACATCCTTCCTTCTATGTATGTATAAATGACAAAGAGATTTTAAAACAAAGATGAGATATATTACATACAATGGATTCATTAAAAGAAGACAACAAAATGATGGGGGGCTTTAAAGAATCCTTTTTCTGAAAATTGTGGGAACTGCTTGCTTCCATTTTGTTGTTGTTGTACAAGAACTCTAGTGCTTGGTGTGTAGTTCTTGACCTTCTTTTATAGTCATTTCAACCATATCAATGGTATGAAAACTTCCATCTTGATCGATTGTACTGACCGAAGAATCGATGCTTGAACCCGCTTGAATTTCTTTAAACATTGCCATGACTTGAATCATTGTAGGTCGCCGCCACGGCCGGTCGTCTAAACAAGCACAAGCAACTTTAAGATGTTGTAATAGCTCAATCTCTAATGTTGGGTCTTCTTTCATGAGTTCCGGATCAAAAACATCGCTTATTTTGAGTTTCGCGTGTTGCTTAACCCATCCGACTAGATTGTTGTCCCCAAAATCTGCTGAATCTGTTGGTTGTTTACCGGTAAGTAATTCCAGGAGGACTACGCCGTAGCTGTAAACGTCGCCTTTTGCTGAACATCTGAAACTCTGGTAGTATTCTGGTGGAACATAACCTGGTGTACCAGCAAGAGTACTAACACTAAGATGGGTATCCATTGCACTCATTAGCCTCGCCATTCCGAAATCTGAAACTCTAGCTTCTAAATTTTCGTCTAGAAGAACATTACTCGATTTCATGTCTCTGTGGATAATGTGAGGAACGCACATATGGTGCAGGAAAGCTAGACCTTTTGCTGCTCCAATGGCAATTTTTCTTCTTGCAGACCATTTAAGCTTGATGCCGCCTTTCTTTCGATCATGTAAAACGTCTTCTAAACTGCCAAATCTCATGTACTCGTAGACTAATAGCCGTTCTTCTCCAACCTTACAGTAACCCAATAAAGGAACAAGATTTCGATGCTTGACTTTACCAATTGTTTCCATCTCAGCTGTGAATTCCCTGTCTCCTTGCCCACTAATCTGAATTAGTTTCTTTACCGCGACAATGCTACCATCCTTGAGCTGAGCTTTATAAACATCCCCAAAACCACCTGAGCCAATTAAACTGTCATTGTGGAAGCCGTTAGTAGCTTCAAGAAGATCAGCAAATGTAAGCTTCCGGAGAGGTCTATCGAAGGTAGACAGGTTGATACTCAGAGCTTCACGAACACTCGTGAGTTTCCAATTGGTATGCGCGGTACCAGAATGTGATCGGCTGTCGATGTAAATATCTAAGGCCGCTTCTTTCTTCTTCTGCCGCTTATTTCTCTCCACTATAACAATGATCACTCCGAAGATGCAGAACAGCGAAAACAATAAGCCCATAGCAACACTACCAGCTAACGAAGCTTGTCTTCGATGAGATTTCGGATGTGCAGAAGCTGACGAATTTGCCGCTGAATCTCCACAAGGAGGAAGAGGATAACCGCAGAGACCATCGTTATTTTGGTACCGGTAAGGAGGAAATGTTGCTAGCTGACCTCCTTCGGGAATCAACCCAGAAAGCTTGTTGTTTGAAAGATCAATCTCAGCTAACAGAGTAAGACCAGATAGCGAACCCGGAATTGGACCTTTCAACTTATTGAAAGAAAGATCAAGAATGCCAACATTCTTCAAGTTACCGAAATGATTCGGAATTGCACCGGTGAGATTATTATGCCCCAAGTTCAGAACAGATAGATAATACATATCTCCAAGCTCCTTAGGAATAGAATTCTCCAGTTTATTGTAAGAGAGATCAAGAAAAATCATCGAACCATTGTTGTTAAATGTGTATTGAGTATTACCCATATAAACTCTGGTGAAATTGCACTGACGTCTCGTCGGAACTCTATCTAGACCCTCCGGTCGAATCCCAGCGAATTCAAGAAGACTACCAGCTCCATGACAACCAGGACTACCATCATTCTTCAAATAAACATATCTTTTCCCTGCAACCAAACCACCAGCAATATTTCCAGCTTGCTTCGAAAGAGTAGCAGGAATGCTACCACTCAAGGAATTGCTATTAAGATCCAACCAAATCAAACTCCGACAATCTCCAAGCTCCGCCGGAATTACACCCGAAAATGAATTGTTCCCTAGCTTGAGAATTGCTAGCTTATTAAGCGTACCAATCCACGACGGAATCTCTCCGCTTAACAAATTACTCGATAACGAAATCCAATTCAAATTAGTACAATTACTTAAACCAGATGGAATACCTCCTGTAAGCCCATTATTATCAAGAATCAAATTCTCAAGTGTTTTGATGTTCTCAAGTTCAGTCGGAATCTCACCGGTTAACTGATTCAACCACATTATCAAATCCCGAAGCTGAGATAATGAACCGAAACTCGAAGGTATAGTTCCAGTAAGATAATTAGAACTAAGATCAAGTGTAATGAGTTTAGAACACTTACTCAAACTCGACGGAACAATCCCTGTAAACATATTATTCTGAAGATACAATTCTTTCAAATTACTTTCTACATTTTCACATAGTCCCGGTGGAATCAACCCAGAAAGATTATTTGCACTTAAATCAAGCATCTCCAAATTCGTAAGCTTTGATATAGAATCATGAACTTCACCATCGAAATAATTGTAAGATAAGATCAACTTCTTCAATTTAGTCATCTGAATCAGAGTATTCGAAGGAAACTCACCGGAGAAGCTGTTGTTGGAGAGATTAATCTGTTCTAATGAAGTACAAGAAGCTAAACCAGAAGGTAATGAACCGATTAATTGATTAAAAGAAAGATCAATCTCCATCAAAGTAGTACAAGAATCAGTTATCTCCAGAGGAATTTCTCCATTAAAACTATTTGTTGATAACAGAAGATACTGTAAATTCCCACTTGAAATGACTGGAATTCTTCCTGAGAACTCATTATTTGAAAGATTCAAGTAACTTAATGATTTAAACCCAGTGAAGTATCTGCCAATTTCTCCAGAAAATTTGTTTGCAGAAAGATCAAGGTGGTTTAAAACACCCAGAGGACTCAAAGATGGGATTTTCCCAGTGAAGTTATTTGTAGAAAGATCAAGATTTTGTAAACTTGGTGGTAATTTCAACCCAGAATAATCCTTATTTTCTCCACCCAATGAATTTCTTGATAAATTTAGAGAAACCAAATTTGAACAAGAACTTAGAGATGAAATATCTGAGATAGAACCAGTTAATCGATTTCCAGATAGATCCAACTCTTGAAGCTTCTCACTACAAGAACTTTCGGATGAAGAAGAAGAGAGATTTCCAGTGAGGTTAGAAAATCTAAGAGATAATTTCTCAAGAGAATCCAAACTCATTAGAAATGAAGAAACAAACTTGAAATCCAAATTCAAATTAACAAAACTAAGATCCAACCCAGAAACAGAGTCTTTATTATTATTACAAGAAACACCAGTGAAGTAACAAGGATCTTGATTCTGTACCCAGTTTTGTAATACACTTGGATTTATTAACTTACTTTTAAAAGCAAGTAATTTCTCAACATCTTTAGAAAAACCAACTCCAGATGAAGATGAATCAACTTCTTTTCCTATATTATACAAAAACAACAAGCTTGTAACGAAGAAAAAACAGTACTTCTTCATCTTTTCTTTTTCCTTTTAGCTGCAGAGTAGAGATAGATTTCTAGGGTTTCATTTAGAGAGAGCTTTTTAGGGTTTCATAGAGACACAGACACAGAGTTTTAGAAGAGAAAGAAAGAAACAGAAAAAACAGAGAAAAACAGAGTTTACAGAAGAAGAAGAGTAAAAAAAGAAAAGGGGGGGTGGAGAAATGGGGATTATATATAGGGAAATGTAAGGCGGGACATAACAGCTGTTTGGTCACATGGTTTATGACCCACTGCAGTCCGTCCTCCGTCGTCTCTGCCTCCGGAGGGTGGTGGTGGTGGTCAGGGTGAAGTGAAGTCTGAACAATCATGTTACAGTGGTCCATGTCTCATTGAATTTTAAACGGACCTACTTACAGTAAAAATACACGTGGCGTGTTATGTTTCACAACTCACACGTTTGATGGAGGGACCTATACTATTTCATCATGAATTATTTTTCTTTTTGTTTTTGTTTCTTTTTGAGAAGCTTTTGGTCTATGGGGACAAAGGTGAGACCGGCTGGGCTAAGAAGCTAGCTGTTGTGTTAAAGTCTTTCATTATTGTTGGGTGAAAATGTGAAGGGGGGTAATTTTGTGTTTCTATTTACCGTGTAATTTAGTATTGTCATTGAGTAATAATACCATCTATCCGAGTTGAAAATTTGTTAACTGTTGCAGTATAATATTAGGGAAAGAGAAGAGGCACGGAAAAAAGAAAATACAATTGATAAGAGAGTTCTTAGGTTTCATGGATATAATACATGTATATACATGGAGATGGGAAAACCAAAAGACATCCATTTTGGGCCGCACATCTATGGACTATAAGCCCTACAACACTCCCCCTTGTGCGGTTCAATAAAACTTCATATGCAGTGCTTCACATATAGTGCTTCGAATGTAGTTCTTCAAATGTCGTCCTCTCCTTGATGACTTGTGCCGAAATCAATTGCCTCATTAAAACTTTGACAAGGAAAAACCCAGTGGGAGAAAACCTTGGTACAACTCTTCACATGTAATACTTCACATGTTGTCTCGTACTTTACATATAGTTCATCATATGCAATACGATCTTCAAAGACCGAAAAGTCTAAGTTAATTACCTCGTTAAAACCTTTTCAGGAAAATACAATTGGACAAAACCTGAGCTAAGGAAAAAGAGTACAATTATTGAGAAGACTTGGAGCAGAATTGGACTCGCATATGTTGTCTTGTTAAAACCTTGACAAGGAAAACCCAGTGGGACAAAACCTTGACGAAGGGAAAAGAGTACAATGCGATAAGTCCACGTAAAGTTACTTCGTTGAAGTTCACTTCTGTTGTTGCTTTACAACTCAGAAAAACCTTGTGGGAAAAAGGAATAACCTTGGAAAATCATATTCAAGGTGTTTGTTGTTGTCTCATTAAAAACCTTGACGAGTAACAAAACCATGTGGGAAAAAGCAACCTCGGTGAAGGAAAATAGTTCAACACACCATTAGATGCTCCCCCTGATGTTAGACAATTTTCATTAGTCTAATGCAGTCAAAAGGAGTTTATCACACTTTACTTTGGTGACTTGAATGTTTATAAGACCCTGTTGTTGATTCTGGAAGTTACGTTGCTTAACATACTATCGCGTTTCATTTCTTTGATTCAGATACTTTTAGTAATATCAACGCGATCTTTATGTCTTCAACGTTCAACATACTTGATGTTTTTAGTGTTGTCTCGCTAAAAACCTTGTCGAATAACAAAACCCTTTGGGGAAAACTATTCTCGATCGAAGGGAAAAATAGTACAACACAGCTTCAATTTCGAAGTAAAATATGTTGACATCATATCTTGGATTCCTCCCCCTGATGTCGGCATCTCCCCCTGATTACTTTCAGAGTTGTTCCAAACAGTTCCTTTAGTCATGTACTTTTCGAAACTGAATATCGGTAATGACTTAGAAAATAGTCTACCATATCTCCCCCTGATTACTTTCGTTGGAGAAGAGATTATTGTTCCTTCATAATCAACAACCTTCGGATTGCAGTTCCTTTAGCATTCCTTTTTATGTCTTTGCAGGGATAAAACAAACTCATGTCAATGGTCACTTTGAAGTACATGATTACATTCATTGTGCCATTCCAATGACGTTGCGTTGGCGCCGAGCTATATCTAGCTAACAAGTTCCCTGAGGATGTAAAATTTAATCGAGTATATTATTATACTAAGTACAACAATGCGTCTATTGTACTTAGATATGGGAATTTCATCTCCCAACACATCTTCGTCATCTTCCTTTAGACGAAATGGTCACTTACTTCCATTTGAACCTCGACTAATCATGGGAGTGCTATCAGGATGCATGTCTTTGTTAAATTGTCGGACAACTTTAGACATATGCAAAATGGTGGAATAATATACCACAAGCTCAATATTCGGTCGAGCTTTTCCCGGATTTTTCATCTCAAATTCGGATTTCAAATTGCTTTTAAGGTCTCTTAATATATCAAGAGTACCCCGTCATGTCTGTACCATCGACATGAATAGCTACAATTCCAAATCAGGAACTTTCTTGTGAATACGCAAGAAAATATAACTTACTTGTCTATCCCCTCCAAATCAATTAGCCACTTAGACGGGTATACCACATCCTCCTGATTGCTTCTATCTATAAGTGAGCGTTCTATCTAACTGTAAACGCACTCTGTGGTTTAGAGTCACTTGATTTGGATAACAAAATACTATCAAGTACTTTTTTAAATATCTTCCATCTCTTGATTCTTTCAGAAATACGTAATAACCACATACATATGTTGCATTTCAAGTCCTTTTGAAATTACCAAGCAAACTAAGTAGCCGAACACTATAACGTTCATTATAAGAGGACAATTTCAGGGCTTTGTGAGAAACCTCGCGCCACAAGGCGAGTCTTGATACTTTGAGACTTCATTCTTCCCACTGTGCTATATGACAAATAATCATGTATGTCCCATAGGCTTTACACTTGGTTGGTTAGCACTACCACACCAAATACCTTTGTATTTGTATTTGTCAAAGAACCTACCTGTATTGTGTAGGCCAAATATGCTCTTCGTTGACATTAAGCAACAATGAGCTTGGTTGGGTCTCATCTTGCTCTATTTCCTTAAGCAAATAAATTAATCATCAATATGCTCGAGTGATCTTTCCATTGACTCGTGCGCATTCTCATAATCCACTTGGGATGTCATTGTTCTCTAGAATCATTAATCTTCGGAGCGTCCTCCTGTTTGATTCATGGACATATTCAGAGACAATCTTATGAGATGCATTTCTGATGATATAAATAAGTTGTGCCTTACTCACCTACTTCATTTCTAGGTGAGGATTAATCGAACCAAGTGGTCTCTCCAACTTCCTTTGTGGAGCCACAGCCTTAACTATACTTCCACCAAGTGTAGTTGGAACACCTTAGTCTATGGTGTACCCCATACTGAGGATTTCTAACCTTGCAGGATTATTTGCAGCTGGTATGTGTGATCTTGTCACGTTGCCGATATCAGTGCACTTTCTGAAATCGAATATTCTTTGTCACTTCATATTTACATTTTTGGAGTACAAGAATTAATATGAGACACAGTGGGAACACACCACGACAATTCATGTCGTTCCCTTAGAAAATACTTTTTCTTATCTCCCCCTAACGATGGGAAGACTGTCTCATTAAAGTGATAACCCGCAAATCTAGCGGTAAGAGATCTTCTGCCAAAGGTTTTAAAATGCGGATAATTGTTGGGAGTTCATTTCCAACATAACTACTTAACAATTTTGAAAACCCATGATAGTACGATGTGGAGTCGTAATGGCACATATATAGTGCAACCAAAAATGCGTAAGAACACAAATGTCAGTCTTATCCTGATACGCATAAAAGGTTGACTAATATTAGGTTCTAAAACGAATTAAGTAAAAATGCGTGTAATATTGCATATCCCCAAAGCAATAAAAGGTAGGTTGGTTGGCATAACCTATTCCTTAGACACCATCTGTAACCTTTGATGGTAGCCTCTGCGAGACCATTGGGTATAAGATGCTCTACATTTATCCCATTAAACATGCAATATTCTTCAAGTCCTTTTGATGTAAATTCTCTAGCATTAACAAGGTTGGTGAGCTTTTGAACTTTTCATTGTGTAAATATGTGCTAGGATTTCTACAAAAATTAAACGCATCATTTGTTGTGAGCAATAACTGATTCAATGCATCAAATCATCCACCAGAGCCATAAATCACTTGAATGGTCTGCATTCTGCATGGATATATGTTCACTAACAACACTTTATTTCTTTGGAGAATGAGTTATTTACCATTTGCATCTAAGTAAAACAGGATGGTCTCAATCATATTTTACTAAAGAAAGACTTTGTAAGATGAGTGACGTGCTTTCTTACTCTAAAGCATAATGAGGAGAGGTAGTGCAAATCTAGTAACTTTAGAAATCACTGATTATGATAGATGTCGTAACTTCACATTCTATTAGTTTTACAGAAATGATGAAGGGAGTATATGTTTAGATAGCGCTTATCATGAGCTGCTCTTATACTTATACTAAACTGTAACTTGACCATAATATAATCCAATATTGCCATGTATGTGGTTCAGACAAGTTTGTTATAAGAGGTTATCAGATTCTCTAGAGTTATCAATTAAACTTCATATGATTGAAGTGTAATTTTTACTTGTTACTTACGAATCTCGGGGCAAATTTCGTAACTCCTGTAACAGCCATGAAATTTTCACTCGCAAGAACTTGATGGGATTACTCTTTGTGTACAATAAAGTGATAAACACATAATAGGGTCCAACTTATGACGGTTTGCATGTTATAAGATCGGTCATTGAGTGAGCTTTATCAAACTCTAATGCATGTTAGACACGTAAAACAGGAAAAAGATTATGTCCAAATGAATTAGCACTTTAATATCTTAGACAATTAGTAAAGTATAATCAAATAAAGCCATTTTTGTTTTTAAATATCACATTCATGCACACATGAAAATCTCTTAGAAGAGGCCAGAAAAAAAGAAAAGTTTATAAATGGAACCCAGAAATTTCCAGCACAAAAGAAAAAGAAACATAGGAAAACAAATCAAAACCAAAATGACTATATCAAGATTGTGATTAATTAGCAATTCTAAACTTTGATTCAAATGATTATGTCATATATTGGATCATCAATTGAAAGATGATTTTTTTTTTGAAGTCTAGATTCATCATCAAAACAAGATGATTTCAGGTATATTCATGTGGAAACATACATCAACATTTTTGTGAATTGTAGGGTCAAGAACTCCAAGGATATAGTTTGATTCATGGAATCATTGTAATTTCTTTTTAGGTACACGCCCCATTCTTTTTGTAGCAACAAAAAATGCTGAAAAATCTAAAATTAAAAGTACTCTAATCTTTTCCATACAATGACAGATTACCGTTCACAGTCCAAGCAGCTACACTTCCCTCACTCAGTTCCCCCACTCCCTTCCCCATTAAGTGGCACTGTTTTTAGCCATTGATCCCTTGAATTGAGATTAGCAGGGGATCCCATTATTATTTGATTTAACCAATGCATGCATGATATATAGGTGGGGGAAATGAGTTGGTGTAAAGAGTGGGGATATATATCATTTTCGATTCACAATTGCATCATATCCGTGACCTATCTATTCTAGCAGGCAGCAGCAGCAGCAGCTACATGCTAATCTTTGGCGCACAGAGCATGCAAATTTCTGCTGGCAAATTCTCTTATTTTGGATCACAAACTCTAGGCCGGCTCCAACTTGCCGCATCTTGGACGCAGCAAATAATACCCGTCAGTCATCCCTGGTCAGTAAAAACAGACATTTACTCCCATTTTTCAAGTGAAGTGACCAGTAGATAAATGGCGCGGGTCCCACAGCAATAACCTCAAAATACCTGGGACCAGTGTTTTGGTTTGTGTTTCCTACTGACAGTAAAAAATCTAACAAGGTAGATTCCACAGAGAAATTACAGCATGTATGATATGGATATTACGCAGGAGTTTTACAGCTTTACTGGATATGGTTTTGCAAGTTTTTTTCTTTTTTCTTTTTACCTGATCAGGAGGGTGTTTTCGTGATGTAAATACACTTGTTTTGTCGTTACAAGATCGGGACAAACAAAAGAAGACATCAGGTGTTTGTTTCTCAAGGTGCCGATTTTATTATCCTTAAGAAGATGTTCATAACTTCTTCACGTGTTTGATACGTTTACACCATGATTTCAAGTTTGCCGTTTTGGACATGGTTATTATCTGTGGAAAATGAATTGTGCTCCATGCAGGGAATAAAGCTAGGGTGACTCCATTCAACACCATTAAGAGTAGAAGCTTCCACAAACTCACCAAGCTGTTTAGATAACGTGGTTTTAAGTGAGTTGTGAAATGAATTATCAGGTTTTCATTGTAATTTCAACCAGAAGAAGTATCAGATTTTGGAATTCTTTATAACCTTGAATATTCTTATTTTTATATGATAAACCCTTTTGTTTTACATGTATAAGTATAATCAAGCCAGACATGCATAATATTATATTTGTTTTCAGAACAGAGATACAATCATTTTTTTCTTCATTTTATCAAATTAAAAGCAGAGGCAGAGCCGTATTCAGGATGCAGACCAAGTTCAAACAAACGGCTCCCGAGCTTGAGTAACCTAAAATCCTTCGTGGGAGAATTTTCTTGTCCAAACTTCGGCTTAAGTTTCGGCAGAAATTATCATGGCCATTAATAGAATAGTCCAGTCAACTGAGCTAGTAGGGTAGTAGGTTAACTAGATCATTGACCGAAACTGTTAAGTGGGGCCCATCCAATAGCTATGGGCACTGAATCTCGAGTTTTCTGTACATGGTCACGTCACCAATGATGAGATGCCTATCCTTATAACCGTCCGATTACACGACTTTGCTAAATTCCTATTATCCACGACTAATCTCCGCCGACAAAACTTCCATGCTGTGAATGGGAGCTAAAAAGATTGTTGTAGGTTTGAAGCATCTTAACGTGCACCACCTTTGTGTGGATGCATTAATCATCAAGACACTGCACGTGTATTTACACGATCAGACAATTATTAGAAGGAGATTAGGAACTTGGTGGGACCCAACTACTGTTTTTGAAGACGTGTGGTTGTTGTATTCATTGATTTTCTTTCCGATGAGTGCTAGACCGTTTTTCTACACGATCATGTATATTTTGCACCAGTGTGTATTGCTTTGTTACGGGGCAGGGTCGGAACCAGGATCGCGGATATAAATAGATAAAATTCTGATAAATCTTATAAACTTGGGAACCAGTTGGGCAGGGAAGGCAATCCATGATACGGATTGGCACCGCCCCTACAACGGGGGGGTTACATCTATAGTAGCTTGATATTTTTGACTCAATTTGGAATGAATTGAAGGCTCAAAGCCATATTTTTGTGATTAGGAGTAGAAATTTAAGAGAGGAAGGTATTTTGGAAACAAACATTTAAAAGAAACGAAGAAAGAGAGATAGTCTATGGGACCCACATCTTTTTGGTCTTATCAGGAATGAAACGAAGGACAAGGATGGCGTTTGGCACGTGAGTCACTATTAATAAAGGAATTGATTAAATTCTTTAACTCATTTAGAAAGTTTTAATAATCGAGAAAATGAAGTTTTAGTGTGTGATAGATAGCACGTGTCTGAAGTTCTAAGGACCAAAATATTTTGAAGTTACCAAAAGAAAATTCTACTGGAGTAAATATAACACAGTAAAAAATGGTTTTCAAGAAGTTTGCTTAAACAAAGTGCAAACTTTGATAGCCTTTTAAGTATTTTACTCACGGTTTTCAACGTATTTCTTATAGCAAATTTGTTCCGTCAAGGCAAAAAAAAAAAAAAAAAAAAAAGTAAAAGGAAAAAAAAGAAAAGAAAAAAGAAAACGAAATTTGATGCACCAACTGCAAACTTTGATAGCCTTCAAGTATTTTTTTCATTAGCAAAATCAAATGATAAATAAAGAAAAATAGGCTATAAATTGCCTAGCGAGATTGGGATATACCCAAATTAATTATATCCAAATTTAAGTGGATTCTTTTTAAAAGCTAAGGAGGTGTCCTAATGGGTGAAGTTACAAAACTACAATTTCCCATTATAATTCTTATTACCCTAATCAGTTATCATTTTTTCATTTCATCTTCTCCTCTTCTTCTTATCCTCCTCTACCTTACCGGCTTCTCCATCCCCACCATCGAAAACTCGTCGATTAATTCGTCGTAATCGTCGATTCAAAAATTCCGATTAATCTTCAAACATGGAGCCGCCGCCGAGGGCTAGTCGTATGAAAAGAACAAATAGAAAACACAATGAATATAACCCTGGAATTGCAAATTTAGTTCAACAAAAAGTGAGTAAAAAACCGTTGAAGAAGAATAAATCAACGCCGCTGAAACCGAAGCAATGACGCGATTGAGAAAGTAAGGGTCTACTTAAACTCACTCAAGTACTTCAATTTTATGTTTGCATGTCAAATTAGGTCAGAAAATCAAAATTGTGAATCTGAAGTTATTTAGTCGGCAGGGTCTCTGATTCACGACCCTGCTGACTTTTCATGTTTAGGGTTAGTCGGCAAACTCTTAGGTCGAATATCATGCCAGCTGTTAATATCTGTAACCGCTTTTACAAGGTCGGCAGGGTATTCAACCTTAATACCTTGCCGGCGATATATGTTTTCTACAGTCATTGGGTTATAATTTTTTACCCTGCCGGCGGTGTGTTTTGAAAATTGTTGGTGTCTCCTGATGCCTAAAATCATAAGGTTGGCATGGTATTTGAATATTACCCTGCCGACGGTATAAAATCCGGTACTGTATGGGTTATATACCCTGCTGACTATATGTAGCAGAAAATTCTTGTGTCTACTGTGTTCAGAATTGTTATAAGCCGGCACGTTAGTTGAATAAGACCCTGCCGACTATTGTGTAGTCGGCAAGGATTATAGTTATCGACCCTGCCGGCTATTGTTTAGACGGCACAGATTATAGTTGTCGGCCCTGCCGACTGTTGATTTTTTTTAAAAATTGTTCTTGTTTAGGTTGCAAAAGGGAAAGAAGAAAATGTTACTCCTCCTTCAAGACCTCCTCGTGTTGGCGACAAACTCTTGACTGCAACATATCGAGGGGCATTAGTTGAACCGGGAACGCTCATGATCCATGAACGGAATGATTCTCAACCACCATCCGAACCCAGTGATTCAGATGAAACTCCAGATGAAGACCAATCAAATCCATCTGGTAGAAGAGGTAATGATCATGATGGTGTTGAAAGAACTCCGGCTGCTGGAGGAGATGATGAGCATGATGATAATGATCAAGACATGCCACCTGTTGGAGGAGGTAATCGTGATGGTGATAATAATGTTGGAGATAAAGATAAAGATAAAGATGGTGAAATTGTTGAAGAGGAAGAGGAAGAAGAAGAAGGTGGAGAAAAAACAGGTAATGATCAACAAACTGAAGCTGCAACTGGAACTGGAACTGCAACTGCAACCGAAAAACCGAAGCGGGTTATCACTAAACCAGCTGATTACCACATGCTTCCCAGTCAATTAAAGGTCACACTGGAACCAGGTCAGCCTCCACTAGGGACCCCAGAAGATGTTGGACATGTTCTTTTTGGATACAAAGACACATGGGCACGTGAAATCCATGGTGCTATCGTAAGTAATCTCAATAAAACTTTGTTCTTATTTAAGTGTATCTATCTTAAATTTGCTTCAAGTGTTTGTATTTGTTATAATTTTGTGTTTTTGGTACTTAGGATCACAAGCATGCCATCCATCTTATGAGGCATCAAGTTTCAAGCACTGTGATGAAGAGATGGCCACTTGGCAAGGAATGTGCCGAGGTGCAAGCGATTGTCAAGAACTCCGGGCTGTGGCCTGTGGTGGAGAGTTCGATTGTTGAGTATGACAAAGTTACTGTATTTGCATTCTGTGAGAGGTTCTATGGAGAGACTGATACAATTTTTTTCCCATTCAGTGAGATAGCAGTAACTCCCAATGATGCTCATCAAATTCTAGGCCTCGAGGTTGAGGGAAAAGCACTCAGTGATGGATACGAAAAAGGCATTTCTTGGGAGAAAATCTTCAAATTGACCAAGAAATTGTTCGGTTTGGATGAGAAGCAGTCAGAGTCTTTGTTTGTGAAGAAGGATGGTTATATAAGCAGGAAGTTAAGTTTGAAGATGTTGAGGGACACATACTATGGGACCCAGAAAATCTTTGATGACGAAGGAAGTGTGTCCATGGTGCAAATCAATGCTACTGCTTCAGCTTATTTGTTATACATCTTGGGCAACTGTATCTTCCCCGACAGTTCCGGAAGCTTGGTCGACGCCAAGTATCTTCAACTATTAGATCCCTTTCATGAGATGCATATGTATTCTTGGGGTACTGCGGTGGTTGCCTTCTTGAATGCGGAGTTGACAAAGGCTTCAAGGGCTCTAGTGAAGAAAGTTAACGGAAATCTATGTCTCTTCCAGGTAATTCAATTGTCTAAATCATTTATATTTGCAAAATGCTTATAAGATAAGATTCTTACTAAACTTTGTGTATGCATAGGTTTGGGTATATGAGCACTTCCTTACTTTGGTGAAAGCTAGCCAACCCCCACGTCAAAGTGAACACTAAGCTTGTGAGTTACAAGCCAAGAGGACATAGATACAGTTTTACTGGTGTTCAGGATAAGGATATGCCACAACAGCTTATCAACATGCGAGTCACCTTGGACAAAATGACTGCGGATGAGGTAATATTTGATCCTTATCGAAATGATATAAATGAAGGTATAATCAAAAGGAGTGATGAAGTTGCATTATACTACGGTACCTTGTTTTACCCCCAAGGATTTTCAATGTACGATCCACAACGGATTTTGCGACAAGTGGGTTACATCCAAGAAGTACCTCATCTCGTTGATGATCCGTTCTTTAAAGTAGTAAGGGAGGAATGCAGCACGTCCCAAAAAAGTATTGGCGTCTGTTACGCTCCAGCACCAGAGATTTCTCATTGGGATTTAAGGTATGACCGTAAAATCGATACGAGTCTTTTGGACGAGGTAACCGAAGGTCATGAAGCTCATGAAGATTACATGCCGTGGTACTTGGGTTTTGCTCGTCCTACTGTGATTAGGGAAGAGATTTTTGAACAACCGGCTCGTAAGAGGAAGATGCCACCAAAAGACCAAACAACAAATCTTAAGAACTTTGTAAGTATTTTAGACTTGCTCTTATTGTTTTAAGATCACATTATCGAATCAGTCTATTAATTGTTTGTTGTTTAATTGAAAATAGAAGGAGCATTTGAAGACCCTTATGAAGATGATGTGTTACGCGAGAGAAAGAGGAGAGCCTTTGTCGATTGAAGAGCAAACTAAGCACATTGACTATGCTAGCAATGTTGACTATACTTTCCAAAGCTCATATCATCATATACTCCATCTAACTCTCCTAATACCTCTACATACAACAATGGCATCATTTGATTCAAATGAAGATCTATCCATCACCAAAGCATGGTATGCGGAAACTCGAGTTAGAAATCAGTCGTGCGTAAGGTTGGATGCCGTAACCTTTTGGGAAAGGGTATACAACAAATATGGGCAAGAGTATGGGAATCCTAATAGAAGAAGTTTTCAACAAATCCATGATAGGCACCTAGTCATCGAAATGCGATACTTGCTTTTTTAGCTATCCAAAAACGGATTTTGAACGCTAGCCACTTTAGCTACTCCATTGAACAATTTGTAAGTATTTTTGTGGGTTATTTTACGTAATCCATGTTGTTTGATCTTCCTACTAAACACCACTAACAAAGTAAGTTTGTGTTTTGTTTTTGTAGCATGAAGTCGTGAAAGCGCGCTACTTGGAGGAAAAGGGGGAAGCATTCACATTTGATGCAAGCTATCACTTCATGGTATCCAAAATCCTGGAGTATGCCCCGGACTTCATGGAGGGTGAATCGGACTTGGATTCCTCCGACGAAGATTGATGGTTTTAGAAGTTTTTGTGTAGGTTTTGTGGGTAGATCTCTATGTAAACCCTCACGAGACTATAACTCGTCCACTAGGGGTTCAGTGGCTTGATGCACATGCTAAGTGCATCCGTTATTCCTACGACAAGGAGTTAGATTTTATGTTTCAATCAATGTAGTAACAAAAATTGCATGAATAAAGTGAACTACAGCTTTCAAAAATCTATTTTCTTTTGGGTATACCCCAAAGGTCGGCAAGGTATTAAGATTATTACAATGCCGACTTTACATTAGCCGGCAAGGTGAGAATTTAAAACACTGCCGGCTATAAGTTAGCCGGCAGGGTGAGAAATTAAAACAGTTCTGACGAGAAGTTAGCCGGCATGGTAAGAAATGAACGACCCTACCGACTAGTGAAGCATTTATAACAGTCTCCTGTGTGTCAAAAACAATTCAGTCGGCATTGATAAGCATGCCGGCCAACGTTAGTCGGCATGGTCTTCATTCGTCGGCCTTGCCGACTTTTCATACTTTCAGAACTGAAAGTGTAGATTTCTGATCTAATTTTGAGTATGATTTCATACAACATCTTTGTAATCCTTTTTTTAGAAGTGTTCGGATAGTGTGCTTTCATTTTCGTTGGAAAATATATTCTCAAAAAAAAAAAAAAAATCATCAAAAATCTTCCCACATGAGTTCAATCAAAAACAAAATTTCATAACTTAAATTCATAATTTGAGAAGTTTTAATCTACTCAATTAATCAATCTAAACTCAATTAATTAACCTAATCAGATTTTTTAGTGTTATCTAAACAAGGGTAGATTAGCCATTTAGAAAATACATGGTTAAGGGGTGGCTTGTTTTATTTCAAAATGACCCAGGTTTTGTCTCATTAGGTATACCCCAATCTCGCCAGGATAAATTGGAGAAGAAAATGCTTGATTTGAGGCTTTTACTTCTTTACTTAAGCCATACTACATACATCTTTTAAACAATCCATGCTAGATGAACGATTCTGGACCAGATTGTTCCAGGATTTACAAAATGCAGCTGCGCAAATTAATCTAGTAGATCCAACAATGATAATTTATTTGTTTTACATGAGTTTGGTAATTTTATGTGGAGTTTGTTAACTTTTGCGGCAGTATCAAAATTTCATAGTTGCTAAGGTTGAGTCTAGTGGAGAAGGGAAGTGGTGAGTTTAACAGTGTCGCCACGTCAGCTAGGAGAAAGATCTGAGTGTACGTAGTGGTGGGGGAGGGAAAGAAGACACGCCCAAATATATTATATTTATTTTATAAAACCAGAACCAGAAAACCAAAAAAATTCTTTCGGTCCCAGAAAAAAAACATGGCTCTGGTTCCTTTTCCGGCGATTTTTCTGGTGACTGAAACCCATAAAAATTCTCCAGAATCATTTGGGCTGTTCTTGTTTTCATGATTTCCAATTTGGTTTTCTTTTTCGTTTTAGTTTTTCCATCCCTAAGACACCCTTTTGTTTGCTTTTCTTTTTCGTTTATGTTTAGGTTTTCTTTTATCTTTTTAGAGTTTTTCTTCATCACTATGTCTAGAAACTCCAGGTTTTCATCCTCTCGGTCTCAGATTTCTTCTGATGTCGTTCCTCTGGGGTTTGACAGTTGTTCCATCGTCTTCTTCCTTGGGAGTTGGTAATGATGGATTATACCATTGTCCCTTTAATGGATTTGATGGATGTTGTGATGGCGTTAATGGGAGGGGATATGTTAAGGGATCGTTTCTCCGGCATTTGCAGGACAAACACCTTTCAATAACGATAATAGGGTGATTTGCAGAGATTTAATCTATTCGGATTCAAGGGTTTACCAGGCCAGGGAGAGGGTTCTTTGTCATCTTCGTATGTGGCTCTGCGGCAAATGCATGCATTTGCATACTTGGAGGTTGCCCTGCAAAGGTAAAGGAGGCGCTGTTCATGGAGATGTTATTGCCGGACCTGCAAATGGAATAAATTTTGTTATTCATGGTTCGCTTAAACCTGTGGACGTTTCTGTAATGCTTACTGCTGATGTTTCTGTCACTGCAGTTCATGAGACTGTCGCAGGTGAGGCTGAACTTTCTTTGGAGCTGCTTTATTTAGCATTTAAGAGATAGGTCTCCACTGTCTCTTGCATCCCTCACCAATGCAGGCTTGCTTTCTCAAGAACTCTTAAGTTCTACCTCGACAAAGTTATGTCCAGTACGGATAATAGTTCAACCTGGATAAGGCTTCTTCTTCTCCCCATCGACACATTGCAGGTCTATAGACTTAAGTGTTCTGCAGAGGAGAAATCGGACATGAGAAGGAAGCTACAAGTCAATTCCATTAACCAAGCTCTTTCTGATTGGAGGGATAGTACCGTATGCTTAGCTTTGGTCCGTAGACTGATTCAACAACCTGTCCCTTTGCCGTGCAAATAGCCGCTTAAGAAGAAGCAAGATGTTGCCAACTTGAATGCATGTAGGAAGAAGATGAGTTGTGGACATTTTTAAGCTGCGATTCGGGTGTTGTCTTCCAGCGGTGTTTCTCCTCGCAACCAATCCACCTTCGCTTAATTGCAAATGAAACATCCAGCAGCCCCACCCCCTTTTATTCCGCTGGACTCGGTTAGTGCTGACTCAATTGTGGTTGATTCTAAGGCGATTCTTGGTGCCATCAAGAGTTTCCCCAAAAGAACTTCTTGCGGTCGAGACGTTTTGCGTGCGCAACATTTAATTGATGCATTGAGTGGTACGGCATCAGCGGTAGCGGACGAGTTGGTGGCTTCAATTACAGGGGTTATCAATTTATGGCTGGCAGGAAAATTTCCCAGTGGTTTAGGTGAATTCATAGCTAGTGCACCCTTAACACCATTATTGAAGACGGGTGGTGGTCTTAGGCCCATAGATGTTAGTACCATTTGGCACAGATTGGTCTCTAAGATAGTTGTTTTCTCCGCTGGCAAGGCTATGACTTCTTACTTGGGAGATTATCAATTTGGAGTTGGTGTGCCTGTTGGAGGTGAGAGTATTTTACATGCTGTAAATAGCTTGTTGGAGTTGAAAGGTTAATCCACCAATTTGTCAATGCTGCTTGTTAACTTCTCAAACGCTTTCAATATGGTAAGCCGGTCTCATCTCATTAAGGACGTTCGACTCTACTGTCCAGTTATTTTACGTTGGGTCGAATTTTGCTATAATAGGCCTGCTAGAGATTATAATGATAAATATATTTTATCCTTAGCTCTTGGTGTTCAACAAGGGGACCCACTCGGTCCGTTGTTGTTTTCCTTGACACTACATCTGCTTGTGAAAACCATTGGCTCTCAGTGCAAACTTGATTTGCATGCCTGGTACCTTGACGATGTGACTATTATTGGGGACACTCTTGAGGTGGCTAAAGTTCTGAGTATTATAGAGTCTGAGGGTCAGAGTAGAGGTTTACATCTTAATATTAAGAAAACAGAAGTCTTTTGGCCGACCGATGATCCTAGAAATTTTGTTGAAGATGTTTTTCCTCGGGATATTGGCAGACCAACTACTAGTGTTAAACTCTTGGGGGGGGGGGGGAGTGAGTCTAGATTTGAACTTTATTAGTGACATGGCGTTGTCTAGAGTTCACAAGACCATCCAACTAAACTCAAAGACCCTTAGAGTGAGATGTTATTACTTCGCAACTGCACCAGTATGTCCAGACTGTACTTTCCTATGCATACTATCAACCCTGCATCTTTACAACATGCCATTGAACTGTTTGATGATAATTTATCTCAGTACTTGAGACTTCTGGTCACAGGGGATGGGGCGGGTTTTGGCCTTTGCAACAGCGAATTGCTACTCTTCCCATCAAGAAAGGTGGCCTTGGCATTTACACTATGGCAGACACCCGTAACTATTGTTATCTTGCTTCTCAGAGTCAGACGATTTCGGTACAAAAGGTGATTCTTGGTAATTTATTCATTTCAGACAAAGGTTATGCTTATCAGTCGGCTCTTCAGAACTTCATCCAGGTATCTGGTTTACCTTCTAACTATTGTGTTGATGATACTTTCCTCCCCCCCCCTTCTATGCACTCCCTGGCGGTCACTTATTTCGACGCAGTTAAGAAGAAAATCCCAAACCAATTTTCAATATCTGCAAGAGATTCAATTTTTGTGGTAGTGTAATCATGTTAAGCATGCTCAAGATTACCTGTTGGCCGTACCCATTAGTGATCTGAATCAATGCCTTTGACCAAGACAGTTTCGAGCCGTAGTTTGCTACCGCCTTGGTATTCCCTTGTTTGTCAAAGGTGGCCTATGTTCAAGCTGTAATAGACCCATGGATATTTTTGGTGACCACGCTCTTCACTGTGCCAATGATGTTGGGCTCAAGTTTCGCCATGACCTGGTATTAGACGTAATCGCTGACATCTGTTACAAAGATGGTGTACAGCCCTTGGGTTTTTGTATGATGATAATAGAGACTTGCGCCCTGCTGACATTCTTGTTCTGAATTGGGAGAATGGCCAAGATGTTTGTATGGATGTTACAAGAGTCTCTCCCTTCACAGGTGAAGGTATTCGTGCTTTTGTCCCGGGCCAAGCTATTTCAAATTTGCGCAAACTTAACAAATACTTAGATCAATGTGTTTCGCATGGTTATGATTTTGGTGTCGTAGCCTTTACCACGTTGGGGGGACTTGGTGACGACACTTTGTGTTTTTTTAAGAGATTGAAGAATTTTCTAGTTAGTAATGATGTCAGAAGTGGTGTAGGTAAATTTCTTTTCTATAGATTAGGTGTTGTTATTCAAAAGAGTGTTGGTGCTCAGCTTGTTGCTAGGCTACCAACCAAAATTTTGTACGATTCAATTGAATGATTTAAAAAAAAAAATTAATTTTTTTTATAAGATATAATTTATTTAAAAGTGGAGTCAAAATCGGTTAATAATATATTTTATTAAATTTTTTCAACAAAAAAAGTTAATAAGCGAGGATTGGATCCTCGCTTTTTCCCTTTTTTCAGTGAGGCGTAAATCCTGTCCCCTATCTAAATCCCCTACAACGTTCCCTGCTTTCGAGCAAAGAGAAACGGGACGAGACTTTAAACCTGTGTTTTCTGTCTAAATTGTTCCTCTCCATTAGACTCAACCTTAATAAGTGTATCAATTTTATGTGGAGTTTAGTCAAATTAAATAAATGATAACTACATTATCAAGTCAAATTACATGGAGAACAAGTACATTGTCAAGTGAAAGAAACAACATACTAGTATTAGTACTATGTTTAGTGTTCAAATGAGAGAATGAGCCGGTACACAAGAAATATGACAAAATACAAGCATGAAAAGAACCGATAAATCGGATAAGAATGGTTTTTTTGGATCATTGTCCAACCATTTTGATAATTGTCTTCTAAAGAAAGAGAAACTCCAACAAAAGTGAAGTATTTTTCCCAAAGTTTTGATGTCGGTGAAGAATCCGATGGCCGGAAAAATTCTCCGATGTACTTAAACCTTTTGTAGCCCAATGAAGAATTGCTATCAAATCCATAGAGAAACCTCATAAAGACGCAGACAACAACGCCGTTAAAGCGAAGAAACCATGCCGAAAAACATGGAAGATGAAACATCTTAAAACCCTAAAAAAGCTTCAAAACCCTAACTAGAAATAGATAAAGCTCAACTAAAACAAAGTAAATAACAAATCTATCTATAGTATTGCTCAGATCTACTTAGATCCGTGAAGATCTAATAGATCTGAGCACTTAACAAGCTGTCCCGAAGGTTGTTTTTCTCTCTCCTAAAATCGCACTCTAGAGGAGAAATAACCTATGATTTTTTATTTTGAAGAAAAAATGGTATCAACTTGCTCGGAAGTGACCACTCTATGGGTTAGAAATATTTTGTCTTAAACGTAACAAATTGGTATCCTTTGTTATCCCCCTATTAGCAGTGTTATGATTTTTTGTGATTGTTCAAAATTTTAGGTGATTGCTTAGGTTATTATCATCTAGGGTAATGATACAACGAGTTTCCAGGGTCTAATGAATGAGGTATTGGAATTTGGTTTTAGCGGGTGGCTGTGTCTTTGATATTAGTGGTGATGGTCTTAGTGTTTTGGGTGTTTATTATGGTTAATAGTTTACCATAAATATATTTAAAATTTGGAATTTTAGTATTGATCACTTGGTGATGGTGGCCAATGTGTGGTTGCTTCTAAATAAACCTTCTTAAAATATTTGAAGGTAATTTTAACAATAATGATTGTTGTTGGTTGTAATATTGGATACTTTTGTATGGGGTGTTTCGTATCGACGTATTTGAAGATTGAGATTTGCTTCCTGTGGTAATGGAGGTTGATATGTTGTTGAGGTGATAAGGATTAATATTTGTATTTGGTAAATGGGCTTGGTAATGCTACTTTAATGGTACGTTCTACGTAGTACTGGTGTTCCAGAGATTACCGACGGGTGCAATCTCGATGAAGCTAAATTAGCGCATTAACAACTTCTGAACTTTTTCAACTCCTAAACATTTTTTTTCTTCTTTTGTATGTTAGTATAGCTTCTTTTATTATTATTATTTTTTTCTTTCTATTTTATTTACTTTCTGTAAAAAGTTTATGCATGAATAAAATCTTCCGTTCCTATCAAAAACAAAGAAAAGAAGAAATAATGATATTGAACGAGCTTTTTCCACCTATAACACTTCTTCACTCGCTTCCGTATGTTTAGTACCTTTTAAGATTTAATTTTTCTATAAATTTTATCGATATTAGTTATCATAATTTTCTTTCTAGTGTTGCAGAGATCAGAGGTCAATAATTGTTATAATTCACTTTTAGAAATTCTCTGTTATGTTAGTGACTTTGATTCCAAAAGTTGTTACTAGGTTACCAATGGTTATAATTCCTTTTGTAATCTTTATTTTTCCATTTTATAGTGAACTTTTTATAGTAAAAGAGCTCAGGCCATCTTCCAACTGGAAACTGACAGAGTGGGCGCGGTGGTAAAAGAGTAAGACATGAGTAAACAGTAAAAGACAACTAGGAATTACTGGTTAATCCAGTTGAGAGAAACCCGTTAGTGTGTAGTCCACTTTTTTTTTTTTTTTTGCTTCGTTGGTCCAAAAACATGTTTTTGGACTAGATTTTTTACTCGCTCGTCCAACGCATGTGCGAGTGCTATTATGTACTTTTGAAGAATTTCAGAAATACCCTTTCTCTAATGATATACATTAAACACCTTCTAATCAGATCTATTTTAATGCTTTCAGTTCATTTTCTAACAAGGAGAGCTCTAGCGATGGAGATTGATGAATAAAAACCAGAGAAACTACTTCAATCAGCTATATCTTCCAAAATTTAGGATCCATTTTTCTTCTCTGCTGGTGTTTTTAGGGTTTTCGTTTGAAGATCGTTTTATTGCTCTGTAATCAACTTCATCACCAACAAATCCAGGTTATTCTATGACAATTAAGTGACGGTGAAGAAGATAAGCAAGCGAAGAAGAATATCAAGAAGATTCATATCCATGATGAAGAAGAAGAAAAAAGAGATATAAATTCATTAATTTTGGGTTTTGATTTATATTCTTTAATCTTCTTTTTCATTTGGATCTGACGCTCAATATTAGAAGACGAAGGTTGTCTCTTCAGATGAAATGGTTTAATTAATATGATGCTATGTTTATTTGGTTTAATTTTATTTTTCTTAAAATCGTGATTTAATTTTTTGTAGATTTTGTATAGTCATGCAGTACATATCAATATGTACCGTGAGATTATACACTTTTCCTTCAATACACTTTTTACTTCAGTACATATTTTCCTGCAGTACATATCAATATGTACTGTTAGATCGATATGTACTGTGGGATCATACAATTTTTCCTTCATTACACATTTTCCTCCAGTACATATCAATATGTATTGTTGGATTATCTACTCTTTTTCTTTTTAACTCTTTTTCTCTTCGGTACATATCAGTATGTACTGCTGGATCAATATGTACTGTTGAATCATACACATTTTCCTTTAGTACATATTTTCTTCAATACATATCAATATGTAGTGTTGGTAAATATGTACTGTTTCTAGCGACTAACAAATATCTTCTTCTTCTTTTCTTCTTCTTCACTGGATCTCGGAGATTTTTTATTTCGGTGTCCTAATTTGATTTCAAATTTTTAGTTTTAGGTGATTATTGATAAAAAAAAATTTGTTTCCAGTTGTGGTCTTCGTTTTTCTGATTTAATTTCAGTTTTTGATTTTCAGTGCTCAAGTTTTTTATTTGGATCTGGAAGTAGTTTTCGTTTTCTTGTTTTGAAAAACGAAGTAGTTTTTGTGAATGACAACGTAGTTTTTTGAAGCACATGTTTCTATGATGGGCAAAACAGTAAAGTTTTATATTCAAAACTTTTTTGGACCGGTGGTTAAAACTATAGGATAGCATACTTAGGCCCCAAACCTGCAAAGTTCTCAAAAGACAATCAGGTTAATAATACGGGTTCGGGAGTCGGGATGGATAAAGGAATAGAGGCCATATATGGGGATAGCATACTTAGGCCCAAAACCACGGTATTGCATGGCTTCCAAGAACATGCTCATGCTGGCGGGTGCCTAGATATTGTGTGCTAAGGTGTATAATAAGCCATTTTGATAGGCTAAGTCTAATTTTTACTCCTCGAGTAAGAAACCTATTTTAAGTGCTGCAAAGAGGATTATTTATCACATGAAGAAGTAAAAGCCTAACCGATCAAAAAAAAGAAAGTAAAAGCCTCAAATAAGCACTTCCTTCTACACTATAGTCTATTTTTTCTTTATTTACCAAGTGAGACCAAAAAAGATGCATTAGTAAAAACATAAAAATGGGTCGATAGAAAAGTTGCTTATAACACATTGCTTGGTTTCTTCTGTTTCTTTACTTCCCTCCCCATCCATTAGTCTGTTATACTTTCTCTGCCAGTTTCCGACGCTTTTGATACTTTCTTGCTGCTTGTTTTTGTGGAGTTGGAAATTCTTCATGAGAACCCGAAATTGACACTAGACTCTCAACATAAGTTTCTATACTGCAATTTTTCCCTAAGATGGGATACATCTCAATAACTTTATATTTGTGGTGCACCAAGTCATATGTAACAAAATAAGTATCTCTGTCACCACCCGGTTTGAGTGTGAATAATAAAACTTCACTATTCTTGAGTTGGCATTGTAATGTCATACAACACACCGTTGGGTCTTCGACTGCAATTTGGGCAATGAGCAATTTAGTCCACGATTCTCTCACTTTGTGATCCTTCATAACCCATACTTCAGTATCATCACTACGTCCAAGAAAAACTACACAAAGGCACCCTCCTAAAACACTTAATGTCATTCTCCTCATTGGATAGTTAGAACCAAATAGTTCATTGACTTGTGAAGTAAGTGGAACTTCCCTGAAATTCTCGCCTTGGATATCGAAAGAAAGAATTAAGTTAGATTTTGGGGCAATGTAAGAAGGACATGGAGTTGCTATCCAATAAAGAGCCCCATTAACAAATGCACGAGTGGAAGAATCTACTATCTTATGAGGAACGATGTTGGGTAATGTTTTCCATGAATCCGATCCTAATGTGTACACTTGAACTTCAGAACCAGAATAAACACATCGAGCACTGGTATCATAGTCATAGACAGCAGTAGCTTTAGCAATCTTGTAATCATCCATATCGGAATTGTAACCAAGCCCGTATGTGACTTTGGATTTCTTTACCTGTAAAACTTGAGTGCACGCCGGTTCCTACTTGACTTCTGAATCAAGTTTTATTTCCTTGAACTCTTTGGTAGTTGGGTTCCACAGGCAAAGATTAATATCCCTACGCCGGCTTCTTTTCATACGGCTTCTCATCAAAATCAAACCATTACAAGAACCGTGAGTGTCAATCAATATTCGTGGATGAGATTTTAATGGAAAATCAAATACTCTAATAGAATCAAAGCAGTCATATTGAGATGATGTCGATGATGATGATTTTCTTATAGTAAGCATATTGTAATGTTGGTTACCATTTATTGCAACACAATTAAACCTTCCACTTTCGATGCTATTTTTAAGATGCCTTTTAACAAAACTAGGGTCTCTGGTCCTGGATAACCAATTGCGCCAGTTTTTGCATACGCACCTGAATCGCATTATAGATTTTACTGGTAACATCAAAAGGATGTCTACAATGATATCATCTGGGAGGCTTGGCGTAGTAGTCTTCTTTTTTTCTCCATCTACTATTCTTGTTACTGGTTTACGCAACGATCATCCCCGTTTTCTTATAGTTTTCTTCATGCTTTAAACTGTGATAAGATTTTGCAGCTACAGCGAACGAGCTCGAATGGGGTTTAGGGTTTTATAATTGGAAAGGCATCAAGAAACCAACAGCATCAGGGTGTCATGCCTCAAGCATTAATAAGTTGCTTGCTCGTCAAGGAAAAATCACGGCCACTTGAGGCATATACTGTTGGCGCAATGCGAAAGTGTGATGGGTTTATGGAAATGGATTAGGAAAAGAGTTGGGAAAAGAGGTTGGTTAATTGAAAGGTGAGGCTTATATTAATTTGATAATGAAAATGTTATAAGATGATTTAGTGTAGCAACTTTAGCTTACACGTTTGTTTTACAAGAGGCTCTTTGGCTTTTACTAACTAGCTTTTACATGCTCTACATTTCTCTAGAATATTCAGTAGGTAATATCTTATTACAACCGACTGACTTTTCTAGCTTTATCTAGACTTCTAACAGTAGCAAACTTTGTTTGCACTAACCGACTCTCTAGAGTCTTCTTTACAATACCAACCTTACTTATTTAAGGTACAGTGACCTTGTTTGTGGTTTCTAGATTTTTCTTTATTAATTACTAGTAGCTACACGACAAGATTTTGCTAGACAATTCTCGAATCTTCGTCACATTACAAATTAGATATTCTAACACCCCCTCTTAATTTGTGATGTTAAGCTTTTCTCTAAAATGATTGAACTTGTCTACCGTAACGGCTTTTGTGAAAATGTCGGCACTTTGATCTTGTGTCGGACAAAATTCGAGCTCGATTTCCTTGTTTTCTACCAACTCTCTGATAAAGTGGTGTCGTAGCTCTATGTGCTTCGTCCATCCGTGAAGGACTGGATTTTTTGTCATTGCAATTGTAGACATATTGTCACAATAGATAGTCGTCGGCTGCTTTTGCATTTGTTGTAGGTCGGTCATTATTCTTCTCAACCATACTGCTTCACATGCTGCACTTGTTGATGCAATGTATTCTGCTTCGGCTGATGATAGTGCCACCGTACTTTGTTTTTTAGAACTCCAAGAGATAACTTTTGTTCCCATACAGAAAACATAGCCTGATGTGCTCTTTCGGTCTTCAATAGAACCTGCCCAATCGCTATCTGTGAAGCCAATTAAATCATTGTCTTTTTCTTTTGTATACTTGATGCCAAAATTCTTTGTTCCCTTGATATACCGAAGAATTCTCTTAGCGGCGGCATAGTGTAATTTGCTTGGCTCGCTCATAAACCGAGAAACAATGCTGGTTGCATTGACTATGTCTGGCCTTGTATTTGTTAAGTAGATCAGTGAGCCGACTAGACTTCTGAATAAGGTTGGATCAACTTTTGTCGCTCCATCATTTTTTACTAACTTCTCGTTAGTACCCATTGGAGTTGCAATTGGTTTGCAATCCATCATGTTGAACCTTTTCAGTAAGTCTTCCGCATATTTTTCTTGGGAAATGAATATTTCTTCTGGAGATTGTTTTACTTGAATCCCAAGAAAATATCGCATAAGTCCTAAGTCTGTCATCTCATATTCTTTCATCATCTCCTTCTTAAATTTTTCTGCCATCTCTTGTTTTGTGCTGGCATAAATTAAATCATCAACGTAGAGACAGACAATTAGGAAGTCCGTACTTTGTTTTCTGATGTAGAGTGATGGCTCACTTGGACTTTTTTCAAATCCATTATCTCGGAAGTATTTGTCTATTTTGCTGTTCCATGCACGCGGTGCTTGCTTGAGGCCATATAGTGCTTTTCGGAGACGATATACCATTTTTTCTTTTCCTTTGTGGGCATATCCTTGAGGTTGTTCCATGTATACCTCTTCTTCAAGTTCTCCGTTTAGGAACGCCGACTTTACGTCTAACTGGTAGACTTTCATTTTTAGTTGAGCTGCCAAAGCTAACACCATCCGGATTGTTTCCATGCGAGCGACTGGGGCGAATGTCTCATTATAGTCAATTCCTGGTTGCTGGGAGTATCCTTTTGCAACTAGCCTCGCTTTGTGCTTTTGAATTGACCCATCTTCATTATATTTTGTCTTGTAGACCCATTTCAGACCAATTATTTCTTTGTCAATTGGCTGATTAACAAGCTCCCATGTCTTATTTTTCTCGATTACTCGCATTTCTTTATCCATGGCATGTCTCCATTTTTCTTCTTTTGCCGCTTCCTCATATTTTTGAGGTTCTATTGCTATAAATGCACAATTAGATATGTCGTAAATATTTATCAAGGAACGCACCTTTCTAGGTGGGGCACTTGATTCAGATGAACTTGGACTTTGTTGTGTTGGACTAGGAGATCTCGGGCTTGCTGGTGGAGTATTATCTTCTTGACGTGGCTGATCTGGCTCGTCTTCGAAGAGTAGTGGCAACTCATGGTTTTCTGGTTCATCATTCCAATCCCATGATTTGAATTCATCAAAGATAACGTCTCTTGAAATTACCAGTTCCTTTGTATTTGGCTTTAGAAGTCTATATGCTTTAGACTCTTCGCTGTATCCGATGAATATTAGCTTTTCCCCTTTTTCATCAAATTTTTCTCTATGTTGGGATGGAATATGAGAATATGCTACGCAACCAAAAATTCTGAAAGAGGTTACCTCAGGCTTTTTCTTATGCCAAGCTTCATATGGAGTTTTGTTGAGAACTGCTTTTGTTGGCGAGCGATTAAGGATGTAGACTGTCGTGTTGACTTCTTCTGCCCAGTAGCTGTTGGGTAGCTTCCTTGCTTTTAACATACTGCGAGCCATTTCTACGATTGTACGATTTTTTCTTTCCGCGACGTCGTTTTGTTGTGGAGTGTATCGGACGGTGAGCTCCTTTTTAATTCCATTTTCTTTGCAGTAGTTGATAAATTCATTTGAAGTAAATTCTCCACCACGGTCTGTACGGAAAACCTTCAATTTATGGCCACTTTGCTTCTCTGCGAACGCCTTGAACTCTAGGAATTTAGTGAATGCCTCGGACTTTTGCTCGAGAATATACACCCACATCATCCTGGTATAATCATCCACAAATAGGAGAAAATATCTTCTGTTGTTGAGTGAGGTTGTTCTTGTTGGACCGCAGATATCTGCGTGCACCAATTCGAGGGGCCTTCTTGCTCTCCATGATTTATTTGTAAATGGAAGTCTATGAAACTTCCCAAGAATACAACCTTCACATATTTTATCTCCACCGCTGATATTAGGAAGACCGATTACCATGTTCTTTGATTTTAGAACCTTCAAGGATCTGTAGTTGAGATGCCCGTATCTCAAATGCCATAACTTGCATTCATCAATATGATTGGTACTCATTGCACAATTTCCAATTGACGGCATAGATAAAGGAAAGACAAAATTTTCTGACATTTTTACTTTTGTCACCAATTGCTTATTAATTTTATCATAAATTGTGCATTCTCCGTCTTCAAAATGTAGTGAGTACCCTTTTCTTATAAGTTGTCCAACACTTAATAAATTTTGAGCTAGGCCAGGAACATAAAGAACATCAGATATGTATCGAGCTTTACCTGACCTTGTACGTACGGATATGACTCCTTTTCCTTCAACATTCTGGAATTTTCCATCTCCGAGTTTGACCGGTGGAATCTCTTGCTCCTCCAATTTTACAAAATATTCTTTGTTTCCTGTCATATGGCTGCTGCATCCGCTGTCAACGTACCATATACCTTGCGCTTCTTGTTGCGAGGTGAGGCAGGAATAAAATACTTGATTTTGAGAATCATTTTTCTCGGTATAGTTAGCTTCATTGAACCAACAATCTTTTTCCATGTGATTTAATTTATCACACTTGGTGCACTTGTACTTGCAATTTTCAGTTGCATGGCCAAACTTTTTGCAGACATTACAACGGAGATTTGAGGAGTAATTTCTTCCGTACCTTTTGTTGTTGTTTCTATAACCTCCTTTTCCACTTCCACGTCCGCGGTAGTAATTTCCGGGTCCTTGATTTGAAGTCGACCCTTTCTCGTGAGGTGATGTTGATGACGGTCCCCCTCTGGAGCTTTCATTTTTGGCTTCCATATTTTTCTTTTTACTGAAATTTATTTTTGATTGAAATGCCTGCTCCAATGGTTGTTCCGCGAACCTATTTATTCTTTTCTCGTGCGCCTCTAATGAACCCATTAATTCATGCACCGAGAGAGTCGATAAATTTTTTGACTCCTCAATGGCAGCGACGATATGGTCGAATTTGAACGGTAAGCTTCTTAAAATCTTTTCTACAACTCTTTTATTTTCTATGGTATCTCCATAACTACTGATTTGATTTACTATTCCAGTAACTCTTGAAAAGAAGTTCTGGATAGTTTCATTTTCTTTCATAAGTAAATTGTCAAAATCTCGCCATAAATTTTGTAGTTTTATGGAGATTACCTTTTCCGAACCTTGGAATGCAACTTTGAGAATATTCCAGGCCTCCTTTGAAGTTTTCGCCACCGAAATTCGAGGAAAAATAGCTTTGCTTACCCCTTGTTGTAGAAACAGTAGTGCTTTAGCATCTTTCTTCTTATTTTCTTTGTACTCCTTTTTCTTTGCATCCGTCCATGACGATAGAGTTTCTGCCGACTCGGGTACATCATAACCTTCTTCTACAAGATCCCATAGGTCTTGAGAAATAAACAATGTCTTCATTTGTAGACTCCAATAATCATAACTCTCACCATCAAAAATTGGAATTAAACTTTGGGCATAATTTAAACCTTGAATACTTTGGTTAATTGCCATGGGTAGAGTTTTGGGATTACTGGGTTAAGCTGGCTCTGATACCAAATTTGTTGGCGCAATGCGAAAGTGTGATGGGTTTATGGAAATGGATTAGGAAAAGAGTTGGGAAAAGAGGTTGGTTAATTGAAAGGTGAGGATTATATTAATTTGAAAATGAAAATGTTACAAGATGATTTAGTGTAGCAACTTTAGCTTACACGTTTGTTTTACAAGAGGCTCTTTGGCTTTTACTAACTAGCTCTCACTCTTTACTAACTCTCACTCTAACTTATACGACAGGGATCGTTTATTACTTGGGCCCAAAGCCGCGGTAAATCTTTATGGCCGTGATTTTGACGATGTTTTGGTTTCTTGCTGCTCTTCCAAATATTAACCCTAAACCCCATTTGAACTCTTTCTCTGTACAAGTTTGAAGCATGAAGAAAACTACAAGAAAAAGGGAAAGAACGTTGCAAACACCATTAACAATAATAGTAGATGGAGAAAAGGAGGAGACTACGCCAACCCTCCCGGATGATATCATAGTACACATCTTTCTGATGTTACCAGTAAAATCTATAATGCGATTCAGGTGCGTATGCAAAAACTGGCGCAATAAGTTATTCAGAGACCCTAGTTTTGTTAATATGCATCTCAAAAATAGCATCCAAAGTGGAAATTTTAATTGTGTTTCAGTAAAAAATCACCAAGATTTTAATATGCTTAATGGAAAATCATCATCGTTAACATCATCTCAACGGGTCAAGTATCCAAATATGTGGATTGGCACTCATGGTTCTTGTAATGGTTTGATTTTGATGCGAAGTCGTATGAGAAACCGTAGGGATACGGAGGATATCAATATTTGCGTTTGGAACCCAACTACGAAAGAGTTCAAGGATATAGAATTTGATTCAGAAGTCAAGTACGGACCGGCATACTCTCAAGATTTAACGGTAACACAATCCAAAGTCACGTACGGACTTGGTTATAATTGCGATACAGATGATTACAAGATTGTTAAAGTTAGTGCTGTCTATGGCTTTGATAGCAGCAGTACTTATAATCGACGGATTTGTTATGGTTCTGAAGTTCAAGTGTATGCATTAGGATCGGATTCATGGAAAACATTACCGAACATCGTTCCCTATGATATAGTATATTCTTGCACTCGTGCATTTGTTAACGGGGTTCTTTACTGGATTGCAACTCTATGCCCTTATCACATTATCCAAAAATGTAACTTAATTCTTTCTTTCGATATCAAAAGAGAGAATTTCAGGGAAGTTCCACTTACTCCACAAGTGGATGAACTGTTCGGTTTTAACTCTCCTAGGAGGAGAATGACATTAAATGTTTTAGGAGGGTGCCTTTGTGTAGTTTTCCTTGGTTGTGATGATAGTGAAGTATGGGTTATGAAGGATCACAAAGTGAGAATCTTGGACTAAATTGTTCGTTGCTCAAATCTCAGTCGATGACCCTATTGAGTGCTGTATGACATTACAATGCGAACTCAAGGGTGGTGAAGTTTTATTCACGGTCAAATTTGGTGATGCAGCTACTTATTTTGTTACATACGACCCAGTGCACCACAAATCTGAACTTTCCAAGATGTGTCGCATCTCTGGAAACAATTGCAGTATCTCAGAAAACAAATGCAGTATAGAAACTTATGTGGAGAGCCTAGTGTCAGTTTCCGGTACTCCTGCAGTGGAGCAAGAATTTCCAACTCGCCAAAAACAAACAGCAAGCAAGTATCAAAATTCAAAAGCGTCTAAAGCTGGCCTAATACACCTTAGCCCTCAAGCCCATTAACCTGAATGGAAGTTCCGATATCTAGGCACCCTCCAGTGTAAGCATGTTCTTGGAAGCCATGTGCTAGTTACGTTCGGCAGTGTGCGTAGTTTATTTCACTTGATTCTTGAATCCGACTCCCGCCTAGCATTCGGACAAGTCACCAACAGCTGATGAAAGAGGTGCTCAGTTGTGTTTCTAAAAAGAGTGAAAAATTCTTTAAAACCCATATATATCTGGACATTAGTTTCATTTATTCATAGAGAAGCTCTCTTATCGTCGTTTCATTTTTGTTGTAGTTGTGTATAAGAATTCGTCGTCCTTAGCCAACTAAACTAACCCCAATTAGTTAATTATGCAGGAGTTAATGACAATAGAAGATCAAAATTTGAGTTGTGGCGTGTTAATTTGAATTTGTGAAAAATTGATGGTTCAAAATGTTTTGTTGGGACTTGAGAAACTAACATGTTGTTGTTTTTTCGTGACTCAACTGGCTTGTCTGAATCAGACTAATTATGTTCAAATTTGGCTTATTAATCTACCTCAAATTTGCTAATAGTGAAGTTATAGAAAACTTTTGAATGCGATCAAATATGAGTCCAACGAGTCGGCTACAAAATGGTACATGACTCAAATAGTTCCGAGTCAGATTTATAAACCGAGTTAAGCCTCAAGTCATACATCCAAAAAAACATCTGACTTGGGTCGACTCAAACGCCGAGTCAAATTTAGTTCTGACTCGGATCCAAACAAACACTGCGTAAGTTTGTGATTTTGTGTTTTGTCAACCCTGGAAACAATAATACCTGACAAGATGTGATGTAAAAGAGTCCATGTGGTTGCCTTGGGAAGTTCTATAGTCTTTCACCTTGCCAACAGTCACATGCCCATTTTGCGGCCTAAATTTTTTCATGGGACATGACCGGTAATACTCTGTGGTTCAGCGAATCAACTTCACCCACAAGTACTCAGCCTTGCATACTTGCATCAAAGTATGCATTTGCCTTCACTCTTAAGGCTTTACGCAACAGAAGTCTTTCTTCTTTTCACTCTAACTTTTTATGCCCTCATAAGCATGAGAGGTTTGAAATGCATCAATGTACTTAAACAGCTTCACAAGATCAACAACATAATGAACACAAAGATTTGACACGACTAACCCATTTTATTGTATTAAAGGAAGACTACAAAACTTATGTCCAACCAATGGACTAAACAGGCCATCGCCCTCTTGGTGATGCCTTATTCTCTCAAACATTAGACTAACTCTACGAACTTTGTAAGACTCTCAAATATTACAATGCCTCTCACACTATATATACAGTAGTTACATAGCCAAAAACCGTGCACAACTGAATGCACAAGCCTTGAACAACCACGTGTCCAAGGGGTAGTTTCCATAATTGCCTAAAGTTGTGCATAACTGACTAGCCTTCTTTAATTCGTCCAAGTCATGCCACACATGTCACAAATGGTTGCGGACACTCTAATAAGGTTAAGATCTCACTTTATAACTGTTCCAACTTGTCTCGCATCACTGGCATGCACGCAAAGCCAATAACCAACTTGTAACCATCTCTTGAGCCATAATGCGCTACTGTTGCGCATTACTAAACTTTGGCCTTGAGTCAATACACATCCAACATGGCCCATTAGTTTTCTTGGCCTAAACCAAAGTACAACTAACATTGCGCTACAATCATCCCGGACATTCCCTTAGCTCATTTTGGTTATTCATGCGTCATATGCTTCACTTAGCCAATTAGTCGACAATAGTGATGCAGACTCTTGCATCACTAACTTGGTTGCATTGTCCAAGATTTGGCCAGCCTTGGACTAATGCATAGGCCAACTTTTTGACTAACGCATATGACAAATCTTGGCCTATTCTACACTCATGCATCATCCATGAGTTTGGGCCAACTCAATTCCATAGATATGCGCGCATCAATGCCGACATCGCATGTTCCATTTGTAATTTGGCCTTGTATTGTCTCTCTCAATGAAGCTTCATTGTGTTGGACAATAAGCTTCACTACTTGGCAACTAACTCTACAATGTAGCACCATCTTAGTGTTTTTCTGGCCCTGCAGGGTTCCGCTATCTTAGCACTTCATGGTCTATGCAGTGTAGCGCCATCATGGCTGAACACTGGCTTGGATGGTTATGTTGTAACTAAGAATATTTGCGCTTCACTAGCCATACAGGTCATAGACCTCCTCCACCCATTCTATTCAACGTCCTCGTTGAACGCAACCAAGCATAAATTCTATACTTATCTTAACTTCGCTGCATGCATTCTTAGAACTATTTCTGAAATTCAGCAATCTTTGCTAGCTTTTGCAAAAAATCCCTTAGAAAACTTTTATGCTTTAACATCAACATCACTTAGCTTTATTGCATTACCATTGATCCTACTGATCTTGAGTTTTTGTTGTTACGTTGCTCATACGTTCTAACTCCATCTCAAGCCGTATATCAATACTCAAATACAAAATGAAATCCTCTTGGAAATTCCCTGAATTAGGCTCGAAATTCGCATAAATCATTTGCGCCTAAGTGTACACAAAAAATGATTTTTCCCATTCATCACAATGATCATTGTCATGGTCTTTTGCCTTCATTCACCTACTTTAGTTGCACCACGCAACCTAACAGGACTTATAAAAGACCTGACACTTTTCTTCAATCATATTGCGCCTTCACCAAAACATGTCATGCCTTAAGGTTTGCACTTTATGGTTCCATACCACTTTTGTATGTGCCACAACCTATATCCTTTGTTGCACTCAGCAACACAACAATACTTACACTAGATTTGGCATCTAAATCATATTACAAACATTAAACTCTTGGCTTAGCATCATTTGTATGCCAAAGAACCAACACGGCTTGTTGTTCTTTGCTTGCATTGTCACAACACCTTGATTGAAATTCATGACTTTAGTATAGTCATGACTTAGGACTACCCAGGACATCCCACCGTCACTTTGGACAAGGTATTCTCTTCACGCGCCTTTGAAACCAACAAGCCTCGTTGTTCTTTCAAGATGCTACGCTTTAATGTAATAAAAAAAAAATAGCATAAAAGCATACGTGTTTCGAGGTTTCAACTTTTGCATTGCATAGTTAAAACAGGTTTTCAACCTTTCTCTGGTAAAGGTTTCTCTTTGTTGTTGTTCTTTTGTTTTGGCGGGAGGATGACAACTTTATCGGGGGAGAGTTCTAAGTGAACTTGCGCTTAATGACATATCTTAAGGGGAGAAGAGGATGCGGAATTTGAGGTAACAATCTTGTTAGTTAATTGTTTTCCTGTTTAATAAAAGCATGATTTTATTTCATATCCTTATTGCTTTTGCTTAACAAAATTTCGGTACAATTGATGTTTATTCCATTATTTGTGTATGGATGTTTGATTGTGATTCAATTGTTTCCGATTAAGAAAAACTATTGTTATCTTTCGTTATTGTTTGGTATCAATTGTTTAGGCCTACAAAATTTCGGTGCAATTGCAGTGCTATAATGTCTATGTTTGTTTCAATTGATTCCGGTTAAGATAAATGATTATGCAAGTTGATTTATTTGGTTTGTATGGATTGTTTATGGCTTAACAAAAGTGTTTTGGGATCATTTGTTTAGTCCAAGTGATTTCCGGATAAGAGAAACTAAGTTTTTCGGATCTTAGTTAGACTTATCAAATGTGAAGGTTTCGGTTATTCAAGTCTAACCGAATGCCTTAACAAGAATTACTAGTTAACTAACCTAGTATTTTTCTTGTTTAAAAGTGAAAGGTCTAAGTTATTTTTGAGAATAATTAGAGCCTGATGAGAAAAATAAAGTTAATTCTGATTTTTATTTTGGTCTTATCGAACAAGCGATTGTACTTGTACAATCGGTTTAGCAAAAAAACTAAGGTGCTTAGTCGATTTTTGATATGCTAAACTATTAGGGAAAATTGCTTCGGGCAATTGTTTCCTAGATAACATGTTAAAACCAAATTACTTGTAGTTTCGGTTTTGATATTGGTTATCTAAAATGGTGTGTAAACCCTCGTGCTCAACTCTTATAGGTTTGCAAATTCTCTTTGTGAGATTTGTAAGATTCTTTTGGTTTGTCCTTTATTTTTTCGTTTCTTTGTCATTTTGTGACAAAAAGGGGGAGAAATATATGGAGTAAACAAGTGATATTGACTTGTTGTGAGTTGGTATCACTAAGGGAAAGGACGTTTGTGCTAAAACGTTTATTCTAACGAAGAGAGTGAAAGCATAGACTAAGGGGGAGTCACATACCATTTGATATGTAGTTATGAGGAACTACATGGAAATAACAAAGACGTGCGGATTGAAAATCTACTTATCTTACCTTTAGGGGGAGTGTTAGCTTTGTTATTATAATGTCAGCAGCGGCATTTAAGGATTGAATTTAATGCAGGTTTTGTGCTGTTGAACTTAGAATCAAGCGTATGTATATAATGAATTTTTGTAATTTGTGTATCCATATGATGTAAGAGCTTTGTCACTAAAATTGACAAAGGGGGAGATTGTTAGGGCATAGATCGGTTGAACCCACCAAGCGTTGGTATGTCAAGTTTGGTTGTCATATTTTAGTGAATCAAAACTCATTTAAAGAGTCGCTTGATTACATACTAGAGTCAACTTCATATATGATAGCTTGAAAGTGTTAGGATATGAGACTTACAAGTATTACATGAAGACTTGAAGAATGTGAAGAAGTATGGAGCTACAACGACAACATCATCCTTTCTCTTGAGGTTAGTAATATTTAACTTGAATTATTTCTTTCCCTAACGTATCTGTCAAGTCGTGCATATTGAAAACATAACTGCGAAGCTGTGTATGAAACTCTAGTTAGACATAGTATTAAGGAATACAATACGAGGTTTATTGCTTAACCATTAAACTTTGTATATAAGACATCGACATGATCATATGAATGCTATTGTGATTATGTATGGGTATGAGTGAAGATTTCATCCTAGGAAACAATGTTTTACATTCGTTTAAAGGAAGTAAGTTCATAAACTTGTTTTGTGAATCGAAAGGGAGATCGCTAGGCTTATTGGTATTGTTATTCATTGCAAATCTATTTTGAATTACCAATATGTGTGTTTAGTATAACCGCTCATAAACTTGTTTATGTATCTTGGTACAACTATTCACAATGCATGACTTATGTATTGGTATGACTTTTATTAGTGAAACTGATCTTAAGTGATCACTCAAGATGGTATGATCGATGCCTTGTAAATAGGAACTTTTATCTAGTCATTGGGGAACCGATCCTAGTAAGAGGTGCAACAAATTTGCAAGAGGGGATCGATCCTTGTAAGAGGTGAAACACGTATTTAGTAGATGGGGGAACCGATCCTATGAACATGTGCAACAAGTTTTTAGTTTTGGGGGAACCGATCCTATGGACATGTGCAACCGAATACAGGTAGTTACCATAAGTTGTGGGGAACAGATCCTAGTACCTAGTGAACCGAATTTTGGTAACTAGCGTGACTATGCACAGTACTCACATGGAGGTAGAACCGAACTTGTTTTGGTAGAACCGATAAACCCATAATTGGTGATTTGATAGGATAATCAATCACATAGTTCTTGGAATTCAGACGAACCAATTCTAAACTTGTTTGGAAGTGTGGCAAATCGTTTCCAAGATTGTAAGTATGAAAAAGGACTTACAAAGTAAAAGATGTCGACATACTTTGAACATGTGCAGTAACTCTTAACATTAATTGTTCAAAGATATTCCTTAATAGCTAAAGTAGGATCCCAGGATCGAAATAAATTGAGAATCTTTTATTTAAGGTTTCTTTGTTTTTATATGCTATTTAATCTCCAGCAATTAAATGTATATCTTTAGAAAATAATAATTAGTAATGTGCATTTACTGATTATAGATTTTTCTATTGGGATTTCGGTCAATATTTGGATAGTGCATTCCAGGAATTATGAAAACCGATTTTGTGTTTATTGCATATCTTTGAGAATATTCGGTTTGTGAAATTCCTTGGTGTCCAAACTTCCTTGTCTATAAATATTGAAGTTTACATTTCTAGCAAACTAATCCTCAGAGCCAGCAAAACTACCTAGTTGTGTTGTTACTGGTGGAGCCGCCTATTCGGAGAGGAAAGTAACCTAATTAGGCGAAATCTCTTACGACCGCTTAGTTTAAAGACTTCTTTTGGATTGAGAAGCTCTATTAGTACCGTTGGTGGGAAACTAGATAATTGCGGTTTATTATTAGTTTGCGATTGATTTGATTGACTAACCGTTGTTGAACTTTGATTGCACCTAGTTTGTTTATGCTTGAGAATCTTCTCTTCTGATATAAGATTCACTCAAATTAGATCGAAGTTTCGACGGGGATCTTTAGACTGTTTGTAGTTCTAAAGACGTCTTATGATAATCCAACGTTAACAAACTCCGTTTTGTGTGTGATTGATCACAAGAGATTCAAGTTGATTGTGTGCAGGTGCTGATTGAAGATTAAAGAAGATTTGAAGACAAGAAGACTTTTTAGGTTCATAATCTTTGGTGTGCACAATACTTGTTTCGGCTGGAAAGGGATCCAACTATAATCGGTTTATCTTTGTGATAGATTAGATTGATTAGTTGAGTAGATCGGCATCAATACACTTCTTTGTGATTAATAGTATTGATTGCATAGTCTAACAATTACTTCGGTAGTTGTTGAGAGATTGATCTAAGGACCCGACAAAGGAGTTTATTGGTTAAATGGAAGAGCCTTTGTCAAACTCAAATCACGTTGTTTGAAAAGAGTTGTTACCGAACAGATTTGTTATTCCTTTATTGTTTGGAATACGAACCAAAGGAATTGTTCCAAGTGCGTGACTTATTAACAAGTTGGAGGCGCAGGGATACTGAGGAAACTAGGTGAACTATAGGTTTAGTTGCTTGGTCTCAACTATACGAAGTTGGTTTGATTTTGTATAACGGCTTAATTCTGAGAGTATTCAATTCTGGACTAGGTCCCGGGGTTTTTCTGCATTTGCGGTTTCCTCGTTAACAAAATCTTGTTGTATCATTTACTTTTTATTTTCTGCAATTATAATTGTTGTTATTATAATATAAAATAAATTACACAAACGTTAATTCCTATTTTACTTGATAGACAATCCCTAGAGTTTGGTTAAGTCCCAACCTATTATCAAGTAAACATACTTCATTGTTGTATTGTCTCGATCTTCTATCCATAGTCAATCACACAAGTTATCTTGTTGTCGTATTGTCTCGATCTCGTATCCATAGACGATCACACGAAGTTTGAACCGATTAGTTGTATTGTCTCGACTCAGTCTATAGACAATCACTTTCGGAGAAAGGACTTATAGGTGGAAAAGTTTTAGATTGTGGTATATTTGGGTACCCTCGTCTTTTCAGTATCCAATCATGAGATTCAAGATAATATTGATGCTTTGTGAGGTTAAAAAGTGATGACCTACACATGCGACTAGATGGCATGCATATTTCATAAAGTGCAAATATTCATACGCATGAAACAAAAACACTTGTAAGGGAATCATGAAAGCAAATTTCATAAAGGCGCGTGGTAGCATTTGTGAAGAAAGTGACAGCTACACATGCAACTAGATAACATATACATATTTTGTAAAGAGCAAATATCCACATTCTAGTAGGCTTTAATTTAGATACTTCATGCTTTTAGTTGACTAGAATGTATGAGATGGACGCGTAAATTCATAAATGATGAATGGTTGATGCTCTCTCTTCTTCTTGTTTTTTCTTTAAAATCGTGCGTGTACACCGAAGGCGAAGATGAAGATGTTATAAAGCAACATGTTAATACATAAACAGGTGTTGTTCGGACACTTCTTGGTTTAATTTACTAAATACATGAGATGGGCGAGTGCACTCATAATGTGAGATCAATCTTACATATTATGAAGATGTTCTACCCAATGAAAGTAAAACAATCAAAATAATAAATGCAGCAGTGTCTTAAGGTTTCCCACAAATATCTTAGACAAACGCAGTCATTGTGACACAAATGATTCAAGCGGTCGTACGTAAAAAATAGCAAAAATGATTAAAAAGGCGCAGGTATCGGATAACATAGGCATATCAGCACTGGTAAATATAACAAGTTCATTTTAGAATTCCCAATTCGAATTAAAGTAAAGTTGTATGAAATCGTCCAATTTTAAAATCATGTTATGGAACTAAAGCTAAATATTAACTCATATTTCTAGTGCTAGAAGATGCATTAGTTTAGTGGTACACATGCGAATTAAAGTAAGCTGATCCAACATGGCTTGCTAGATGGGAAGATTTAACGAATGAAAGAAACATTCATGATTCGAATTCTATTGCCGACATGATCAGTATATGCTGTTAAGATAATGCTAAAGGAAAATAATTTAAATAGGTGTCATGTACTGGGTGATTTTGAAAGAACATTCAGAGCTTGAACAATTTAAGCGTGAGTTATAAAGACGTACATACCTTGCCGGTTTAGACAAAACGCGTCTCAACTAATTGCTTCATCGACGAAACTTACCGTTATGGTTGAAGATTTACCACTGAGAGGCACTGCTATATCCTTAGAAGGAATGAATACCATGAGGCACTGGTCTAGTCGAACCAACAACAACTGAATTGCTGGAACCCGAACCATCAACATCAACAGTTCTATCGATATCAAGTTATTTCTCACTCATGACTTCATCAACCATTGGCTTCACTGATTCAGCATTTATATCAGAGGTTCTTCAATATCCACAGGCACAGTGTTCATGTCTATAATATGAGTTTTTGGCAGTCTAGTGGTGCTGACGAGGTCGGACGGTGCTAGTATTCAAATGGCGCTGGTGAGGTTTACGTTGGCCGCTGGCTTCTAGTTTTGTGTTCTGGATGCTGGTACATCTGTAGGTACGCGGCTGTCTGAGTTGAAGGTGCTCTTCTTCACGTGACACTCAGTTCTGGCAACCCTTGGTAGCTACTCAGCTCTTGTTCGTGAGGAATACTTTGCCCGCTGTCAGCAACTCCCCCCATCATTTCCTGAGGTGATTCTTCGTAGTTTTACCGATCTCCACGGCTGCAAAAAGATGTGTGCTCGAACTAAACTGCTTCAAGGGTATAAGCGCCTCCCAGACTTCACAACTTTTGTCGATTGTTAAGTTAATCCAATGCATCGCGCTTCTCTGGGAGGTCTCGGCTTAGTTGTTCTGTTCTTGTTATTTCTCATCTTAATCCCGCCCTAGTCTTCATAACCAGCAGAACTCTAAATTCCATTGCAGACTTCCCAAAAGTCGACCACAACCACAAGAACTACAGCCGGAGACTCGGTGAGGTTCTATTGAAGCACCCTATGTTACCAGTTTTGGAGACAGAGAACCAAATTTCATTAGTTAGTTGTTGCAACTCAAAGATTGAGTACCATATAATCTCATTTCAACTGAGAACTAAAGCGACTTTCAACTGAAGCTAAAATAAGTTCAAGCATAGACAGAAGGACAAATCGAATAGAAGGTCGAAAGTAAATTAAATTCAAAAAATGAATTAATGGGTAAAAGAGATCGACATGTAGTGGTAGTAAATCAGAAGCCCGATTTTACATTGATCTCAAGAATCGAGATCGATCAAATTTCAGTTGCAAGCCCTAAGTTTCAATTTATTTATTTTTGAAATTTTTATGAAATATTGCGTTGAAGCGAAGATAAGGACAAGATAAACACGAATCTGAATCTCGATTGTAAACCAGATGGAAAATCTGTTTAGAAATCAAAGTCCTCAGGGTTTTAATTGAAAAATCGACCAACTGATAAATAGATTTGAATCAAGAGCACACAATACTTATCATCTTAGATGTTACATTGATGAAATTGTGATGGAAATCGCCCAGACTCAATGTTCACTCCTGATTTCATCTTTAACACGTTTTTGTTGCTTGGATGCAGGCGCGCTGATGTACTTTGGGGTAAGCGGAGAACAAGGGTGACGCGGTACTAGAGGATGGGACGCGAAGTTCTTAGGGCGAGTAGAGTAGATGGGGGTTTAAAGAGAGAGGCGAGATAAGCCATGAAGTGAGACGCGGGTGTAGAGAGGAAACTTGGAGAGAAAAGGCGCGGAAAAAAGGTGGTGAGCGGCTTGGGCGTAAGGTTGAGAAAAAAGGCGATTGGGGGAATTGAGGAGACACGCGGAGTGAAAGAGACGAGTGGCTTTTTTAACACCGCTTAATTGGGGGCCGTAGAAAACAATTAGAGGCTTCCCACTACATGACAAAAAAGGTCACCCAATCCTAAATTTGGGAACCCCTTAACCATTTTTTTTAATGGCTAAACTACCCCTAAGTGATTAGTGTTAATAATTAGTTAAGTTAAGTTAATTGTGTTAATTATTTGGAAAGGTTAAAATCAGATTTAGGAAATTATATTTTGGGGGAAAAAAAGTTGGGTTTTTTGTGTGTTGTGAAAAAGAAGAGGAGTTTTGGGTGAAAATTAGGGGTTTTAGAAATGAGTGATTCAAGTGGAGGAAATGATGTTGGTGAAGCTTCAAATGACAAACATGATTGTGTTGATGGTAAGATTATCTTATATTCTCATTCGGATTGGATGTATGATGAAGACATGTTAGTAGAGGAAGTCATGAATAATGGTGCAAATAAAGATCCCATTGCTCAAAATGAAGGAACCAACCCTCAAAATGAGGAATCAGAAGCTCAAAACAATCAGGTAAACATCTTATACCCTTCGATTTGTCTGTTTGTTGGTCCAAGTGGTCGAATCATCCACACTATGGAACAACTCAGTGTTAGGGTCGTTATTATCAGGGGTCTAAACCAAAACGACTCTACAGAGTCGTTTGTTTATTAAAACCACTAATGACGACTCAAACCTGCAACTTTTCCAGGTTATGAAAAATCGTCAGGGTGGTGTGATAAACAATGACGACTCCAGATTACTAGGTCACTTAAAGTCGTTAATTTGTTTTGTTTATATCAAAACGACTCTAAAACCCAAAACTTTCTGTAAATATAACTCTTAGGGTCGTCATTTGTGTATTCATATTAAATGACGACCCTAACCAACCATTTTAAATATACCTTAGAGTCGTCATATATATAGTGATACTCATTGACGACTCTATCAAAAAAAAATTAATAATTTTTGATTTCATTGAATCATTTCATTGAATCGTAAAAGGCATACATCTTGCATAGCGTTGCATTGAAGGAAATGAAAAACAATAGATAATAACCATAGATGTTGTACTTAAACATTTAACGATAGATGGCGTAATTAAAGGTAGTGCCTTCCAAGATATGGTAGCATTCGTCGAACTCAAACTCTTCCCCAACTGAAAACGCAAAACAAAAATAATATACTTAGTTAGTATCATTCAAAACTTCGAATCAGTTTAAAAAACCATTAGATACTTACTCTTATAGCACCCAGCATATTGGGCAAGGCTTCCCTTACGGCATTCAGCTCTTTTTCTAAAGCTTCACATTCTATGAATATCTCCTCGAACCGTTCCTTGACGAGTTTCAAAGACCTAGAGTTACAATTTCCGTATAACGCCACAAAAACAATGAATACACGGTTCCACCAAGCATCGGATGTTTGATCAATTTATTTTTCTAGATCTTCAAAGTGGTCTTTGACTGTCAACCAAGCTCTCACAATGACGCAATTCTCTTCGTAAGTGTACGGAGTAGCCATGGTGTCTTCTTCACTTTTTGGATTAGATATATATTGATGAGAATGAATGTGATAGTTGAGAAATGTGGTTTGGGTGAGGAAGAGTTGAGATATGGGTCTCTATTTATAGAAATTAACGACCCAACGGCCAATTTTTTGAATTTTTTCCCGTTGTCGACTAAACCACATTGGTTGAATTCGAAATTTGCAATAACTGCATCTAGAGTCGTTATGTGGCATATTTAGAAAGGAACGACCCTTCAACACAAAGAAAGTGGCCATCCTTCTTGTTTATATCCCAACGACTCCGGTAAAAAATTGTGTTATGTATATTTTAGGGTCGTTAATTGGTTGTTCTACCAAAGTGATGACTCAACCAACATAGACTGAGAATCGTCATTTGGTTATATATAAACCTGGCGACCCTTAATTGGAATTTTTACTGAATACATATTTTTCCAATTTATGGCGCATGGCTATCAAGTCTTCCTTTTGCGATTCCTCCTTATCCTGAGACCCACTGAACTTGTATCGGGTTCCTCTTGGTTTAGTATTATCCCATGTTGACTCCAATTCGACGTCTTCATCGTCTTTGATCAATGAAGGGAAATGCTCGTAAATCCACACCTAAAATAACACCAAAACAATTAAAATATACAATAAATCTTAAAACATGGGACACAAAATAATACACACACCCAATAATTTTAATGACTCCAATTACCTGAAGTAGAGCCAAATTCCCGTTAATTTGAGAAGTTCGTTCCCGGGATGCCTTTGCTAGTTGTGCATTCAAATGTACCACTATGGCAGTCCCCCACGAGTACCTACTCACCTCGTCCAATGGATCCAAAAGCTGAATAAGGTTGATGCTGACTCTGTTTCCTTTGCTATCGGGAAATATAAAAGATCCAAGGGTGTACAACAAATATGCGGCCGCCGTAGCACGAACTTCCATATCAGAGAGGAGATTATTGTCTCTGTTTTTCTCTAGTGAACCAGCATACATCTTTCTAAGGGGCTTAAGCTTGAATTCTTTCTTTGGGTACTTCTTTCCCGGGACGAAATGTTCATTCGTCGTCGCTTCATCCCAACCAAACAACTTCAAGGTGAGTGCATAAATTTCTTTCCAAGGTACGTTTTTCTTGAACTTATCACCCCGTGGATTTTCCTTCCACTTGCAACCCTAAAATCTGTTCTGCATCGTCCGTAGTCACTACCATCTCGCCAAATGGAAATTGGAATGTATCGGTTTCACCATAAAACCTCTCGGTGAAACATGATACTGCGACCTTATCATACGTAATGACGGAGTTCTCAACCGCAGCATAAACCTGACTTTTCAACAATCTCTCTCACTCTTGCACATTCACCTTCTAGAGGCCATTTTGACATTTTTACATATGAAGGTTGGCGTCTAAAAAGATGTGTGGCATTCTTATGATCTTACAAAAGAGAAACAAATGAAAATCATAAATAAGAAACTTAATATCAACAAATCATATTGTTGATGGTGGTTTTCAGTTCAGGGCTAAAATTGTAAAACCCTGTATTTTAATGTGTTGTCATCCTACAAAGGAACGAAAGCTATTTGAAAGTGATGAGTGCATAAACCTTTTCGCTTACATATGTATTGAGCAATTCAACATATTTATGAAATTTATCCAGAATGGTGCGTGAAGCAACAATCCCTGATATTCTGTAAATTTTAACCTATTGCATTATTCGCGAATGCATGACCTGCCTGGTATTTTCCTATGCTATGTTCCCAGCCGCACTCTCAATATTGGCATGACATGACGATTAGTGTTCACTCGCAGCGGAGTAGCATGAATCTCCCAAAGTGTCAGTATTGAGACCTGCATGAAAACACTCACGTAGGCTACACCACTCTCTGATAAAGATATTAGCGTGTTAACACACTTTTTGATTAAAAGATAGCGCGATCGAACGCGTTTAAATTCCTTAAGGAAAATCTAGACTGTTCATGTCAGTCTCAAAAAAGATAATCACGGCCACACAATTCAACAAGCCTAGCCTACTCCTGGCAGAATTAGGCAATCATCACGATGACCGCCAGCGGGCCCACTAGCATCCCGACCGAACGGATCCCATCTAGTACATCCGCAGCGCCTCCGACCGATTAACCCTAATGTGGGTGATCGCACTATTGGCAAAACAAGCTCAAACGAGCTAAGACCGACAAAAAGGGTCTCAAAACCCATCGCATCCGTCCAAGTTAGCCGGCCTAGTTGGACGTCTTGGATCGCATCTTGAACGATCAAAGAGATGTCAATGTGTTCACCGGCGTCCCAATTTCCTTCCCAGTCGATCGACTTGCTCATGGCAAGTCAATGACGCATCAAACCATTCGATCGAGCTAGGGCGGGCGCGGCTGCTTTGAAACCCTAATTCGTGTTTGCGGCGGTGTGTTACTATCGCAAATCAATCATGATCGCCCATCTTCGCCAGCCAATCGAATGGCTTAGATCTAATTTTAAGTGGCCCAAGAGATGTCAGCGTGCACACCAGCGGCCCGTCTTTGCACATGGATGATCGGCCTTCTAAAACTAGCGCCCAGCGCTTTCATTCGATCAGCCAAACTAGGGTTGGACACATGGCTTCCAAACCCTAATTTGAATCAACGGCAGCAAATAGCTGCCGCAAACCATCTCGTCCATCCAACTTCGCTAGCTTGGTCGGACGGTTTAGATCAGATGTTAGATAACTCGATAGGGCAACGCTGTGATCACCGGCCACCCCCCTTCCATGAGGAGCAATAGACCAAGCTATAACTATCCCATGTGATCCTCAAACGATCACCCAAAGATGGCCCTCCGTGCTGCCTCAACAGCAGTCATTGACTGCCGCAAATCATCTCGGCCATTCAACTTGGCTAGCCAATTTGAGCGATCCAGATCCAATTTAGATCAACCGGTAGGATTTTAGAATGGCTACCATCCTCCACTCGCCTACAAAAAGTGATCAACCAAGCAGTAGCTCACCCCTAAAGCTACCAAATGATCGCCCAAAGGTGCCCGGTCACGCTCTTCTTTTGAGACAGTCGACTCGCGACTAATTTAGGCGATCTTTAAAACAATGATATTTTATGCACATCGACTATAAACAACGCTTTATACGCATCGATTATAAACGATGATTCATAAACGTTGATTTCATGAACAATTTATTGTTTGACTTAAGAAGCACTACGTGCTGCTTTTAGCGGCAAGTCTCACGACTTGACCCATTTACTCGAGACATCAAACATGTCACAAACTAGGGGATGATCACTAGGGTATTGGTCTGGCGGTTTACAGCGTGTGGCATGCAACGCGCCCATTACGAGAAAGTGTCAGGAAAACACGGACGGTTAACAGTGATGAGAGTAATGGGTGAAAGTGTGACCCGTCTTCCTACATAATGGAATCGTGGTGATCACCACTTTTTACACAACCCCACTTCTCCACTACTTAACTGCCTCCACTTCCTACGAGATCAGGAGTGCGCTCAATGACTAGTATAAATAGGATTTCAACCTATTTCAACAAAAGAACACAAGTGTTATCAACACAAGTATCCAGAAACCATATTCTGATACAAGTCATAAAACAACCACACCTTCATTATTCAACATTCTGATCTCAAACACGTTCTTCGCTTCCCTCCCTAAGATCAACCCTTCTCCTTCACTTTGTGACCGAATTGAATCTGGAACGGCCATTTCTTGGTTTAGGCCAGAGTCTTATAGATTGATCTCTCGAATCTAAAAGTACTCCGGTGCAGTGCATTTGTTTAGGGTACTAATTCGTTTCTCATCAACACACCCAAATTTACCAAAAAATAGCAGAACCAGTTTTTACCCTCAAACACATATGAAAAGCAAAGTTTTGATTGTTATGATTGTCTCATAGATGGTACGAGTCCAGGTGCTCTTATATCCAAATAGTACTTCGCAGTCATCTTTAGGTTCTCCTCTAGCTTTCCCACCACGAAGACGTTCCAGCTGCAAATGTTTGGAGGGAATGTGTCTCGCACTGGGTGCATTTGGACCTGACTTCTTCTTCTTAGCCTGTACAGACGGCTGCTGCAACTGCTCCTCCTCCTCCTCCTCATCATCATCATCATCATCCTAATTATCACCACCACCATCACCTTTACCATCATTACCATCATCACCATCATTATCCTTCTCATCACCACTACCACCACCATTTTCATCCTCCTCATCCTCATCATCATCATCATCATCATCATCATTACCTTCCTCCTCCTCCTCCTCAATCTCCAAATCCTCCTTACCATCACCATGACCATAACCATCATTACCATCATCATCATCATTATAAACAACATATTCACCTCCCATAGGAATTTCTTATTGTTCTTCTTCCTCATCGCTTCCAGAAGCAGACACAACAGGAGAGGATGAAGTCGACGATTCCGAAGACTCATTACCTTTATCTCTGGGTTCACGGATAGAGAAGGCTACCTCACTCGGCCGTTTTCCGCGTAATGAACCGGCAATTAAGTATTTTCCGTGGCGGGGAGGTCTAGAAGGAGGATATACCATGGCATTCTTATCTTTCGTCTTGCTACAATAGCCCAAAGACAAAAAAACATACACCAATAAGACCTCATTTTCATTGTCTCAGATAAAGGGTCGTCAATAATAAAATGATAAACATAAACGACTCTTCAACACAAATGACGACTCCAAATTATACCATGACGATTCTAAAATATATAATGACGACTCTACTGTTTTCCGATGACGACACTTATAATTTTATGGACAGAAATGTAGTTATTCATCAGACAGAGTCGTTAGGGTTTATAAAAGGGTCGTCACAGAAGAATCGTTATTGGTTTAGAGGTTGTATTTGACGACTCCTTCATTATTTTGGACAAAGTGGTAGTTTTGCATAGTACAGTGTCGTTGAGCTATAAAACAAGTCATCATCAAGAGTCATCAACAGTGTTCTTAAAAAATGAACGACTCTAATCTAAGGAAAAATACTGGAAAACTTAGTTCTAGGGTCGTTATCTCCTTCATCCTATACGTTAACGATTTTTCATAATACCAACATGCAGATGAAAAATCGTTAAGGAATAAAGACATCGACATTGACGACCCCTGTTCTGTAACTGCAATTTTGCGGTTAAAAACCTAATTTGTCAATCAACATATCAAATTAAACACAAACCCAAGTTAGATTCGGGGGTTTTAGTTCACATGCCTTCTGATTAGAACCACACCTTGCACCGATTCCGCCTCTTTTGATTTCTTCCTAGTTTTTACATAAACCCTAGTCTTTACTGTATCCACAAGATTAGGGATTTGAATTGCTTCTCTAGCAGTCTGCTTAGTACGTGCCATCTTTGTAGAAGAAGTTAATCGTCGATTAAAGTTTTCGCATCGACGATTATTACGATGAATCATTTGAAAAAAAATTCTTCCTCTGGGTCGTTAATGGAGATGGAGAGAATAGAGAGAAGGAGGAGAGGAGAAGAAGAAGAAGAGAATGATTTTTGTTTAAGTTGTTTAAGAGATGAAATGGAATTGGGGGCCTAGGATTAAGGGTTAATAGGATTTTTAGATTATTATTAGAAAATGGTAATATGGTATTTTCACCAACATTTTGGATGCACCCATATTTTTTGGGTGGGAATAAAATCGGTGAGGCCCCTAATTGTTTTTTGGGGCCCCCAATTAATCGGTGTTTTTTAAGTGGAGAATGAAGGGGTTGCAAATAGAAAGGAAATGTGGGAATTAGGAATGTTGGATAGAGACGAGCCTCCTGGTGTGGTCGCCAAATTTTGAGGGGTGAATATTTTATTGGTTCTACAAGTCCTAGACAAAACCAATTCCCAATGTGGCTCCTTTTATAGGCTTTCCTAGAAGCCCTTCTTTTATGACATCACGCCACATGTCCTGAACCTCCTAAATTACGAATAATGGCACTCCTTCTCTAATACAACCTTTTCCTTTTCCATTAATTCCCTCCTTATCCTTTCCATCTTATGGATACCTTTGAGTGGACTTGAGCCTTAATCCCCAAGTCCCCCCATGTTTCATGTTGGGTTTTCCTCCCCTTTACGGGCTCCCTAGCCCTGCTAAGGGGTAATTATTTTCATGTATCAACAATCTTTACACACAAGAACTGAAAAGGCGGGGGGTCTAACAACCACACCCAATATTTCGTTCGGAAATCTGTATGTACTAACTCCAATATAATTCCAAGAGAATCAACTAGACAGTCAGACTAAATCACGGAAAGATAACCAAGAGTTACATCTCTTTCTCAAATCAATCAGCAAAACAATAGGATAGAATCCGTGAACTGATTGGTATGAGAATAACTTGAACGGTACCAAAGACCAATGTTCAAGTGTCAATCAATTTATATCAACAACCAAAGGTTGGATTTTCCAATTGATTGAACTACGCACAACCTGTGATATTTCAATTATATAAACAAACATAATGAGGAAAAGAAATAACACAGACACCAGAAGTTTTGTTAGCGAGGAAACCGCAAATACCGAAAACCCCCGGGACCTAGTCCAGATTTGAACACCATAATGTATTAAGACGCTACGACACTAGCCTACTACAAGCTAACTTCAAACTGGAATGTAGTTAAGCCCTAACTAAGTCTCACACCGATTAAGGTACAGTCACGTTCCATACGTATCTGAATCCCAGCAGAACTCTATGCACTTGATTCCCTTAGCTGATCTCACCCAAAACTAAGAGTTTCTACGACCCAAAGTCGAAGACTTATAAACAAATCTGTCTCCCATAGATAAGTCTATTCTGATAGATAAATTTGTCTCCCACAGAAGTACTTATGAAGTTTTGTTCCGTCTTTTGATAAATCAAGGTGAACAAGAACCAATTGATAATCCGGTTTTATATTCCCGAAGAACATCCTAGATATAACAATCAGCCCATAATAACTTAACTATATGGTAGTAGAAGAAGTTATTGTGGAATCACAAAGAATGAGACGAAGGGCTTTGTGATTACTTTTTATATCTTACCTATCGGAGATAAATCTCGAGCAAATCTTAGAGAAGATAGTACTCAATACGATAGAACAAGTAAGATCAGAATACGCAACTACTGAGAAAATAGTTGGATATGGTTTCAGAATCCCAATGAAGTCTTCAAGTCGTTAACCTATAATGGTTTTAGGAAAAACCTAGGTTAAAGGAGAATCAACTCTAGTCGCAACTAGTATCACACAGAAGTGTGGGATTAGGTTTTTCAGTTGCTAGAGTTCTCCATTATATAGTCTTTCAAATCAGGGTTGCTTACAATCAAAGCTAGGTTAGCTTAGAAACAAATCATTCAATATTCACCGTTAGATGAAAACCTGATTTAAGATTCAAGCTAAGTTTTCTTTAAACCAAAACAATATCTCTCCACCGTTGGATGGTCTTAGTTTATTACACACAAATGAAATATACCTTCATTTAGATATGGGTAACCGTACCTAAACGTGTATATTGAGTTGGCTCAACAATAGTTAACCGGGGTTAGCCATATGAACACTTTTGTCTTAACCACAATCATCTATCGCTTCTAGATCAAATATGATGATCAATCAAACATGAAAGATAATCAAATGAATCTAATTGTGTTACTCATAGAGTTATTCAATTGTATATATCTCATAGAAGTATACAAGAAACGATTGAAGCAAAATCGGATTTGATTCATGAGAATCAATTCATGAACATTAAGCCACGGTTTGCAAAGATTGCATTCCTTAATTCATAAATTTATTCGTTCATGAGTATGAAAACATATTTAATCGATTTTAGAACTTTAACCACTAAGTTTGCAAATGGGTACGCAAACTATAATTCCGGACTTTGGTCTTGTCCAGCAGTTTGCAAACCGGTATGCATGCTGCCGTCCCGGACCTAACTCAGGTAGAACCGTTCGCATACTGGTATGCAAACTTGGTTCTCGGACTTTAACAGTTAAAACCGTTCGCATACTGGTATGAAAACTAGGTTTCCGGACCTGAATCATACCACAACAGTTTGCATACTAGTATGCATACTGTGTTGTATCCAAACAAAGGTTAATTATTCTAAACTCCCATTTGAATTATTGAAACATCCTTAGAAGACGACAATAGATGTCTCACACAAACTATTATCTTATAAGTAATTTTCAAGTGATCGAATGATAAATACGAAACATTCCGAGTCGATATCAAATGACTGTCTCACACAAATCATGTAAGATGTTTCAAGGCAATTTTCACATGATCATCTTTTGACTTATTATTTAGTTTCCAAAAAATAATTTTTTTCCAACTAAACTCGTCAAGAATAATGATGAACGCAGCTAAAGAAAAAAGCTTCCGACACATATTTCGAGAAATATATAAGCGAGTTAAACTCAACTCGAAATATCAAATGTGTATAATATAAAAGTCTATATAGCTATACGACTTAGTCTCAATAGGAGATAAAATAGAATAGACTTCTAAGTGATAGATAAGTTTTAGTCTCCACATACCTTTTGTTGGTGAAGTTCCTCCAAACTCTCCTCAGTAGATCTTCGTCTTCAATCGATGAACGCCGTGAAGTCTAAAGCTCAACTACACATTCTATCCTAATCCGAGACATAGCTATAAGTAGACTAGAAATCAAGACTTATAGTTTTGATCACCTAAACTTGACAAACAAGCTTGAGATACTTGCGAGTTCGACCGAGCAGTGCTCTAACAATCTCCCCCTTTGTCAATTTTAGTGACAAAACTATCAATACATATGGGTTACAAAATAAATAAACTTTGTAGCTTCTCATCCAACATGCTTGATTTCCTTGGTTCTTCAACACTCCTTGAATTCTTCGCCACTCTAAGTACTTCAGTGATTCTGAACCAGTTCAACTCAGCATCATAGTTGTTGAAGATCCGTAGCCATAACAATAAGAAAACAGTTGTTCTCAATTATTGTTATGCAGTGTCATAGTATTATTACACATCATCAAAGTCTAATTGTATCACAACTTTGACAATAATGCTACGATGATATGTGTCACTCTCCCTTAGTCAATACTTCATCACACAATGAAAACCACTCCCCCTTACATAATGATCCGTAAACCATATGTATGTAGTGTGAACTAGAAAATAATTCTCCCCCTTTTTGTCAATATAAATTGGCAAATGTATGAAAACTAGCGGGATCATAATGAAATTCTCATAGAGATAATTCATGACTAAAAGAGACATATCAACTTTGTTTCGATGATTTCACATAGTCGAAACTTAGTGTATTCATCAAGGAGTTTATAAAGATACAAGATAACTCCTACAATATTCCACAGCCGCACTCCCCACAAAGATTTGGCAATTAAGAACAAGTTCGATTAAGAACTCTCCCCCATAAAATGTCATTCCCGAAAGAACAACAAGAGCGACCTTACTTTTACAAGAAAAGAAGGATTTCTTTGGACATTAACAAATAACATGAAACATGAATTTGTATCCAGAAAACTCGAATAAATTAATCACAAGAAGACCTTATAAATTAATTTAGTCGAAAATGCTCAACATAAGAAAACTTACGGAGCCATACAGTACTTTCACATAGAAGTGGATCAGGGAAAGATCAATACTGCTGAATACTCAAAAGTCCATTCTATCTTTTATCAATATTTGCATAAAGACATAATAGACTTAACTTTTGACATATATGAGATAATCATAGTTCACGGACGTAAACACACATATTCCATAAAATATTTTTGCAATATATAAAACCAATAAAGATTAATACTGCAAAATCATCTTCCAAATAATTTAGAATTTAAATAAATAAATCTAAAAGATTGCAAGATGAAAATCGTTGGCAATAGTTATGTGTAATCACAATATATGCTATTCCAAACCCTAGTTATCTTTCTTAAACACAAGAATAAATTCTCATAAGAAGTTTGACAAACTCAAACAAAAATCAAAGAACACTTCCGTAACCCTCACGAGTCTTAAGACCTTTGAGCTTGTGATTGACAGCATCTACTTCTTCTTCGGAAAAGATATCCTCATTGAGAAGATCTGTAACATGTGTCTTCATGAGAACAAGGTCAGAGTTAACCTTTTTCAACTCAGTTCGTAACACATCGAGACCATTCATAGTATTACCGAGCTGCAGTTTTGCTTCCTCAAAGTATTTAAGAAAATCATGAACCACTTCAGTAGAAACCATTTCATCATGCTCTACATCTTGACGAGTATATGCATAATAGCATGAGACATCAGAATAATCATCAGGATTTTGAGCCTTGACATCGTCAGCATCTACTAGGGTTCTTTTCTTCTTCATTTTGGAACCGTAACCCATACCTTTATCAAGAAACCCTTTCGTAAAATCACAAGTGCGAGAAGGGGATGACATTCTTGATATGAGAAAAATAACCTAGAGTGAGATAACTCAACTTCAATAGGATAGGTATATAAACGGTTTCACAGTGAGTATATTTTTTAGGGTTTTTAGAGTCGGTTCATGACATAACACAAGAGTACCTGTACGAACACAAACTTAACCCATAAGAGGAAACCAAAACGATTTTTTTTTCTTTCACATGGAAAAAGGAACACAACAAAAATTTGCTATGTGAAAATTTTCTTTCATCAATCCTGGCTCAATAAATTTTATATTCTGAAAAAAAAGGTAAAATAACACATAGACACTTGAAATGATTTTTGAAACAAACCAATACTTATGCAAAGGTGTCTGTGGACAATAGTCTAGCTATGAATGATAAGAAAATAGCTCAACTAAACAGAAACCACCTTACCAATAAGTATACCTGATTATTAGCATAACTTACTCAACATGATTTTTCGTGAGTAAGATTTCAAACCTTGTGATTAATTAGCACAAGTATGAGCTTTATGCTCATCAAATGAATATTGTTCATGGTTGATCCTCTTTTTCCTTCTAATTTTTGGAGGAAACCCTTTTTGATGTGAAAAAGTATCATAAAACTTACCATCATCAAAGTATGGGACTAAGTTTGAGTCCTTACTAGAAGAAGTTTGTTTGGAGGATTTTGACACCCTGTTAATAAGATCCTTGTATCCTTCAATTATCAGATTTAGGTTGTCCTTCATATCTCTATTGTTGTTTTCACCTTCTGGTACCTTTTTCACATTTTGGACATCATCCCCTACCTTAGTTTGTGGAGGACCTTTCTGAAATCTCCTTGACCGATTCGTTTTAACGCTACTATTATAAGTTCGAACGTTAGACGAGCAGATTGAACTGACTTTCCTGGAAGGATTCACAGGGTGAGTACTAAAACCAATTGGTTTAGACATCCGAATGTCAGTTACACCCTTGAGTATTAAATCTAAGGTGTGTTGAAGTCGACCAAAATAGTTGTCATTCAACCTCAATTTGCACTTCCGTTGAACCCGTCCTTTTGAATTACAAAAGAGACATACTTTTTGATCACCGGAGTGATTAGAGTGAGTAGGATTAACGACATTGTTAGAAGAGTTCTTCCATCTGTGAGATGTGGTGATTCCTTGATTAGTGGAAGTTACAAGCACATCTTTAGAAATCAGAAGGGTTTGAAATTTACCTTCTGAAACTGGTTTCATCAGAGAAACATGATTACATGTAGTCACATTCTCTAATTAGTGGAAAACAACCGATTTAAGATAGTCAGTTAGTGTCGATTTAACAAGTTAAACGACACTTTCAGATTGCAGCTGAAAGTGCCGTAGATTTAGTGTCTTTTTCTGGAACGACACTTTTGGATTGCCCCTAATTACGATACATAAAAAAAAAATCAGATCTAGCTGACTGATTGCAGCCTTTCTGACTGGGCTGAAATAATCCTGATTCAGAAATCAAATTACACTAAAATTAAACTTGGATTTATTAACTCAAATTACCATTCCATTATTGAATATTCATTTGATTAATAAATTCAGTTCAAAAATGATACAACAAGATTGGGTACATTATTTATATACCCCTAATTTTAACACTTAACAAATATACCCTTATACAACAATAAATATACCCTTATCATTTGAAAATCTTATCCATCCAAAAATACATTACCTTAATACCCTCACTCACATAATATATATTTTTTTATTTCAAAATACAACAAATTTCTTTTTCTACCGCTTCACGGCCTCCGTCACCACCATTCCACCACCATTAGCACCACTACCTATCCACCACCACCACCAACATTCAAGTACTATTTCACCACCACCTCTTAACGAATATCACCTACTAACCCGCATCACTACTTCACCACCGGAACACCACCACCACCTTCGCCACCACCGCTAGTCCACCACTAATCCGCCACCACCACCGCCAGTTGTGTCAACAACCAGAGTTGATCCCAAAAAAATAATCAAAAAATAAGAAGAAAAAAAATACGGTGCCAACAACCGAAGTTGATCCCAAAAAAAAAACCCGTGTCAACAACCGTAGTTGATCTCGAAAGCAAAAATCAGAAAATAAGAAGAAGAAAGATATAGTGTCAACAATCGAAGTTGATCCCCAAAATATGGTGTCAACAGCCGAAGTTGATCCCCAAAACAAAGATCAGAAAATAAAATAAATAAATAATATGGTGTCAACAACCGAAGTTGATCCGCAAAATTAAAATTCAGAAAATATTCAGACTATTTATTGTATCAACAACCAAAGTTGATCCCAGAATTTGATCAACAACCAAAATTGATCCCAGAATCTGGTGTCAACAACTAAAGTTGATCCCAAAATCGATGTACTAAAATTAGTGAACCTGACGTGAATCGAACACACATCTTCTGACCGGAGTCGGTTGTGATACCATTACACCACAGATTCGTTTAATATAGATACCACGATGTTTTTGCAGTTCAAGTGCAAAGAAACAAATTTAATTATCATTTATGTAATATGACACCTAAATTGTATGATCGTGCACAATCTACTCCTACACCAAGGTCATCAATTTTAGTGAAGTCATAGAATTCTAAAAGATATGAAAGTAATTTTAAACATGCAGCTTATCTTAATATGCATTAGTCCTGTTACTACGGTTACATGACATCAAAAGTTAAGAAATAGTGAAAAGTTAAGTACGCTAGATAATGCACCTGGTGACTTGAAAAAATATCCAACAAATATACTATGTTGAAGCTTCGAATGATTGTCCCTTCATACAACTGGTAAAATCATTCATACAACTGGTAATCTTTGGCATAACTTCGAACGGTGGAAGCGAGATAAGTTCCCTGGACATGCCAAAATATACATTTAAATCTTAACATCCACACACGAAAAATAGTAAAAAATCGACTGAGAGAATATCTAAAATGCTGGACAACCTTTCCGATCCAGATATTTGAACCACAGAAACCATGGTATAGACTTGTAGGAACCATTGAGTACCTGCAGTAAGAAATGTTTTATTTTGTTAGCATGTATTGATTGATTCGCTTAAGATATATACAGATATGGGACATAGAAAAATCTATCAAAAATTGAATTTGCCACATTTACTGGCATACAGGTACTTGCTCTTCAATCAGGAATGTTTGTTTTGCTATACTATGAATACCATTATTGATCGGATTTGATTCCTCAATAACAATGTCATATCTTTATTCATATATATGTTTAAGAACGATAACATTCTGATCATTTTCGTCAAAAAAAATTCCACATTTAAATGCTTCATTTCCCATTAACATCTAAATTCTCATTTACTACTAGAGCAACACAAAAACTCCACCATCCATAACAGCACAACAACCTAATGAGTTTAATCAACTTATGAACATTTCATACGAACTGCTAAACTCATTAACAACCAGACAACAAATTCGAATTCAAACCCAAATTTCTAAACTTTCATTTTCTAATTTAATGGTTACTCACCATCACCACCAGCATCTGTTCTGGCAACTGGAGAATTCATCATTTCAGGCAAAACTCCAGCTGTAGGCAAATTGTTTGCAGCATGATAAAAATCTCCTCTCAGACGCAATCGTCAACTGATGTTATATCTATGAACAACAACAACCACCAAAAACAAAATGAATGCTCGCAATTAGTAAGTAAACACCTAATTAATGAAAGTGAAATGAGTATTATTCAACTAATTAACAGATTGAAACACTTTTTCGATTATTCATTTTCTATATAGAATCTTAGAAAACCAACAAATCCATTAGCCAAGATTAGCCAGCTATGTAGCAAGCAGAAAAAGGATAACTCTAACAATTTGAATATATTAGTTTAAGATTATAAAATAAGGATAAACTTAACTTTAAATTTTCACTAGCATGAAGCTTAAATTCAAATTAAAGCTTAAGACATAGAGAATGTTGTTTAATTATTCATCTAACCAAATCTTATAAGTAAACTAGCAGATCGATCTGATCCAAAAACAAACAGAAGATAGATACCAAAATTGGTACCAAAACCTAATCAAATCAAGTTCACACTTACAAAATTGTGCAAAATTAGTACCAAAACCCTAACAAAATAGAGATTACACGAAATCTAAGCTAGTTCATACTCATTTTTGTTATTTTACCTTTCACCGGATCTTCCAATTTTGCTTGATATTGAAGGTTAGCGATTCGGATCTTCAAAATCGATTTTGGAAACCTAATTTTTCTGTGATTGTGAAGAATTTTTTTTTTTTTTTTTGTTAGGATGGTACTTGATTATGTTACGGTATTACGAAACTTGAATTTACATGATTTTAGAATATTGGGGGAAGCGACAGACAGAGAGAGAAAAAAACCGAATAAAATGAACTGACTTGAATGTATCGATGTTATCTTTGTGGGAAGGGTATACTGATAATCTACAATTCCGAGATTTCTCGAGGATACTAATTATTAATTAATTAATTAATTATTAATAATATAATTTCAGGTAAATTTCCTCCGTTGTGGTTAAAAACTGAATCAAACTCTCTTTCTAGAGCTTCTGGCCTCACCGGAAAATATTTCGGCCAATAAAATCTCTTGAGAAAATTTAGACCAATTAGTAAAATAAATAAGAGCTTCTGGCCCCACCAAAAAATCTTAAATAATAAAGAAATTATACTTTAAGTAAAATAAAAAATTACACGGGTAATTTTCTTTTTAAGTTTAGGCTTAGGCAACCAGCCCGAACGCCCGTGCGCTGCACGGGCACACATCTAGTAATTATTGATGGATAAGGATATTTGTGAAGCCAGTTAAAACGAGGGCTATTTATCTAATTCCCACAACAAGATTTTAATATTGAATCGACACCAATACAGGACCTAGTAAGTTCAAGATTTTTCTTAAAGATAAGTGCTAGAAGTCCTAATAAGTTAAGGTTTCTTAATTACAAGTGCTAACCAACAAATCGATAAGCTGCCCGATAATCCAATAAGCCCATACTTCCCAACAGTGCACCTGCATCAAAAATAAAGTTTCACATCAGTTAACCAAAATCAAGTAACTTCATGACAATAGATAGCTTTCACCATCTCCTTATCTAATTTCAACATCATCATCATCACAATTGAACTTAACTAGTAAAAAGATGGTCTAAGCTACTAGACAAATTCCAACTAAAGATTTTGTGCAGTCAGAACATAAAAGCACCCAACACTGAATTAGATTAAGACTGTGGATGGGATATAGCTTAGCTGCAGCAATCGTGTTCTTAATAGCATCACTAATCTTATGACTCAGCAGCGGAAAATAGTTATTATGATGAGAGGGAAACTTATAAAAGTGGCTTGTTACAAGTATGACTAATATTACTATTAGGTGTAAGTTACATAACCAAGTACAATAGGCAAACATCGAAACTTGACTCCAGAAAATACAGCTACCCAAATTTTTTTGGTTCTCGCTATATAACTAAAATTCAGGTAGGCACACATTAACACAATTAAATGACATCTAAACGACTGTCAACACAGTTAAATTTTGACAACAGGAAAAGAAAATGAACTTCTCACGAACTCCCATAAGCCTGACCATGGAATGTATTTCCACCTATCAAAATGCGACAAAATAAGAAAAGGGAACACGGTCCATATCAATACAACTACTCATAAAACTACCAGAATCTTAGAAATGCACAAGGGGAAGCCCACGGAGATGGTAACATGCGAACCAAGACCTGATGATAATGTATTTCAACTCGAAAACAAAACAATTTTCCATGTGCATACAGTCCCGTGTAGAGCCTAAATCAGAAAATTCGTTCATGGCAATAACAATGAGTGCAAATGCAGTCCAATTGTAGTGAAATCAAGCAGAAAACAGGATAAGTAAGTGAAAGGGGGGAGGAAGAGAGGAGGAGGATCTCACCATTGTCAAGTCAAGTGCATTCCAACGACACAAATACAAATGCCAATTCACACCACCAACACCCCAAGCACCACAACTAACAACAGAGGAATCCTAGATGGAGAAACCTACAAAAACACAGGGAAACATATATGACTCAGCGTTCACAAGAAAAACGCAGCATACAGAACAATACCTGTCTATGATGCTATTCAATAAGCTTGAAAATGAAGAAAGGAGACATGTTAACAGATCCAGGATTACGATTTCCACCTTGTCAACAAGAACAGCAGCCCGCACTTCTGAAAATTAACACAAGCCCATGTAAAAAATACAGGACATATGTAGAGAAGGGTACTGCCTCACCTTAACTGCAGCATCATAAGCAGCGTGGAAGTTGGTCATGCCCTCAAAAGGCATTCAATTATTAATCAGTAACTCCCATAAAACAATATCTAAGATGTAGAAATCAACCTTTTTATTGTAAACATACTTTTGCGGAGGATGCACTCTTACTCAATTCCATACCTGATAATTCAAGAACACAAATCAAATAAAAAATACTCACCAAAAACACTCCATATTCAAAGTATTTAACAAAAAATCTCCAGAGTTGTAAAGCAAATATCACAAGGATTGTTGAAGATCTTTTCAGAAGCGCATTGAGATCGGTTCTCATTGTGCAGTGTAAGCATTACATAACCCGAACAATTCATAGCAAAATATATCAAATTTAAGTTAAAATTTCAACTAGCACACCATGAAGATTGATGAAATATAAACGAGTAGGAGAATGAAAAGTACTATGCACCTCAGATATTTGCAGATGAAAGAGGTGACTAGAAAACTGCTTCACTCGTGTAGCGAGGTTGACCAAGCCAGTTCATCGGATTGATTCTAAGAGTTCCCCTTGATTCTACAGATTTAAGTGTGTTCCAACCAAGCCTATTCATCCGAATGGAACTTACCAAACAATAACTGCAAAACATTTTGGAAAAAAACAACTTGCATCAAGAATAGGCGTAAGCAAATAGAAGTAAGCAAAAAAATTATATTTGTCCGAAGGCATTCAAGATACAGAGTGTTATAAGCCAAAAACTTATATTTGTTCTTTACTAAAGAACATATTCGGTACGCATTTCTATCGGTGTTCCATAACCAAACAATGTCATCCTCTTACGCTTCCAAGACTCCATGTCCTCTAGGATGCCACCTGATCCACTGAGAGAGTTTAAATAGTTTAAATATACTGATTCCTCTTGGGATTTCTTTCAACCAAATGACACGAGTTTTTCAATCCGTTAGAGATAATGGGTTGTTCGAGTCACTAAAAGGTAGTAATAATAAAATTCACTTGAAGTCAGTAAGGACCAGTTTTGAGAATGGTGTCTTTGTAGTTAGTGTTAATATAGTTGTTCCATGTATAGGTAGCATGGAACCAAATTGCAGCAGTCTAAGGCTATAAATTCCGCCAGATCAATGTACCTGAGTAAATGATTCCAGCTTTATTTCCATACAAATAAATCCAAACAAAGAAAATAACAAAAAAGAAAAAGAACATGAAACAGGATAGAATTTAGTGACATACTCAAGACCTCAAGTGACTTCAACGGCTACAACTTCACCCAACTACAAAATCACAAACAACATCATCACAAGAGATCAAATACTAGAAAATCCGATTAAGTAAATGAAACTTAAACATTGTCATAAACCTACACCTGAACGAAATCAACATAACTTATGGTAGAAAAATGATTTTCAATTGGTTCCATCTCATGCTTATTTAGTGTTTCCTGGACAGTATATTAGAGAATCTAACAAGTACCTGGGTTTATGTAATAACAACTCTATTTTCTCAGATTTTTTTTTTAACTGGTGCCTAGTGGGGTAAGCAAAGATGCAAACTAACAAAGAGAAACAGAATAAATCTAACCCCTAGCTATGGAACTAGAATGCTCTCTTTCCAGTAAATCTTTGTAGCAGGCTTCCATCGTCAAATGAGGGTGCCTAAGAACAGCATCTGTCCAGCTGCAGAACCAAAAGAAAATCAGGAAACTCAAAATTCAAGTCATGATATGCCAATTCAAGTTACTGAGGCTATACTGTTTACCGGAAAGGGTGCACAAATGCATACAGAACTCATCCTTGTTCAGCGCTCTACAACCAAGGAGCCCTTTCACTGATGCCCCTGTAACAAAAGCCTACACAACAGAAATAGCAACTGGTATCGGTGAATCTATCCGGTAACAAATGCAGATAACTATAGATACAAAATGGATATTCAAAATTTTGGAAAATAGTAGGAAAATTACCTAATGATCACCTCATACTCTCCAATACTTAAGAAACCATGTATAACAATAAGGTTCACATGAGCAACAAAGATTGAAAAAATTAATATATGTGCAAGGTAAGACAAATAACAATCAAATCAGACGAGAATTACAAATCCAACATCAGAATCATTAAGAATGCCCGTATAACAAAATTTGCAGTTCAAAAATACAATAAAAACATTAAAACCCAAAACCAACAATTACTCATAGTTAAAATCCAAACTTTATCATTTGTACCGTAACTTCAGAAATCGAAAAAAAATACATGAACATAGTACAAAACCAGATCGGAAAATCAAAACCTAACTTCAAACCCCAACGTTAATTGATAGAATAAGAAGAAAAAAAGAACCCTAGATTTTTTTTCAATATTCTACAGAAGCGACTGAGAAGAAGAAGTGAAAAACCCTAATACCAAATCAAAATGGATCGTAAATCCATTTATGTATGGTTTTATTTGTAGTTAGAAGAGGGATGGAAGAGTTACCATGAATTCGAACGGAGATCTACAGGGGAGAAGTGAGTTTGATAAGGAGTGAAACCAAAATCAGGGATTCAGGAAGAGTCAAATAAAAAGGAGAGAAAAGAGAGCGAGAAGAGAGAAAAGAGGGTGAGAGGAAGAGGAAGAGATGGTGGCTTTCTCTCTCTGCTTTAGTGTAGATAAGGTTGAGTTTTTAGATGTTTCATCTCCACCCGTCCATAGTTAAGAAGAGTGGATCCTGACCATCAATTATCATAGAAAGGATATTCTCGAATTGTCGTTGTACAAGTCAATGAAAGTCCTGATGGAACGACAGTTTGACTGTCAGCAGTAAACCAGCTGCGTCCTTGTAGAAGTCAACAAAAGTCTTAATACAACGACAATTTGACTTTAGTCAACGACACTTTCCGAATGTGGTGACATTGCCATATTTAGTTTGTGTCGTTTCATGATGTCTCAGATTGCCCATTTTCCACTAGTGTATAACATCACAGTTGAATCAGAAGGACTTGGTATAGTAGACTCCACATAACATCTTTTACATTGAATAAACAGACGTTCGATTTCCAGGGCATCTTCCTTAAGTTTAGCCTCGAGTAAGGTTCGGGAAGAACAAACTACAGCATTTTCCTCACGAAGAATCCTTAATTGGGAATCATGATCCTTTACCATACCAATAATCATATTGACTTTGTGTTTCAGCCTATTGATTTCAACGGCCTGGATTCTAACAAGTTTTAGAATCGCTGCACTTTCTTGGGCTGCTTCCCTTTCTACTTCAGAGTCAGACTCATCAGTAAGATAATCAGGGTAACACTTATTAATACTTGTCTGTTTCATGGGAACATAATGTTCATCTATGTGTGAGATCGACAAATCTTTCTCTTTAATAGATTTCATAGAAACAGAACTTTTGTCTCTAGTGATGCGTTTGTCAGAGATAGCACTTCTGTCCATAAAGTCAGATTGCTACAAACACAGACTTATGAGGTCTTAGCGTATCTGCCTTCTCTAATACCAATTGAAAAACAGGGGGTATAACAACCACACCCAATATTTCGTTCCGCAATATGTATGGACTAACTCCAATATAATTCCAAGAGAATCAACTAGACAGTCAGACTCAATCAAGGAAAGATATCCAAGAGTTATATTTATTTCTCAAATCAATCAGCAAAACAACAGGATAGAATCCGTGAACTGATTGGTATGAGAATAACTTAAACGGTACCAAGGACCAATGTTCAAGTGTCAATCAATTTATATCAACAACCAAAGGTTGGATTTTCCAATTGATTGAACTACACACAACCTGTGATATTTCAATTATATAAATAATTATAATGCGGAAAAGAAATAACACAGACACCAGAAGTTTTGTTAACGAGGAAACCGCAAATACAGAAAAACCACGGGACCTAGTCCATATTTGAACACCACACTGTATTAAGCCGCTACAGACACTAGCCTACTACAAGTTAACTTTGGATTGGAATGTAGTTGATCCCTAACCAAGTTTCACACTGATTAAGGTACATTCATGTTCCTTACGTCTCTGAATCCCAACAAGACTCTATGCACTTGATTCCCTTAGCTGATCTCACCCACAACTAAGAGTTGCTACGACCCAATTATAAACAAATTTTTCTCCCACAGATAAGTCTATTCTGATAGATAAATTTTTCTCCCACAGAAATACCTATGAAGTTTGAGAAACCGGGGGTATAACAACCACACCCAATAATTCGTTTCGCAATCTGTATGGACAAACTCAAATATACTTTCAAGAGAATCAACTAGACAGTCAGACTCAATCTTCAGAAAAGTATATCCAAGAGTTGTATCTCAATTTCTCAATTCAATCCGCAATCAAACAAATATGAATTTGCGAGCCCGATTGAATATTGAGAAATAACTTGAACGGTACCAAAGACCAATGTTCAAGTGTCAATCAATTTATATCAACAACCAAAGGTTGGATTATCTAATTGATTGAACTTACGCACAACCTGTGATATTTCAATTATATAAACAAATATACTGTGTAAAAGAAATAACACATACACCAGAAATTTTATTAACGAGGAAACCGCAAATGCAGAAAAACCCCGAGACCTAGTCCATATTTGAACATCACACTGTATTAAGCCGCTACAGACACTAGCCTACTCCAAGTTAACTTCGAACTGGAATGTAGTTGAGCCCTAACCAATCTCACACTGATCAAGGTACAGTTGCGCTCCTTACATCTCTGAATCCCAGCAGAACTCTACGCACTTGATTCCCTTAGCTGATCTCATCCACAACTAAGAGTTGCTACGACCCAAAGTCGAAGACTTTAATAAATAAATCTGCCTCACACAGAAAAGTCTATTGAATAGATAAATCTATCTCCCACAGATAAACCTATGAGTTTTGTTTCGTCTTTGGATAAATAAAGGTAAACAGGAACCAATTGATATACCGGACTTATATTCCCGCAGAACAACCTAGAAATATCAATCACCTTACAATAATCTTAATCGTATGGTAGCGAAACAAGATATTGTGGAATCACAAATGATGAGACGAAGATGTTTGTGAGTACTTTTTATCTTGCCTATCGGAGAATAAATCTCGAGCAAATCTTAGAGAAGATAGTACTCAATCACGATAGAAAACAACAAGATCAGAACACGCAACTACAGAGAAATAGTTGGGTCTGGCTTCACAATCCCAATGAAGTCTTCAAGTCATTAACCAACAGGGTTTTGGAAAAAACCTAAGGTTAAAGGAGAATCGACTCTAGTCGAAACTAGTATTACACAAGAGGTGTGGGGATTAGGTTTCCCAGTTGCTAGAGTTCTCCTTTATATAGTTTTCAAATCATGGTTTGCAATCTAAGTTACCTTGGTAACAAAGCATTCAATATTCACCGTTAGATGAAAACCTGATTAAATTCAAGCTAATATCTTTCAACCGTTAGATCGAACTTAGCTTGTTATACACAAATGAAATGTGCTTTCATTTAGATAAGGGTAACCGTACTTAAACATGTGCACACGGTTGGTTCAACAATAGTTAACCGAAGTTAGCCATATGAATGCTTTCTTATTAACCTTGTTCATCTCAATCACAACTAGTTCAAATGACTCAAATGAAACTAGTTATGGAATTATTCAATTGTTTATATTCTCATAGAAGTATATAACACACAATTGAAGCAAAATCGATTTTGATTCACTCGAATCAATTCATGAACATTATAGCCACGATTTGCAAAAGATTGCATTCCTTAATATATAAATGTATTAGTTCATGAATAAACCGATTTTAGAACTTAACCTACTCAGGTACGCATACCTAAGTAGCCGGACTGAGTTTGGGTTCGCCAGTACGCATACCTCCAACCTCAGTTGAAATTCCGGAACTTGAACTTACGACAGTACGCATACCAGTATGCATACTTAAGTTCCCGGACTTTCACAAAACCAAACAGTACGCATACGGGAATGCACACCATGGTTCCCGGACTTTCACCAAACCAAGCAGTACGCATACGGGTATGCATACCATGGTTTCGGATATGGACAACATATATGCAAGTACGCACACTATGCTATCCAATCATGGTTAATCGTTCTACACTCCATTTTCAATCATTGAAACATTCTCGGAAGACGAGAATAGCTGTCCCACACAAACTATTAGCTTCAAAGCGATTTTCAAGTGATCGAGTGATCAATACGAAACATTCCGAGTCTACATCAAATGACTATCTCACACAAATCATGTAAGATGTTACAAGGATATTTCCACATGATCATCTTTTGACTTGCGTCAAGAACATAAGATGAACTTGGTTAAAGAAAAAGCTTACCAACACATATTTCGAGAAATATGTAAGCGATTTAAACTCAGCTCGAAATATCAAAAGTATATAAACTGAAAACTATATCGTTATACGACTTTTGTCTCAAGAAGGAGATAGAGTAGAAATAGACTTTCTGAGTGATAGATGAGTACAAGTCTTCACATACCTTTTGTTGATCAAGTTCCACAAGCTCGCCTTAGTAGTTCTTCGTCTTCAATCGATGAACGCCATGAAGTCTAAAGCTCAACTACATAATCTATCCTAATCCGAGACTTAACCGTAGATAGACTAGAAATCAAGACTTATAGTTTTGGCAACTAAACTTGACAAACAAGCTTGAGATAGCAACGCTTGTGAGTTCGACCGAGCAATGCTCTAACAAAGTTTTGTTACGTCATTCGATAAATCAAGGTGAACAGGAACCATTTGATAACCCGATCTTATATTCTCGAAGAACAACCTAGAAATATCAATCACCTCAAAATAACTTAACTATATGGTAGTAGAAGAAGTTATTATGGAATCACAAAGAATGAGACGAAGAGCTTTGTGATTACTTTTTATATCTTACATATCAGAGATAAATCTCGAGCAAATCTTAGAGAAGATAGTACTCAATACGATAGAACAAGAAAGATCAGAATACGCAACTACAGAGAAAATAGTTGGATCTGGCTTCAGAATCCCAATGAAGTCTTCAAGTCGTTAACCTATAATGGTATTAGGAAAAACCTAGGTTAACGGAGAATCAACTCTAGTCGAAACTAGTATCACACAGAAGTGTGGGGATTAGGTTTTCCAGTTGCTAGAGTTCTCCCTTATATAGCCTTTCAAATCAGGGTTGCTTACAATCAAAGCTAGGTTTGCTTAGAAACAAAGCATTCAATATTCACCATTAGATGAAAACCTGATTTAAGATTCAAGCTAGGTTTGTTTAAAACCAAAGAAATATCTCTCTACGGTTAGATGGTCTTAGCTTGTTACACACAAATGAAATATACCTTCATTTAGATATGGGTAACCGTACCTAAACGTGTATATTGAGTTGGCTCAACAATAGTTAACCGAAGTTAGCCATATAAACACTTTTGTCTTAACCACATTCATCTAACACTTCTAGATCAAATATGATAATCAATCAAACATGAAAGATAATCAAATAAATCTAATTGTGTTACTCATAGAGTTGTTCAATTGTATATACCTCATAGAAGTATACAAGAAACATTTGAAGAAAAATCGGATTAGATTCATGAACATTAAGCCACGGTTTGCAAAGATTGCATTCCTTAATTCATAAATATATTTGTTCATGAGTATGAAAACATATTTAACCGATTTTAGAACTTTAACCACTAAGTTTGCAAACGGGTACACAAACTATAGTTCCAGACATTGGTTTTGTCTAGCAGTTTGCAAACCGGTATGCATACTGCCGTCCCAGACCTAACTAAGGTAGAAACGTTCGCATAATGGTATGCAAACTTGGTTCACGGACTTTAACAGTTAAAACCGTTCGCATACTGGTATGCAAACTAAGTTTCCGGACCCGAATCATACCACAATAGTTTGCATACTGTGTTGTATCCAGACAAAGGTTAATTGTTCTAAACTCCCATTTCAATCATTGAAACATCCTTAGAAGACGATAATAGCTGTCTCACACAAACTATTAGCTTATTAGTAATTTTCAAGTGATCGAATGATCAATACGAAATTCCGAGTCGATATCAAATGACTGTCTCACACAAATCATGTAAGATGTTTCAAGGAAATTTCACATGATCATCTTTTGACTTATTATTTAGTTTCCAACAAATAAATTGTTTCCAACTAAACTCGTCAAGAATAATGATTAACGTAGCTAAAGCAAAAAACGTCCAACACATATTTCGAGAAATATATAAGCGAGTTAAAATCAGCTCGAAATATCAAATGTGTATAATATAAAAGTCTATATAGCTGTACGACTTAGTCTCAATAAGGGATAAAATGGAATAAACTTCTGAGTGATGGATAAGTTTTAGTCTCCACATACCTTTTGTTGATGAAGTTCCTCCAAGCTCTCCTCAGTAGATCTTCGTCTTCAATCGATGAACGCCGTGAAGTCTAAAGCTCAACTACACATTCTATCCTAATCCGAGACATAGCTATAAGTAGACTAGAAATCAAGACTTATAGTTTTGATCACCTAAACTTTACAAACAAGATTGAGAGAGCAACGCTTGCGAGTTCGACCGAGCTATGCTCTAATAATAACAACTTCTTTTAATCATCATACTAATGAAACCCAAACAATTCATCACTGATTTTGACAAACAAATGACACCAACTTGAGTAAAAGAGAGAAAAATCAAGAACTATGTCCCCAAACACAGCTCTGATACCAGCTGTCACATGCCCATTTTTCGGCCTAAAATTTTCCATCGGACATGCCCGGTAATACTCTCTGGTTTAGTACTCAGCCTTGCATACTTGCATCAAAGTATGCATCTTCCTTCACTTTTAAGCCTTTACGCAACAGAAATCTTTCTTCTTTTCTCTCTAACTCTTTATGCCCTCATAAGCATATTAGGTTAGCCACGCATAAATGTACTTAAACAGCTTCACAAGATTAGCAACATAATGAACACAAATATATGACACAATTAACCCATTTTATTGTATCAAAGTAAGATTACAAAACTTCTTTCCAACCAATGGACTAAACAGGCCATCACCCTCTTGGTGATGCCTTTTTCTCTCAAACATGAGACTAACTCTACGAACTTTGTAAGACTCTCAAATATTACAATGCCTCTCACACTATATATACAGTAGTTGCATTGCCAAAAACCGTACATAACTGAATGCATAATACTTGAATATCCAAGTGTCCAAGGGGTAGTTTCTATAACCGCCTAAACTTGTGCATAACTGACCAGACTTCTCTAATTCGTCCAAGTCATGCCACACCTATCCCAACAGTTGCGGACACTCTAATAAGGTTATGATATCACTTAATAACTGTTCCAACTTGTCTCGCATCACTGGCATGCTCGCAAAGCTAATAACTAACTTGTAACGTCTCTTGAGCCATAATGCGCCACTGTTGCGCATTACTAAACTTTGGCCTTGAGTCAATATACAACCAACATGGCCATGTAGTTATTTTGGACTATACCAAAGTACAACTAACATCGTGCTACAATCATCTCGTCCCTTCCTTTAGTTCATTTTGGTTATTCATGCGTCATATGCTTCACTTAGCCAATTGGTCGACAATAGTGATGCAGACTCTTGCATCACTAGCTTGTTTGCACTGTCCAAGATTTGGCTAGCCTTGGACTATGCATAAGCCAACCATTGGAATATTATACACTCTTGCATCATCTTTGAGTTTGGGCCAACTCAATTCCATGGATATGCATCAATGCCAACATTGCATGTTGCATTTGTCATTTGGCCTTGTCTTGTCTCTCTCAATGAAGCTTCATTGCTTTGGACAATAAGCTTCATTACTTAGCCACTGACTTTACAGTGTAGCATCATCTTAACAATTTACTGTCCCTGCAGGTTTCCGCTATTTTAGCGCTTCATGGTCTATGTAGTATAGCGCCATGGATGAATACTGGCTAGGACAACTATGTTGTAACGCGCAATCTTTACCTTCACTAGCCATACCGGTCATACCAACCTAGCTATTATTCAGTGTTGTCTTTTTATAGTAAACTAAAAGAGAAACATATTTTAAATTATGTCAGAGAGGTATAATACTCTCTCCGTCCCTAATATATAGGCGGAAAAGATGAAATCTCTGAAATTACATGGTTTTTATAAAATTTATTGTTTTTTCCTGATTTTACCTTTTGTCTTATTCTCAATACAATTTCCCATACAGCATAAATAACGGTATGTATGTCAAAAAGCATCTTGGAATTATAATTCCGTCTATTTAATGGGACTAAGAAAATCCAATATTCCACGTATATTGTAATACCCCGATATTCGGCAGTGGTAGGCCGAATGGAATATAAGTAATGATTTTCCCTTTCCTATCACCAAGGCCTTTTCAGCACAGTTGGCTCCAGAGTTGATAGAAAACTCTACAATTAAGCGTGCTCGGGCGGGAGTAATCCAGGGATGGGTGACCATCTGGGAAGTTTATGCTGGATTACCGCAGCGATGCCCGTTGAAAACCTCACACTGCTGGATAACCGCAGTGGCTAAATGGGGACAGTATCGGTGGAGGGACGGTTCGTTACAAATGGTATCAGAGCCGATGACGGTTCACCCTCCGAGGGTGGGAAGGAACGCTGGACGGGGTTGGTCCAGGTGCTTCTCATGAGGGGCAGGGAACGTCGGAGATCTGGGATTGCGAATATATTATGGAGCCGAGGACGTCTCCAATTTAAGGTGGTGGTATTGTAATACCCCGATATTCGGCAGTGGTTGGCCGAATGGAATATAAGTAATGATTTGCCCTTTCCTATCACCAAGGCCTTTTCAGCACAGTTAGATCCAGAGTTGACAGAAAATTCTGCAGTTAAGCGTGCTCGGGCAGGAGTAATCCAGGGATGGGTGACCATCCGGGAAGTTTTTGCTGGATTACCACAGCGATGCCCGTTGAAAACCCCACACTGCCGGATAACCGTAGTGGCTAAGTGAGGACAGTATTGGTGGAGGGGCGGGTCGTTACAAATAAAATTATCTGCCAAAGGCATCATTATAAACCTGACATGAATCGAACAGGTAACCTTTTGATCTAGAGTCAGATGCGCTACCATTGCTCTGATACCAATTGTAATGACCCGTCCCTCTACCGATACTGTCCCCGCTTAGCCACTGCGATTATCCGACAGTGTGGGGTTTTCAATGGGCGTCGTGATGTGATTTTAATTGTTGTAGAAAAAGTGGTAAATAGGATTCGAACTTTAAGACTTGTGAATATTCGAGTTTTTAAATTTAATAAAAATATATACAAAAATATTACAAAGGGTGCGAGAGTTATTGGGACTCAGGATTCCACCGAATTCAAAACATAAGGTTCAATTATTA